>CM060841.1:62080000-62505000 GCA_030762175.1 Metallyticus violacea | reverse complement strand
ATAATGAGAATTATAAAAATAAATGGAAAAATGTTAGAACAAGGATAGCGACAGCAGGAAAAGAAGCAGAGTGTAACACGAAAGTTGACCCAGTCGAATAAACTTTTTTTTTTTTTTGTGAAGGGGACGAGAAATTGGTATATTTTCGGGCCGATTTTTCTTACGCAGTTAGAGGTCTACTGGCATGACGGTGTCTGTTCGCGGAACATACAAATTGGCTGAATGAAAGTGCGCGAAACTGGAAGCAATTTATTTTCTGGTCAGAACGCAGTAACTATAGATATGAATTGTTTAAAAGAAACATAGACAACGCTAGCAGTACTGCAAATAGTTGATTGGGCGACCAAGAGATGGCAGCATGGCGTGGCTTGGACCTGTTGTAACAGCACAGAATGTGATTAGTCTTGAGTTAGATTTCTGCTAAGTACAGGAGATATCAAAATCAGAGGGCCTGAAAATTGTCAGGAGGTTTACTCATGCTCTACGATAACGCATGCCCAGATCTCTCACCATGCGCCCATACTGAAAGGTAAACATTTTACCTCTGTGGAAAGGTAGCTTCACTAGCTGCAAACCTCCTTTGAAAAGAGCATTGAGAAACTTGTTCAGCGCTGGGAACTGCGGAGACGATTGTCTGTACCTGTTATTGTGATATAGTGTACATTGTCCAGTACATTTTGTGTTCGCTTCAAAACACCGTATATTTCATTTGAACAACCCTTATAATGTATAAGTTGTTTCCACTCAGACATCTGCAAAGACGTTTTTTTTTTTTTTTTTTTTTTTTTTTTCCTATTTTTATTCTTCCCTCTCTAATCGCGTCCCAAGTAAACGGACAGCGGATTGAAACAGTGAAACCGTTTCAATATTTAGCCAGCCTAGTGACAACAGATAGTGGTGCAAATGCCGAAGTCAAAAGTTGTATTGTTTTTTGTGCATTTATTTCCTTGGAGGTCACAATATATTTCTTTATGATCCAAACTTCAACTATTCCAAAGTAATGGCTGCAAAACATGAAAGGTAATACAGAGTCCTCGTTTGAACACGTGGCCGGCTTAAAGGGGACTTGCTTTGCACCGGGAAAGACTCTGTTTGCCGGCGGAGCCAGATATTCATAGCCCCTTAAATTCAAGCGCATAGATTTCTACAGCATACAAACAGTAATTTTTTGGTCATATAATGACATGTGTATGATAATGGGTTTTTCTGCACTCAGGTAACTGTAGTTTTGTGTCTCTATACGGCCATGTAAATAAAACTGCTTCGTCCGTAAAGAAAAAATAAATAAATAAAAAACAATAAAAATAAAATAAAATAAATGCAGGTAAGTAGAGCGAACATTAGCATTATCAACACCCAATTGCAGAAATTAACTCTACTCAGTAGTTTAGGTACCTCCCCGGCATTTGTCTGAGGAAAACCTGGAAAAAACCTCGAATCAGATCGAACATTAGCATTAGCATTAGCATTATCAACACCCAATTGCAGAAATTAACTCTCCTCAGTAGTTTAGGTACCTCCCCGGCATTTGTCTGAGGAAAACCTGGAAAAAACCTCAGTCAGGGAGGACGGTCCTGGTGGGAATCGAACCCCAGACCTCCTGCTCATGAGTTTGCACCTTAACGACCTCGGCCACCAGTGGCGGTTTTATAACAATGAATATTCACTACTACTGTGAATCTGAAGGAAAAGGAAAAGAAAAGGTCATACAAAGTTCTGACTTATTTCAGACATTTTAAATAACGACAATGAAACTGCTCATCCTTGTTTGTAAGACCTGTCCTAGGTCTGAGTTTTAGTAGTAACACAGCTCCTAACATCTGAAATAAAACCCTTAGCTCATGTAACAGCTGTAGGCAATTCTACTGTCACAAAGTAGACGTGTGCTCACGAATGTCTCCGGATGAGAGTGCGAATACAATACAAATTAAGGTGAACCTTTTCTCGCTTCTTGAAGATTTGGTGCAGTCGCCACGTTGGCAGTCTAAAGAAGCTGAGCCTCTCTCCTCCCTACCTGCACGTTGTCTGTGTGTGTATTTCCTTGTAAAAATGCCCGTGTTCAAACGGCATCGTGGCGAATTCGGAGGAGGAACATTCAAACTTGCGAACACTGCACAATAACTCAGCTCTGTAGTATTTCGGTCACGTCCATGTTTCGGGATGAGGAAGCTATTTCATCCCCTGCCTGCCCCTCCCAATGTCCCTTACATCTCCAATATTTCTCCGGAGCAACCCCTCCTGTCTCGCTCTCCCTCAGTCCTTACTTTCCAGGGGTGTGATCCTTCCCGAATATCGGTCTTGAATGCCAGATAGACTATGTGATAGAAGATACCCGTTTTATTGATCATTTCCTTTCCTCAAATAAGAATTCTTATACCGTAGCTGCCTTCACAGAAACTTTATTTCTATTGAAAGCCCATGCGGAAGACCGCGTGTAATTCAAGGTTTTTATTAGGAAACCACCAACCACTATACAAATGTGTAGTTTTAAATAATAAGAGGTAATCGTAGTATTGTCAAGTATAGAATAGGACACACTGTAACCAAATTGTATCATTTTATAAAACGCTACCTAGCCAGAGCAAAGGAATTAAGAGGTCACCGAAGTGACGTTGAAAGGTTATAAAAAGAGGTTTCAGATTTAGCACATTATTGATCAGGCTTTTATTAATACCTGTGCAAACTTTCAACATATTTGTCAAACATTCACTATTGTTTTAGGGGAAGTATGAAAAGTCTATCTTTGTAATGTTAAATTTACCGAATTCAGTTCCCATATTCTCAAAGGCTATTAAAGCTATATAAGTGAAACTTTTACAGTATACAGATGCACATAATTTAAATTTGATTATCTATTTTTACGACTATATCATGACTCTAAGGCAAATTATAAATTATTTTCAATTGTTTGCTTTTTTCTATTTTTTCCAAACATTTTATTTATTTATGTTGTCACATTTATCCATAACTCTATCATAATAGACGAAGATTATTAAAATAATATAATAAATAAGTGGTAAAAGTTTCAAAATGATAGCTTACGCAGATCCTTAAAAAAATGTAATTTTTTAATAATTTAGCTAAATCTCTCCAATATTGTAAAATAACAGAAGATGCTGTCACAGAAACAAAACGCTGAAAAATTATGAAATACAACTTTTTTATAATCAAAGACAAACCACAGCCTTCTAGAGCAAATATTTCCTGATATATAGAACTTTAACTGAGCAAGTGCTCTCAAAATCAAAAATGGCTTCTGCAGACATAATTAAAAATGTATTAAAAGTATTTATAACCAAGAAACATTAATGAAAAGCATATAAATACAGAAAATTCCAAATATTAACATGGCACGAAAACAAAAATATGATTTTGACCTCCCTTTTCCTTTTAATACTTTCCTTAAACATTTGTTCAGTTTTTTAATTCAAAGCCTTTGCAAATAATGTAACTCCTATTATTAAAGTTGAAATGCATTTTGCAAATGATCTTAATTTTGTCATACATAAAATTTAGCATTTTAAATGATTTTAAAACTATGGCTTGCTGGTTAATTATAAATAAATAAAATACACTTAATTCAAAATTATGTTCGCATGCGATTCCGATTTTGCTCTAGAAAACGCAAACGCGAATCCCATCTTGGGCAAAGTTTTTTCATATGTAGTTTATTATGCAAAATAAGACGAACCCGCTCAGTTGAGAGGCCCGTGGCGTCTGTTTTTTGACTGCTCGTTTTCCAGTCAGAGCAATATCCTGGACTTTATGGATGATTTTGTTCTCACTGTTGATTTTGTAGCTCCAGGACATAGTGCGTCTTTGAAGCTTGTTCTGTCTGCTTGAACACATTTACTTAAAGTCGAACGGTTTTATAGGAAGGGCACACGTCACTCGATGTAGGCAATATCCTATCTATAATTTCCTTTGCCGTTTTCTTTCTCTAAAAAGAATTGAACCACACACGAATTTCAATCTTATTAATTTCTCATTATCACTCGAAATTTCTGTGTTTATACAGCTGTCAAACATTACATCAGAATGACTTATGACCATAGAATATTGATACATAGAAAGTAAACTTTATGACCACAAATACAATGTTGCTGTTGCTTTTTCGGAAAGGGTAAACAGCAAAGGAAATTCATGAGAGGATGTTTTTCTTACATCGGATGACGTATTTTCTTCCTATGAAACTGTCCGACTTTGTTTAAATGAGTTCAAGCGTTGTAGAACAAACATCAAAGACGCACCAGGTCCTGGAGCTCCAAAATCAGCAGTGAGACCAGAAATCATCGATAAAATTCTAGTTATAGAAACATTCTTAATCAAACTTTGATAAAATTAACCTGGAGAGAAATTATACAAATTAAATTCCCCTGAAAGCTGCTAAAGTTAGGGATATTACTACACACATTATCTCAATTCTGTGTAAAAACAGAGTTCGGGACCAGTAGTACCTAATACTGGGAACCCTGTAAGTGACATGTGAGACTGGCTAATAAACAAAGGGAAGAAATGTGCAAGCTAAACTTTGTTGTATCTTGCATGATATTATGAAGAAAATAAACACTGATTTTATGGAAAATTGTTTTTTTTTTTTTAATTTACAAACACTTTTGCTCGCAAAATGGGCAACCTTCTCTTCTAAAGAAAATTTATAATATATGAAATCAACGTTACAGACTGATGAATTTCATAACAAAACAACTCCATCATTTTTATGAATTTATTACAATGAATTCTAGTCATTGTTATTTTAGTATTTGGCGAAGCTTTGTAATGAAGCTTGCGAAAAGAATTATGATTCCCAATTTGTCACTTTCAAGAAATATTAAGTTTTTATTAATTGTCCAAAATCTACTCAACTGGATTTGTGTACCTGTGGAAGTTATAGCTTCAATTTAAATTAGACCAAAACTGTTCAAACAATCATGCAGAACCGTAGCTATAATCAAAGTTAAAAAAATGTTAAAGAACTAAAACACACAGAAAACGAGCTTCAATCATATAAACAGGCAATCAAATAGTCTCTGGACTCCGTCAGAAACAAATCGGTTTTAGATATTTAAGAACTAGTTAGCAATTTAAAACATAGCTGAACAAAGGCGCGCCTGAGACATTACATAGATTGCAGACCGGTTGCTAAAAGAAGCAACTTCTGATAACATATTAGATTCTGAAAAGTGAAATATCTAAACAAGTTTATGAAAAATGAGGAAAAGAATGAAACGACAGAAACGAATATTATTTGCCCATTCTTGACTGACAGAATTAAAGTAAATCAATCGTTAAGACCCAATGTAACAACATTCTTAACAGGTCATAGAACAATAAATGTCTTCTTTCAAAAAGTTTCAGTTAAAGGACAAGTATAGTAAAACAGAACAAAATGTCAACCACTTAATTTTGGAATACAGTTTAATGTAACAGGAAAGAAATGACTTGAAAAAAGCAAGTGAGAGGTGGGCAATTAATAAGAAAAGTCCGTTGCAACATCAGAGAAAAGTAGTTCACACACTTGCTTTTAAAGTCAATTTCAATAATTTACAAGATTCCATTTGCAACATTCTGTAACATAAAGTAGTTCGCTTGTGCACATTCGTCACCTTATCTACGAATGTATTGAAAACATATTGCAATATGCTGTAATATTGTCGAACTCCCTGCTAGCCACTAGCCTAAAATATAATTTCGTAACTTATTTAACGAACTGGCATCGGACTAGGGAATTAGATATAACACTAATATAAAGAAATGCCACTCGTAATTAACCCAAGCAGGGTCAAATTAGGAAAATATCAGAACTAGGTATGCACCGAAAACACAAAACATTATTTGAAATATAGGCAAACTGTATTTATAAACAAAAACTATTGCTTACATTCATGATGGACGCCAACCAAGATAGCTACCCCGGAGCAGTCGATGGCACGTCCTCTCCCCTCAAATACTTACACTCAACTCTCGAAAACTGTTAAAGAGCGCAATCTAATCCTTAAGTTGCTCGTGCGCAGGCATTGGGCGGCCAGGGTTCACGAGCGGTGCGGTACTGTGGACAGTGTCACTATCATTGTTTTCAGATAGAACACCCCAACGTCAGCGAGGATCCTCCTTCTCAGAAAGTTCATTTCCATACCAGACGTTGGAACTGAACCCTTTCTAAAGCGCAAGTCACCGTCACACCGCACCACCCCATCCCGCTCTGGTATTTGCGATGCAAGCCCCAAGCATACCGCCTGAGACACCCCGCTCGGGTTTCTTACTGTAAACTCTGACATATTCTCTCCATAATATGGTTTACAGAAGAGAAGTGGTTCTATCTGTCAGGCTATATCAACACGCAAAACAACAGCTGCTGAGAATCCCAATATTATCCACATTCTGAAAAAGTTGGGGTGTTTGCTTCCAGAATTGTTAACCTCGTTCTCCTCGAGAAACGATGAACACTGCGGTTTACGGACTCTTCTTCAATGAGTCCCAGTTGATCGAAGGCATTTCCCAACAAGATGGTACTTCTAACGAGTCCGTCCAGCATCTTAAGCGAATGTCATTTCAAAGAATTTGTTCCTTCAGATCACCTGACCTAACTCTCCAGACTTCTATATTTGAGACTATCCTAAGGACAGTGTATAGAAATAGATCACTGGTCCTTGCTGAGTCCCGAGAAACTGCGGTACTGAAATGAACCACATTGACGAAGACACGCTTCGGAGAACATTACAAAATAAGGTGTGTGACTGGATGCAGGTGGAAGACATAACTGTGACTTTTTCACTCATGTGACGTCATCTTAAAATCGACCAATGAAACAATTTTTTTTTTAATATTGACCAACCACAGCCGGAGTACGGAGTGAAATTATCGAAAAGAAATTATCAAATCCGTTTAATGACGCGACATGCATGTATAACTTGTAGCTAACTCTACACCTCCACTATATAATTACTGAACACGCATCACTGACCACTTTTGCTAGAGGCGATGATGAGCTATTGATAGTAACAAAAGCATAGACAATTGACAATCATAACGCAAAATGGAGGGTTTTTCAAAGTTTTTGGTGCTGAATCAAATGTGAAAATTGATCTTATCATTAGGAATTCTAAACCATAGAATACACAGAAAAATAGAGACATTGTATGTTAGCTTCTCTCTCTCTCTCTCTCTCTCTCTCTCTCAGTTGGTATTAGAAAATCAAACAGTATGGCGATTGCAATAGTAGACTTTTGTCCATTTCAGTCCCATGGTTACAGATTAGAATAGATATTCATAAGTATAACATTTTATACATGTGTTAATTAATATTCTACCGCCATGGGCTGCTGAGGTCGTTAAGGCGCAGACTCATGAGAGGGAGATCTGGGGTTCGAATCCCACCAGGACCGTCCTCCCTGACTGAAGTTTTTTCCAGGTTTTCCTCAGTCCTCATAAATGGCAAATGCCGGGGTGGTGCCCTAAACTTAGACCTGGAACGTTTCCTTCCTTAAAAAATCCTTTCCCAATATATCATTTCAACTCGTATATCATCAGTGTCCACCGTCTGTGGTGCCTCAGCAGTAAAAACGGGCGTTTATACGAATCACGCTATATAAGTTCGAAACTATATTATATAAATAATAGCAGAAATAAAATCCTAATTTCTTCAAAACCGACCAAAAAACTTTAACTTTTTCAGACATATTAAGAAAAAGGTTCGTTATCCCATTTACAAAGTAGCAACACTCTAAAAGGAAATAAGGTGCCTACCTTAATTTGATCGAAATTGTTATCACGTAACCCCTATATGTTTAAACGCTCAAAAATGCATATATCCTTGAGTCTATATGGACTTTATTACTAGAAACAGTATAATTGCAGCTATTAGATGTCTTATCTGGTATAAAAAAATCATTTTAATCGTCATATAATAGGAAATTTGGTAACCTTTCCACGGTTCCATATGTCGTATTTCAAAGCAAGATAAAACTACTCGACATACAGTAAAAGATGCTGTAAACTGCAGTTGCAGCAAGCTGCGATCTTCCAAGCAGATACATTTCAAGAGGAAAGTCTGTAATTTCATGAGCAGTAAGGTTCCTATCATCCAGAAACATTCCTCCCAGGTCCCGTCGGAACATACGTTCTGACATCTGACTTTTATTGTGTGCTATGGTTCGATTTTCTTCCCCGAACATTGGTTTGAAGACAGAACGCATGTGGCATTACAAACAGTTGGCTGACCACCCTTCCTCGCCAACCCCTGCCCCTCTAATACCTCTTTTCCCTCCACATCTACTGCTCCACTGTATTTATTAACTTTCTTCACTCCCTTTCTGCACCCGATTTTTATTTCTCCTTTTCTTGAAACCGCTCCCCCATTCCACAGAATTCACACTTCGCCTTGTCCTCAGCAATTCGCGTATTTATTAAGTTTATTCTTAATCTTACATTTGCAGAGGGGAAGTGCTGCCAACTCAGTTTAAATGCAAATCCTACCAGCCCTGCCTTTTCCTTTCTACTTTCTTGTAACAATGGGAGCATCCGCAATAAAGGAACTTAAAAGGATATGACGTTATACAAGGATGTTAAAAGAACTGCTATTATTTATCTCTCCTTCAGCACATTCAATTATTTTATTCTCCTTTACAGGAACATTTTATTATAGTAAGTTCACAGGCTGCAACATCTAATGACGTTTATTGACTGTCCAAAACTGCGCGTACATTTCAAAGTGTGGATAAAGTCTCGAGACTAAAAGTAATAGTTCTATGCCCATAGCACATAACGTTTAAGTAGTTACGGAGGGTTGTTTCCGATCTATGGTAACAAGTTTAGAAATTCATATTTAGCCTTGGATTTAAATCTACGGAAGCGAATTTAACGTTGGCAACGTAAGCAGGGCATAATTAGTGTACCATAATGTACTCTTGTGCCTATCATTATTGCGCCGAAAAATTGTACATCCAGAATATGAAATACTCCAGACATCAAGAAACAGGCAAATTCACGACCAGCAACCTTCCGTACCCCGAAGAAAGTCTAATACGCTTCTACAAAACAGAGAACCATTTCATTGAAATTGGGAATTTGTACTGTGAATATCATTATCAACCGGTATGCAGCCTAGGTGCATCAAGATAAGACTTCAAGCCATACGAATGCTTTGAAATAAGATTGTTGGTGGGGGATAGGAATTGGACTGTATGGCTGCTGCGGTAAAGAAATTATGCCCGCGGATCGCAGGTTTCGCCACGGCTGTTGCAGACCACCCCCACTCTTCTTCGATGAGACTCTCTCGAGGGCATTTCGCTGGATTTTGGCGGCTGTCAGGATCCCGATGCCAAAGGAATAGATAAATAATGCTTCGTTATTTACTTGTTGATATTGTTTATTCTACTTGTCGTGAATATTCGGGCAAACTCACGTCTTACGCCGAACAGCAGGCAAGGTAATCTTGGTAAACATTTTAATTTATTGCGTTATCCGAATGGTGTCGAGTGCGAAGAAATTGTTATTTCAATAGATTTTTTAATGCAGCTCAATGGTGTATCGGCAGTTAGCGTGGTGACTGACATTCAAGCTTCGTTGTCGCCAGAAATGTTGCTTGGTACTTGGGCCGCTCTTCCGCTGATATTCGGGCGACGGTACCCACACGTATCTCGGCCCGGAAAATTCTGAGACTGCCCAATTTTTAAGCAAAATTATCCCTTTTATACACAATACAAAATGACGCTATCCACGGGCAAAGGCGCGAAATACTCCCGCCAATTTTGCGTTAACGTCACTCATAGGTGAGTGTTTATCTCATGAATTTCATTTCTATTCGCTGGACAATTTTGGTCAAGTCAAATGCTCCGCTATTCATCAATAAGATGAATTTAAACAGATTTCATAAGTTACTGTCAATGACTCTTTTACTCGGAACCTGCAGCTTTGCCGCCAAACAGGCCGGTTCCTGCCCTGAGGGGGAGGGCATTTTCAACCTTAGCTGCATACCTTGCATTGTCTACCTTTTGCCAAGTATTACGGTGTTCGGAGAAAGACGAGGTTTTCATTCCTTGTTACATTTCCACACGTTATTTCTTAAATATTACCAGAAATTGCACTTTATGAATGCATTTAAACACTATAAAATATTAATTCTACATATACGAGTTATGTCATTAAGTTGCGCCACTGAAAGAAAATGCACAACATACTTGCGCATATTTACTGAGTTGCTGATTCTAAAATTACAAATATTAATTATTTCAATTACTCTCCAATTGCCGGGAGCCAGGGACAGCTTCAACTTTTGAAGGATGTATAGAGAAACGGGAATATATCCCATTCCTTATAGCGACACCTTGTTAAATCGTTTGATGCATTGCTAATGGATTCCTGTACATTTGGGTTATTGAAAAGCGACCTAGGAAGGAGAAGACTATGAACTAGGGACGGTCTCTGAGAAATTTGCCTATACTTCACACCAGCTTGCTGAAGTGAAAACTGCGACATAGAGCAATAGCGCTTGAGATCCCTACATAGAAAGAACTTCAAGCTGGTGGAGACACGGTTTTTCATGTTATCATATATCACAAACAATCCTCTGTATCTTGTATGCAATGGGACTCTGTGTCGGGCTCTCACTCTGTCGGAGAACTGAGTCACTCCAGTCTATATTTGCCGAAGAATGCAAGCAGTTTATTGTCACCGTTGACACGAGTACTGTTTATCATTGAAATGACAGATGTAAATATAGCGAGGGGAAGGTTCAAAAGCTTGAATTTCAAGACCTGTGATAGCACTATGGGAATAAAGGTAAACGTTTTCTTCACTACGCTGTAAGAGAAGATGAAAATTGGACACACTATTCGGAACCATTTGGAATATTCACACAAGCTGACATCTCCAAAAAGAAATTGACATCACCAGGACAGAGATGAAATATTGAACGATATAAGATTTTTTGGGCGCAACCGAGCTATCCATGTAGTTTTTTTGGAAATGGAACAGTACGAAATCAGAATATATTTGGACGCTTTTAACATTTAAACAATGTCTAAGGAGAATTTGAAGGAGAGAGGGAAATGCTTTCCTGCAACATTAATATCAAGTCAAGATTACATGCCCGACACAGTAATAAGTTGAGATACTGAACCTTACCACTATGGCAGTCACTATACAGTCCATTCTTGGGGCCTTGAGAAACTTAAAGCACACCTTCATAAACAAAGTTATAAATCAATATTTGCGGGAACAATAAATAGGTGGGCTTCTTTTGTGTTGGCTTCACAAAGTTTAACAAAAAGTTCCTCATTGTGTATCTCTTCTACGAATTTGTCGCAGAGGCCTGAAACATTCTTACATATACATTTTGTGGAAAAAAATGCAGTTGGTAAAAATGTTCATCTTTCACTCAGGTGGAATTTTGGTTTATAGATATTATTGCAAAAATCTTTCATTTTTAGTGCAAATTCTCTGATTAATCTTTTACACTTAGAATTAAAACAAAAGAAGAACGATATCTATGTCACATAACCCAGAAATGCTATCGATTGCAATTTCAGAACTTTAAGCAGATGTCTTGGCTTCTTATTTGATACAAATGCTATGTTTGTGTTACTGCCGTATTCAGCACAAAAGAAACTAACTCTCAAAATTGTGTGTTCTCCAATAGATGAACAGAAAGTCAGTTTTCTTCGTAATTCTCTATTTGTGCTACAGTTTTTTCTGAAGTCAGACGTGCCTTTTATGTGCAACCTACGTGTGTTTGGTTGTTTTTTTCTTCTTCTTGCTTCTACGGAAGGTATGCTATATCGCGGAGATTCGCTTGGGTAGTTGCCAACCACTAAACAGAAACTTCTCTTCCTGTCTTTAGATAAGGGAGAGCAAGTAGACGAGAGAGTTTGGTCTTTCTGAGAACAAATAAACGTCGTTAGGTGGACTCTCTGTTGCTTTCCTCCAATACGTATGTCCGCTACGAAACCAGAAGGAGCATTGCGCATGGTTGTGACCTTCTAAGCAGTGCTGTGACAAGCTGTTTCTAACGCACCAACTCACTATTATATATGATGTATAAATAGCTATAAAAATAAAAGTTACCCAGTCGGTGAAGGAAACAGATGAGTTGTTAATAACAGCAGGTCCGCTGCTCAAATTCCCAACGTTATTTTCAGTGCTAGCCATATCGTCATACACTCTAACAATTGTATCTTTGTGTTTCGTAAATTAAACTATATTCATCGTTAGAACTTGAGTTGCTAGCTCATAAACTACTACTATATTTGAGTAATGTTTACACACCCTGTCCAACAATTATATCAGAGGAAGAATGATAATTGGTTAGCCTAACAATGAAAAACTGGTTTTTGGCGTTCTGAAAGTTCTCGGTCTGACCAAGAAAACACAAGATTTAAGTGAAACATTTATTTTTTGAACGCAGCCACCTCGTAAATCAATTCATTTAGTCCAACGATTTTCCAGCCTTTTAATGTCCTCAGTAAAATAGGGTTTGTCAAACTGTGAAAAATAAGCGTCATTCTCAGTTTTAATATCACCCTTTGATGTGAATCTTCATGCACCCACCCATTTTTTATAGGTTTGAGAAGTAAAATTATTCTCTAGGAGCCAAATCTGGTGAATGTTGTGGATATGGAAGTACTTGGAAGCGAAGGTCATGCAATTTTGCAGTAACAATACCAGACGTGTGTAAAAGCGTATTATTGTTTGAAAGAGAACTTTCTTTTTCACAAGATGTGGACGTTTAGCCTTCAGTTGGTCCAGTGGTGAAGCGTAATACTCCCCTGGTGAAGGTTTTGCCCTTCTGGAGGTAGTCTACCGGTACCAAACCACGAGAATCCCAGAAAACCATAGTCATAACTTTTCCTGCAGATGAAACATTTTTGCTTCCTTTGGTGCACTTTCACCTGTTGTCACCCACGTTTGGACAGCTCCTTCATTTCTGGGGCGTAGTGATGAATTCATGTTTCATTTACTGTTATGAAAGGTTGGGGAAACTCACTGGAATTAGATTTAAAAAGTCTAAACACTCTTGCGAAATGTTCAGTCGAATGTGTTTTTGATCCATTGTTAATAAATGCGGCTCCCATCGAGCGTAAAGTTTTGTGTAAAATGTAATAGACAGAGCCTAGCGAGGTCTTTGAAATGTCAGTCGTGTACCTTCAATCAGCGATCACTGAATGCGGAATTGTGAATTTTATCACAATCTCGTTAGTCGTAGCAGTTTTGGAACGCCCTGAGCGTACGTCATCTTGAATGAATGTACGACCGCTGCTAAATTCAGGAGCCCACTTTTTAAGAAGAACCCTTTAGTGTGGGATCTAACTCCTTTTGTATTTCTGTAGGGCTTAAACCTTTCAAAACGAAGTACTTTATCACGGCTCGTATTTCGGTTTTATCCATTTTGTAGAAAATGTTATACTAGTTTGTTTACACGATCGTCACAAGCAAGTGACTATACTTACGCGTCTGAACCTTTACAGAGTGATAACTAAAGGATGATACTAAACAATTGTCACAGTAGTTTAGCCACCTTCACGACATCTCTGAGAATGCCCTGATGTGCTTTAAAATGGCTTTCATTTTTCAATAGTCTCCTAACACTTTTTGTCTGACGATTTAGCAATGCCTGGATTCCAACAAGAAAGATGCTTTCTTCGAGGTCTACAAAATAAGTATCCATGGCAGATTTGATTTCCTGCTCAGTTGAAAATCTCTTGAGCTTAGGAAATACATGAAAGTCGGAAGAAGTCAAATCCGGTGAAAAATTTGGGTGCGGGAGCAAGTCATACTTTAAATTATTATTAGCCACTAAAGTATCACCATTGTGTGGACGTGCATTATCCAAGTGGACAATTAACTTCTTACAAGTTAAGCCTGGCCTCGTTTGTTGGATAATCTGGTGCAACTAATTCAGAAGGCAAGCAAAGTAGTTTTTAATTTGTCCTTTTATGAAAAATAATTGATAATCAAAGTCTCTGTTTTATTCCAGAAAATGATGCCATGCCTTTGTCAGCTATTTTACTGTCATCGCTTTCGTTGGAGCTGGGCAACCAGGTGCAGTCCACTGTTTCGATTACCGTTTCGTCTCTAGGGTGTAATAATGAATCCCGGTGATGAATTATCACAGAAAATTGGTTGCATTTTTAGAACGATCCAAATACTCTTAGAAAACTTCGTCCGAAGCCTCTTTTGATCCGGTGTAAGCAGTCACGGCACCCATCTTGCCGAAAGTTTTCTCGTGCCAAGTTCTTCAGTTGTGCACCGTTCCTATGAAATGTTTATCATAGTGGGTATTTCGCTCAATTTGAGTCTTCTGTCTGCCAGCATAGATCATGGATTTTTCTATACTTACACTCCTTGGGCGTCCAGAGCGGTGCTCATCTTGTGTGTTTTCAGGCCGCGTTTGAACTCAGTCACCCAAATTTTTATAGTCACTTATGACGAAGCACTTTCATCCAATGAACTTTTTATACCTCCAAACATTTAATAGCAGGGCGACCGTGCATTTTTACAAATTCAGCAAATGATTTTCCTTTCAACAACAACTCGCAACATATTAGTTAAATGCTTTTTAATACTGTTTAACGCCCGTTTTCACTACCGGGGCACTACAGGCGGGGCGTTTCTGGGTGGGTTTATTTCGGATAATTGATCAGAAATTTGGAACACTTCAGATTTAAGTACACTTGAGGATTAAAATTTGTTAATATTTTCTAAAGTGTTTTCAATTAGTTAATTTGAATACCGGACTTTTAAATTTTTTATTAAATAGAGGCGCTTTATAAATATTGTTGAGTTTATTGTAAAGTTATCTTGATATATTGCTCTGCTCTGACGAGTTGCTGTAGATATTCAATTTCCTAGTTAGTCTGTTTGTGAGATATTCCGTAACATGCATTTTTGGGAATATTTTAAAGGTTTTTGCTAATGCAATGTAATAAATGTTAGAGGAATAAGTTATATAATTATTGTTACTGTGCACACCTTTACATTTCTTTCAATAATGCTCTTTTTCACGCATCTTCTAAAGACTTTAATTGATGTGTAATACTGTACCGTTATCAACGTGATGGCAAGAGCATGGTTTAATAATTCGCCAAAGAGATTTTCAGAGTGCTAGCCGAGATGAGTGGGTGTTCATCTTCACATTAAATTCTACTATGTTAAAACGCACATCATCTTTTTACTGCTATCCCTCAAAATAATTGACATATCCCGATGAATTTCAGTAGGAGAAGTTCCCTTTAGTTTCAGGTATATAGGATGGCGTAAAAGTAACTACATACTTTTAAATTTCAGTTAGCGAAAGATCTCACTTCTTTTTATGTCCAAACTGTTTCCCTTCTGAATTAATGTACCATTAGAACCTACCTGGAACACTTTGACACGGACGCAAACACAACTGAATATTGTTGTCCAGATTGTAGAAGGGATCCCTCAATGTAAACAGTCAGGTCTTCAATAGTTTGTGGTTTCCTTCCATACACTGCGTCTTTAACCATATTCCAAACGATATCCATTGGGTAAGATCAGGGGATCATAGTGGAATTTAATTGCTGCAGTACGTCCAAGCACTCTTTAATTGAAACTGTCATCAACGTAAGTCCGAACAAGTGTAACATAATGCGCAGGAGCTCCATCGTACTGGAAGTAGAGTTTATGGAAGTTGTCCAAATACATGATGAATCCTGGTGTAAGCTCTTGAAGTAGAGTCAAGTACTTGTTACTATCGAGATATCCGTCAACAAAGTGCAGCCTAATTACACCATGTGACGATATTGCACCCCATACGCCGGGTTGATTTAACGCTTGCTCTAAAACAAAATGATAGTTTTCCGTGTTCCAATAAGTCCAATTATGTTGGTTTACATGTCCCGATGACTTAAAGGTGGCCTCATCCGACCACACGATGCTTTGAAAGAAATTGGGGTCATGTCGATACTGATCGAGTATAATCTCACAAAATTTCTGGATCATCTTCCAACAAACGTGTGTCTGACGTGGAATGTACACTTTGAACTTCTACTTAAGCAATATTCTTTGGATTGACCGACGTGACATTGGTGGAAATTCTACTGCTAATCGTCTTGGACTAGTCGTGACAGCCAGATATACATTGAGTTCACCTTCCCCAGTCCTTGCTGTTCTAGGTAGCCCATCAGGTACATTCAAAACAGAACCTTTCAAATTTATGAAGTACATTGTAAACGGCCTTACATGGTGGAGGACCTGACTCGAAATGTTTTCTCCATTCCGTCTGTAGAGCAGTTAAACCTCATTCGAAACCGATATTTACAGCAAAAATTCTTTCCTCGTTCGTTAACATTTTCAGCTGTTAGTTACGATTCATTTCCTGTTTCCTGCTTTTTCCGCCGACAGTGTTACCAACCTAGAAACATACAGGAAGGAAAATGTTATGAACATAACATACAAAGAAGTGAAAGCATATGTTAACGAAATTCACTAAATATGTAGTAACTTTTGCGTCACGCTGTACAACCACAACCCTTTGCTCCTCAAGCTCCATTTTCGTAATGTCAGCACTTGCATCATTTCAACAGCTATTATTACGTAATGCAAGAACGTATTAACTAAAAACTGCGCACGCGGTGTTTATACATGAAATAAAAATGTTAGATAATCTAGAAATGGGTCAGATAGAACCATTAGAATAAGCCGGAGGCTGCAAGTGCCCCTTTACTGCAGGAATGTTCGTAAGAGTATGACAAATGCGTCTGTTGAAAGGCGGAATATCATCTGGAGCTATTAATTAATTAATTGTGGGGAAACTGTTGAGCAATGGGCAAGTCGCACCCTTGTCACAACTTGCTAAATCAGAGGCTTGACAAAGCCAGACCGCGTCGGAAGTCCGTCCCCAATTCAGGTCTCTAACAAGAACTTGGCGTAATGAAATTTGGTGTAAACGCGTTTGGAGATTCGAAAGTCTTTTCTCAAAATTATTCTGACTCTCTCTATTGAAACCCAACGAAGATAACGCATCAGTCTGAGAAGCTAATCAGGTATTAAGTTTCAAACTTATTTAGCTTTACTTGGTTAGCAGTGATTAAGAAAATTACAGAAAATATAAGTCTTAGTTGCTTAGCGTACGGTTGATAATTATATGCGATGTACAACGAAAAACCTGCAAAAACGCAACTAAAAAGATAAAATATTAAAAAAACTGAAACCCGTTACATTACATTATTTTGAATGCAATAAAAATTTAATAAATTAATTAATTCCAAAATTCTTAACAAGTTAACAAAATTTAATAGCTAAGTTCAAAACTGTGTAACTACCTGTCCTATTATGTGCATTCTTAATTAACAATCAAATTTTAAATTGCCACGACAATTTCATTTCAAATGGCTACTACCATTGTCGTTTGCTTAACAATTTTTTAAGGTAAGTAGGAAGTGTAAATCTAGCAGCAGTATCCATATCTCAGAAATTTATCACACTATCAATATGAAATTTTTGAATGATAAGAAAATATAACCAAAGATTCTCTGTATATTTTAAATCTCTAATGCATATAAAAGTTTTTTAAAAAAAATTTAAACGAAAATAAAATATTGTTAAAAAACTGAAAACACTGGAACATAATTCATTTTTCTTATAAACTATTGGTGGAATTGGAATGGTTTTTTTTCCCTTAAACTTGAGCTATTCTGGGAGTAGAAAAATTGCTTGAAAGAAATTATTTTTCACATTTTGAAGGTAAAAAAATTAAAATATTAAAAGATATTAAAATTAAATATTTAGTTTTTTATTGGGATTGATTTTTTATCAGCTAATAGTGATATTTAAATACTTCTAGTTACCACACTTCACATTTGTATGCATTATGTGTGTGCAACATCGCAACAAGATTGATCCAGTCAATCCTGAGAAAAATGCACATTTATATAAAAATTTAAGTTATTGGGAAATAAGATTTATTTTTTGTTTAAGAAACGTTTTATGTGCATTAGAGAATTAAAATTTACAGAGCATCTTTAGTTAAGTATTCTTAATATTTCTCAAACTTTTCATATTGATAGTTTTATAAATTTCTGAGATACAATGCAAAATATACTGCTGCATTATTTGCTATTATTACAATTGCTGGTTACCTTAAAATAACTTTATTTAAATTAAAATAACACGGGAAAATATTTATTGTTTTATAAAACTGGATCATATCAACTATTATACAGAGTGTCCCACTTAAAACACAATTAAAAGAAATTGCTATAATTGTTAAAATAAAAACTTGTTTAATTTAAATTTAACATTTTCTGATACATAAGAAGTTTTAACTTTAATATTCATATATTTCAGTAAAGCCTGTTGCTGCAGATATTCCTCAATATATGAATAGTAACATTTTGAATCACAAGGCAGATTTTCCGTTTCAAATCATGGAAATCAGTCACTGGTGATCTGTACTTGGACATTTCTTAAGTTAATTCGTAAAGGGTATCTCTAGAAGGCTGTGGTTTATCTTGAATAATAAAAAATTGTGTTTCATAAATTGGCAGCATTTTTTATGATATCACCCAACTTTTTCTTCTTCTTCTTTTTTTACGTGTACATTATGTTCTAGCTCTACCATAATAATATCATGAATAAGTGATAAACTTTTCAAAGTGATAAGTAATGCATATCCTAAAAAATTGGAAAATTATGCAAAAAAATAGTTTTTCAATAACTACAGGCAAATTTTGTCTTAATCATTTTTGATTTTCCTCTTCGTTTTGGAATAAAATGGCCGCGACACTATAAATGCCTGACTATGCATTTATTCTAAATATTTTTTTTTAATTTTTGTAGTACGATGGATGCAGATTTGAATAGATTAGTAAAAATTCTTTCCATTGATACAACAGCCATAGCTTACATCCCTTCTGGTTTCGCTAAAAATAAGTAAATAATAAAATAGCCGAAAATTCAGCAGATTTTCCAGGGTGAATGAACACAACAGATTCATTCCTTCGGAATTCGCTAAAAAGAAGTTAGCCACCGTCGCCATCGAGAACGTTCTGCCTACGCGATGCAATTCCATCGGATCTTTAACAGTAGAGGTATTTTCGAAAACTTGCTCTTGCGTTTAATATTCTCTCTATTGTTCTAAAATAAAATGACAAATTAATTCAGCATTTAAACCTTATCTATAACGATGCATATGTTTTATATTTAAAAAAGAATTATGGTGATGGTTTAAGGGCGCTAAACTACTGTCATTAGTGCCCAAACACACTAAAACTGTGCCAATAATATAAATTAATAAATTATTTATCTACACTAAAATTTTTTTTACAAAAACAAGCGACATCAGCAAATCGGCCAATAAAAATAAAAAAAAACCTTATAATAAATAACAAGGATAATAGCATTGAACAATGTACAAAGTACTGTTAATAAAATACACCAGCAATAGCTGGAATAAAAATAAGTTTTAAAACGCGCTAAAAGAAAACCGCCAAATATAAAATTAAAAAAATATATACCTTGCTCCAGAAACCCCAAACACAATAAACGTAGCATTCACTCACAGCGATGTCCACAAGAACGTCCTCAAGAGAGGAAGGAAAACCCTGGGACATTCTAAAAGTCGCTGGATGATGGGATTCAGTTAAAATGTGACGCATGTAAAGGTATAGTCACAATTTGGATACACTGAAGCAAGTTCATCTAATAAAAGGTGACGATGACTAAAACGACACTACCCAATGAGTAAAGTGCTGAAATTATTTCTTCGCGACAAACTGCGGGAGATGAGGTTAACCGATTAAAAGGTTAATAGAAGCTTTTTATTACGGAGCAAATCCCTGCTGATTTGCAGCAAGTTTTAAAAGGGCTGATTTCACTGCGACATCTGCGACCGCGTTACCTGGAATTCCCACATGACCGGGAACCCATAGCAGCGCTATGCTGTCGACCAGGTCAACTAGCAAACACTCTATCCTGAACTTTCTGTACAAGAGGATGGGAAATGTATAGATCACGAATGCTCAACAGAGTACTCAGGGAATCAGAACAAATTACAGGGTCCCCCAGTCGCTGTTCCGATACAAATAAATAAAAGCGCCCGATAAGTAGCATAAAGTTCCGCAATAAAAATAGATGTTGCCGAGTTAAAACCAAAAGTAAAACTACCTCCAAGGCACAACCAAAACCTGCGTGCGTTTTCAAGCTGTCGGTATAAATAAAATTACATATCGCAACAGACCAGACTATCGCGCTAAAATGTCGAAGACTTAGGACAGGACGTAAGCCAAAGATGAATTGGGTCCTCTGCTAAAAGCCAAGGGGAATAACAAGCTTCCCCGGTTAAGAAAAAAGCAGGCAACTCTACTTCTAAAGTCCTTAACAACTCCCGAAAACGAAATCCGGGAGGCTTAGGAGTAAGAGACCTAGCAGGGTGAAAGCTATGGAGCTACAGATTAAAACAGGCTCATTAGTGAGATGACATGTATGAGCAACCAATCGGCAACCATAACTACAAAGTAAACTGTATCTACAATAAGAGAGAGGAATTTCTCCAGACTCCGCACTTAGGCTGGACATAGGACTCGTAGGAAATGCTCCTATGACGACACGGATTCGCCGGTGATGAATCGGGTTAAAGCGACGAAGAACTGAAAGCATATACAATACAGTCATGATGAGTTTGGAGCGGATTATAGAACGGTAAAGACATAAAAGAACCGCCCGGTCAGCTCCTCAGAATGTGCCACTTAAACAAGTTAAAGACATACAGAGCGTTCACCGACCTTTGAGTTGAGCTACATGCAATAACCAACAGAGTTTGCTATCAAAAATGAAGCCAAGGAACCACGCTTCGTCTGTGAAAGACAGAGCATCTGGGCCAAGATGGAGAAATGGCGAAGGACAGAAATTCATATTCTCAGCAGAAAAACGGAATCTGGGGTTGACACTCCAAACATAAAAGTGGTCTAGACAGCACTGAACTAGGCCTTCCAAAAGACAAACGCGCTGAGACGAAAGAAAAATTGCAAAGTCGTCGACGTATAACGACGATGTTATACTTGGCGGTAAGCACTCTGTGATTGAATTAATAGCAATATCAAACAGTTTGACACTAAGTACCAAGCCCTGAGGTACTTCCTTCTCTTGAATAAAACGAGAAGATAAAACAGAACCCAAGTGTACATTAAAAACCAGGTTTTTCAAATACTCTTGAATAAAAAATTACACCCGACCAGTGTATGCCATTCATGAACTGTTCGAAGAGTACCGCGTCTAGAGTAGGTATCAAAGAAGATCAAAGAAGACAGCGATTATTTTGGCCCTTCTGTACAAAACCATCCATAATATGGGTGGAAAGAGGCACCACATGGTCGACAGAAGAACGATGACGATGAAAACTGCACTGGACGTTCGTTAAAAGGTGCTGCGATTCTAACCACCACATAAGCCGCTCATTAATCATGCATTCCATCACCTTGGATAGTCAAATGGTGTGGGAAATCGGAAGGTAACTGACAGGAAGGTGTGGGTCCTTTCCCGGTTTCGGAATAGGAATGACAGTGGCCACTCGCCAAGCGCTAGGAAACATAATATCGCACCAAATTTGATTAAAAATCTGGAGCAAAAGAGTCTTGCCTGCAACATAGCAAAATAGATACCATGTGGCTCCGAAGGGCAATGCTGAGAGGTAGAAAGTGCACACTCCAATTCCTTGGCTGAAAATGGGACATTATAGTACTCCTGATTGTCGGAGGCGAAGGAGAACCCCATCGATTCCACTTGCATGATTGTGCGAAACATTGGAAGATAATTAGGGAGCTCAAAATATCAGCAAGAGTACGTCCTAATGTGTTTGCAATGTCTGTAGGGGTATCAGTTTCACGGTGCTGTACCTTGAGACCGAGTATGGACGAAAACCCAGATTTACCTGAAACGCGACGAAGCTTATCCCATACAACAGACGAAGGCTTTGAGCAATTAAAAGAAGAGGCCACAACCCAAGACGCCTTTTGGCTATCGTTTGTCAACGGTAGTTGTTGCGCAGCCGGTTATAATGAATCCTATTTTCTAAAGTAGGATGGTGTCGAAAAACTCTCAAAGCACCTCGGCTGCACGCAAAGCGTCCCTTGGATTCACTGACGCACCGAGGAACCGGAAAGTGTCTGGGGTGGGAGGACGAGCGGGGAATAACCTGATCTGCGGCTGTAATGAGCACGGTATCGAGGTGCTCGATCATGGCGTCAGTAGAGTTAAACAAAGTTGTCTAAATTCACGATGATTCCTGGTGTAACCTCTTGAAGTAGAACCAGAAGCTTGTTACCATAGAGATATCCATCAAAAAGTGCGGCCCATTCACATCATGTGCGATATTGCACCTGACACATTTACCCCGGGTAGATTTAGCCCTTGCTCCAAAACAACATAATTGTTTTCCGTGTATCAATAAGTACAGTTATGGTTTACCTGTCCCGATAACTTAAAGGTGGCCTTATCTGACAATACAATGTTTTGAAAGAACTTGGGGTCATAACGATTCTGATCGAGCATAATCTCAGAAAATGTCTGGATCATCTTCCAACAAACCATGGTGTCAGACGTGGAATTTACATTTTGAACTTCTACTCAGCCAATATCCTTTGGATTGACCGACGTGACATTGCTGGAAATTCTATCGCCTTGTGGACTTTCTTGGACTTGTCATGACAGCCAAATACACATTGAGTTAATTTTCCTAAGTCCGTGCTGTTCTAGGTCGCTCACTATGAGGTACATTCAAAACAGAATCTTCAATTTCAAATTTAAGTAGTGCATTGTAAACGGCCTTACGTGATGGTGAATCTGACTTGAAATGTTCTCTACATTCACTCAGTACAGTACTAGAACCTCGTTAGTAACCGATCTTTACAGGAAAAATTCTTTCTTCTTTCGTTAACATTTTCAACTGTTACTGACAACTCATTTCCTGTTTCCTGTTCTTTCCGCTGGAAGTATTACCTACCTAGGAGCATATCTACAGTACAGTTAAAAAAACGAATAAATAAAATTTTTTGAATATAACATACAAAGAAGTGAAATCACATTTTAATTGAAATTCACTAAATGTATAATTACTTTTGCGCCGCCCTGTATTTTGCAGAGCTGACGAAATCGCTTTTTATGGATGAAACAAAAAAAAAAAAAAAAAAAAAAAATAGAACATTTCTGGAGTAAGTGTATAGATTTGAAAGGAGACCATGTTGAGAATTAAAACAAAATTTTCTAAAAATTTGTATTATTTATTTATTTTTGCAGAAATCATCGAAGAGATCTACTAATAATTTATTTGCAAAACATACCGTAATTTTGTTAGAAAGATATTTGGAATACAAATCTGAAACTTTGTTCCAACACTTTGAAAATTGCATCGCAAAATTATTTTTCTGTAGATTATAAAAAAAGAACCTTTTTATAAGGAGGTGTTTAATGAAATGACCTGAAAATTTAGGAGTTTGTTACATAAAAACCATTAATATCTGCTCAAGAAATATAGATTTTAAAATTTTCACACACTGATCCCCTTTGATACTCGGCAATTCTTATTCAAGATCTATAGACAAGGCTTCAGTACAGTGTATTTCTCAAAAAAATTGTCTGCAACTCCTCGTCTGTCAGGTACAACAAGAGTGGCTGTCATCACACAAGTAGACATACAGGAGACAGTTACACTTGTATCTATGAGAATTCTATAATATATGGAGTGAAAAGGACGTAAGTATATTCAAGTAGTTGTAAAAAGTTGGTCCTGGTGGTGTACTGGTAACCCTACTTGCTTCCTAAACCCAAGATCGCGGGTTCGATTCCGGCCAGGGCCGATGGATTTTTTAGGTCGTAAAAAGTAAGGCTTCCTTCAGAAGGGAAGTAAACCCGTGGGTCCCGTGTCGTACATTTACAGCACGATAAAGAACCTCCAGTCTGAAAGAAGAGGCCTCTGAGCAAAATTTGTCGACCGTTTCACACCCTAAATTAAATGGGACGCTGATGACTTGAGATGTTAAAGAGCGGCCATAAATAAACCAAATAAATAGTTGTAATTGTGTTGTCCAGGATTAAATGTCAGAATTGTTTCATGCATCCGTACACACCGAAAATTTGTAAACGGACACACAAATGAATGATATAATGCCATAATAATAAATTGTATAGTTCTCAAGTAGATATTTGATAGAAGTGTACATTACTGCAGCAATAAAAATAACTTTATTTACTTCTTCTGCATAGTAAAGACGATAAAATTTGTTTCCTACATCCTAATGGTTGTTTATCTTGATGGAGAGATGATTTTAAGGTTATTTTAATGCTGCTCTACCTAAATGCGGTAATTTCAGCAAGAGATACCTCCTGAAGTATCCAGCAGGAAAACGAGCGCGCTCGTATTTCGCATTATGGTATAAGCATCGTTCACGATTTTGAAAGGCAAAATAACAAAAACTTATTATTATTTTTGTAGGTGTGGTTTTTATCCTTCAACGGCAGATTTATTGGTCCTCGAGTTTCCTTCTTGAGTCTAAAGATAACGGAGGGCAACAGAATGTTTTATTGGCAAACAGCACTCCAAGTGCGAACTTCAAACCTCATATCTTACGTTGAGTTGCCAGCACATAACTATAAACGTTATCCCCTCCCTCGGCTGCAAATCTCTGTCTCGTCCATCTCCTTCACATCCTCTGATTGGCTATTGCCAAGAAACCGGAAGCGAGGTCACGCACACAAGAGCAATATTCCCATGTCGACCATGTCACTACTTCCGCTTTTTTTTCTTTCTTCCCCCTCTTCTCTTGAGGATTCTTCTGTCTACACGTAGCAATCTATCAGGGTGGCTTATGACGCCGAGAGCTTGCGACTTATGACGTGGAGAGAACTGGAAATATTTCCCCTCCCACCTCAATAAGAAGAGAAAAGAAGTGCCATTAAGGACGTACTGTTATCCGTCTAAAGAAGCGGCTTCCCTTAATCTGCTTGGTTCACATGTGTCCTCCCTTATCGCTGCAACAGCCCGTCTTCTAATCCACAGTACGCCACCTTTTCTCATTTGAGCCAGAGAAATCAATTCAGAACGGAGGCGGCTCAAGAGTATCCGGCCTTGGAGAGATCGAATTGAATTCCCGTCGGGCGGGGTTATTCACTTGACGGAACACTTTCAGAGAGGCAGAATCCACGGAGAAAGTTCTTAAGTCGTCATTATGTAATATGACTTTTAGAGGAGAAATTACTTTTCTTTGGTTTCTCCTTTTTATGCATTAAAAATGCAGCAACTTTCTAGGTCTGTCTAGATTACTATAAAACTGAAAACACAGAAAATATTGGCAATAAAATATTATTATTAAAATAATTGCTTTCAAATTTACACACATACACGTTCAACGCTTTCATTGTTCCGCGTCACCGCATCTCGGCAGTGCTTCCTATGCAATATACGTACCTCAGCACATGCACAGAGCTGTATTACATTAACACCACTAACATGTTTAAAGTATATAAGTACAGATTCTCAATGATGTCACAAATACAATAAAAGCTGTAATACAGAAAGAAAAAGACCAGTAAATGTCATACATTGTCACAGATGTTTTGGGGTATTGTCTTATGACTGAGCACTATTTGTTTCATCCAGAGATGGTTAAAATGTTAAAGACTACAGTAAAGCTTCTCGCTCCACATTCAGGAGGCTGCAAAGTGTCTGAAGTGCAGAAATAATAAACGATGTAGAGCTATTACTGGCATCGCCATCAAAATCATTACTAAGACTTTCCCAAGCGATTAATCGCTCACACTCCGGATATCAAAATAAATAAAATTACGCGCTTAGTTTGTCCCGTGTTCAAGAAATAAATATGAATGACCATGAAAAATATGTTTGTTGGCCCAGATCTCCTGATCTAACGCCGCACAATCAAACAACTCAAAGAAGCTATACCCAAGTTTTGCCATTTTGGAAGAAGCAATCCAGAATTTAATGTAGGCTTAGATGAGTAAGACTATGGAGCAGGTTTTGTTTAACATCGTTGAAGATATGCGCATATAACTTTCCAATATTAATACATACTTTTTACAGGCAATAATTTGGGGCTTCCAAAGAGAGAATCGCTCTGTCCAGCACAGTAATGGATCAGAAAAATATGACAATAGTTTTACAGCATGTTGAAAGCCAACCCAACTAAATGCTTTACATAGAATAAAAGGTATTTGTATTTATTTACAAACTATATTTACTACAAATCTAACTCTCCATGTCGCACTGGTCCTGGGATCGTACCTGTTTTCCCAATACACTAGGAAATACTTGAAATTGCCCAAACCTACATTTAACTCTTAAGAGACAAACATTACATATAATAATGAAATAAATAAATTAATAAATAAATGAAAAACATACAATAGTTTTTTTTTCGAAATACATAAATAAAATGAACAAAAAACAAATAGTACAAAAGTGAATAGCTTACAATCCCTCACACACACACACACACACACACACACACACACACACACACACACACACACACACCACAACTAGTTCCAAAAATATTGTTAATCATGTTCTTCTACACCCCCGTCCCAATTGTCCGCCTCTTCCGATCTAAGCTGCCTCACCTTGTTCAAAATTTTACGTATTCCCTCCTACTTCTTCCTATCTGCCAATAAATAGATTAAATTTAGTTTTTTTAATTCAAAAGATAATCTTCTAATGCTGGTTAATTAATTTATATTTTCTAACTGATAAAATCCTGCAAACATTTCCACTTTCTCATAAAAATTGCATTAGGACAAGAAATTGTCCAGCAATTCTTCGTCCTATGTGACAATTCTACCCCACACGCATTGCATGACCTGCTCATCTTCTCATTTGAATTCTGAGTAGGTCGGCGAGTATTTGTTTCTGGTTTTTTTCTTATATTCTCAAGATGTGTTGTTCAAGATTCTGTGTTTCATTTTTCTGTGATACCTGCTGTCCCCTCAATTTCAGAAAAACAGCTTGAGTTTCATATGTGCCGATAGAAGGTGTGCAGCTATTCCAAAATTTTCACCATACTGCATGTTCTCAATTTCAATTGTTGTGTTATTCCTGAAGGCTACAGTCTGATCAAAGTGTACGCATTCTTTCACATATGTAGTCTCCATTATTGTCAAGAAAATACAGATCAGTTGATGGCAATGTAAGTTATACTATTTTAAATGGAAAACTTGTTATAATTGGGGAATACAGCAATACTATACCCGTTTCCGTCACAATTTCCTTCATAACATTATTTTTACTTACCGGAAAAATGCTGGAAAGATTTTGTTCTTATCTGACTTCTTCGCCTGGACAAACTTTCTGTATATCCCCTTGCTGCTCTGCTATTCTTTCCACAGATACTGAGCAAATATCGCAGTTTGGGAACTGGGATTCGTTTTATTGGTTTTACTGGGTCTTTGATTCACTGCAAACTTTACCAAAAGTTTAGCTGTATGTGAGATTGAGCCCATAATCCTGGCGTAAAATGAGGTACCTTCTAACTCATCTTCAACCCCAATTCTGGTTTCTCATATAACTCAGGTATCTTGAAATACTCTTGCTGTAAATTATACTGAAATGCAAATTCGTGACACTTTCTAGCTTCCGTTTCTAGTATCAATAAGCTATGATGTTCCTTTAATTAAGTTATATAAATTAATGAATTAGCAGAAAAAATAAGAAAAAAGTTAACATATCACTTCCTATGAAAGAGTCTGTCCTACTGCCAATAATAACGCTGGCCAACATTTGGTCCAATTTGTTTCAGAGTTTTATTTTTAAATTTTAAGTTTTCCCTGTTAGCATTGCACAAGAATGCGTTCCATCGGGACTACATTTTTCGATCTTACATAACAATATAATCACTTATGTATTTCCGAAGAATCAGCTACTACTGCACGTGATACTGTGGCACTTAGACGTTTCTAGTGTCGTATTGTATAGTATTATACGCACATGCACTGCAATATGCTCTGGGAGGGGTCTTTTTAGATTGATTTCAAGGAGCGTATGAATGGGGGAAGACAGTGACACTTGCACAGAGAGACATAGCGCTATGAATTACATGATTAAGCTTCCTACTTCGTGAAAATGAACGTACGTGTTCAAATCCGCAGCGCCATCTAAGTAAAGGAGGTAAATTACAAGTTTGTAATGTAAATAAGGTGTTGGATATAACAAACTTATTATTAAATTGCTTACTATCTTAGTTTGTAACATATTTTGGTCTTAATTATTCCCTTTTTTAGTTGTTTGAAATAAGGCTGGTATGGATTGGTGGAGATCAGGAACAGAGCTTGCCCCTAGTGTCGCTTAAGTAAAATGATGTGATTTAGGAAATTAGCGAGTGCTCTTTTAAATTAATTAAATTCGCGACACATTTGCTGCATAGATTTATTTAGTTTGAGACATTATTTCATTTAAGATAAAACATACAAGCAGAGCCAAACAGGTTTCGACCATTCACGCAGTGCTTTCGATACGGTATTTGGTTTATGACAATAAGGCATTAATAACCACAAAATTAAAGATAAAAATAAAGAAAAAAATAGGAAAAAAATAATACAATAAGTAATTATATATTAAAGGAACTCTATGTCCTTACAAAATAATTTAATAGCATTTCCAAAAGGCTGTAGATTAACGTTTAATGTCGAAAATGCAAATAAAAATGAAGCGTTTCTTCGCTTTATGAATAGAAT
Organism: Metallyticus violacea; assembly: GCA_030762175.1. Lineage (NCBI taxonomy): Eukaryota > Metazoa > Arthropoda > Insecta > Mantodea > Metallyticidae > Metallyticus > Metallyticus violacea. The sequence goes on along the minus strand of CM060841.1, from coordinate 62,476,305 downwards.
AGTTTTTAACGCCCGTTTTTACTACTGTGGCACTACAGGCGGTGGACTCTGATAATACATGAGATGCAATGATATATTGGGAAAGGATTTTTTTAAGAAAGGAAACCTAAGTTTAGGGTACCTTCCCGGCATTTGCTATTTATGAGGACTGAGGAAATCTGGAAAAAACCTCAATCAGGGAGGATTGTCCTGGTGGGATTCGCACCCAAGATCTCCCGCTCACATGTCCGCGCCTTAACAACCTTGGTCACCCGTGGCGGTTTATGTTGATGTGTTTTATTTAACATCTCAGGTCATCAGAGTCCCATTCTATTCAGGGCGTGAAACGGCCTACAAATTTTGCTCAGAGGCCTCTTCTTTCAGGCTTGAGGTTCTTTTTCGTGCCGTAAACGTACGACACGGGACTCACGGCTTTACTTCCCTTCCGAAAGAAGTCATACTTAGGATTTTTACGCTCCGAAAATATCCATCGATCCTGGCCGGGATTGAACCCGCGAACTTGGGCCTAGAAAGGAAGTATGGTTGCCACTACACCTCCAGGACCGACTCTTCTTTTTATGAAATAAAATCTTATACGCAGTACATACGAATCATGGTATACGTTACTAGAATAGGCAGCCGGCATTGCACTGTAAGGAGTGGATAAAAGCAGCAGTTCATATAACAACCGCCAACACCTGACTACTGAGAAAGTGTTACAGATACTTTGTATATACACTTTCTTTGAAACTTGTTTCCTTTATTTCACTAGTTGTCACTGCGTAAATACTTTACACTGAAACTAAATTCAGCTGTTTAGAATCACTAACGTATAAAAGAAACTATACTTAATATAGGCTCAAAAGTAGAAAATAAAATAAACATACATTAATAACCAGAGCCCAAAAGTTCTGGCATTTATTTTGTTTGAAACAGGTATGCAAAAAGGCATTTAAATACTGAAAATAAAGAGTAACATGACTCATTATTAATAAAAATAGATATTTAAGATACTTAATAACTTCTTTATCACACAATTAGAGTACATAAGCTCGCTTTTCATGGTTACAAACAACAAAAGGTGATTTTTCAAAATATCATCCGTTTATCAAAGAGAACATTTTTCAAGAAAAAACGTTCATCTTCCTCTGAAGAGATTGGAGCATACTTAAAATAACTATTTTGGAAGGACCCATACCAGTTACAACAAGAGCATTCACCTTTCAGGACGTCGTGGAAATACTGATCAAAATCAACTAATTTTTAATAGTCCTGGTGAATGAATAAAAGTACAGTAGTGGTTCCTGGTCGAGTTCATTTTCTATTATACTGGAATCAGCTTAGTATCTCTCTTAATTTCGTACTGAAGACAGCTGTTCCGCTCTAATCTTTCTCGCTTGCAGTGGTTTCATACATTTATGCATCTGAGCATTTAACCCCACCACATATTTCCTGCAATTGTCTCGCGCGATACAAAATATTATGCCAGGATTAGTCAAAACTACAGTACTTCCCTCATCTTCTCTATTTCCTGGTATTTGCATGGCATGGCATACATTCCTTTCACTACTGAAGCTTCTGTTATTTAAAGAGCTTAAGTGAATGTGTTGAGGAGAAAGTTTTTGACTGCTTGAAAAGAAACAAATCTTTAACAAATAACTTTTCTCACTTCGATATATTGCATTTCTTTGTGCTTTTTAAAATGCGTAAATAACCACAGAAAAAAAAATCCATAACGATCCAAAACTGGCAAAAAAGTTCTAAATCATAAAATAGGCAACAGAAGCCAAAATAAACAAAAAAAAATGCAAACTGGCTCTACCGACCCCAAATGTACTGAAAGAGAACCATTCCTATCTGGCTCTTAAATATATCCACCCAGTTAGAAAAGACATTTGTTTATCTGCCGGGCTCTGTTGATAACACTCTGCATAAAATAAATATTACTTTTTTAGATGTTTCAGTAGTGGATCTGTTAAAGAAAATTAAAGGAAAGAAACGTACATAACATCTAATTTTGTCCATCCCTAAAACCGCAAGGCACAATCAATATATCATGCCTGGCATACCTGACAAGAAAGTACATGAGGCTGTAACATGAAAAAATGTGAGGCGATTCAGGGACACAGGTATTTGTATGTGTATATACATTTATTTATCATGTACAGACATTTTTCTGGGGTATTGATAGAGGCCCTGAAACAAACAAAGAAGTTAATTAAAAACATAGTCAATTTCACTTAGTATTTTAGATTTGTAGTCTTGTTTTAGATCGATAGACAAGCCACAGTTATGTTTGTTCTCTACAAATTGCTGGTTGTGGTTTGCAGTCAAGGCCAACTGTCAGAGCTTCTTCTTTACTTCCGGTTTTAAGTCATTTTGTCTGTTCCGTCTGGCGCATCTCTTTTGGCAATTTAAATGTTTCTTCGGCAATCCCTCGTCATCCATTCTCTTCAAAAGCATTTTCCACTTTTCTCAATGTTTTTCTTTTGAATTACATCATTCAATGAAAATACTTTGAGTTCTTCTCGGATGTCATTTTTTACCTGGTCTTTCACAATAGGCAAGAATTTAATTTCTGCTGGCTTGTCCTCTATTCTATTCCTTTTGTTATCCACGACCCGCTTCTATATAAACAAACAAGAATAACTATAACTTTTAGATTTGTTTCTTTACAAGTCTTTTTCCTCAATGTTCTGTTTATTGTTTGGCAGATGGCTTGGGATTTTGGATCGATTTTGTTCCATATCTTTTTCATAGTCGTAGCTAACATTGCAGCAGAAATTTCTACTATTTGGTCATTGAGTGTTGCTTTTGACAGTGGAGGGTTGTTTTCCTTGGAAAGGCATTACTTTTGTTTTTGTTTGGAGGTTTTTAAGATTATGTATTTTCTATATTTGACTTAATTTGTGGGAAGCTTTTTGCAGCAAGTTTTGCTTATTCTGTAATACTACAGCGCGATGGGAATGGGCTCAGAAAGTTTTTTTTTTTTTATTCGTTTTATTTAAGGACGTTCTTTAACATCTCAGGTCATCAGCGTCCCATTCTATTCAGGGCGTGAAACGGCCGACAAATTTTGCTCAGAGGCCTCTTCTTTCAGGCTTGAGGTTCTTTATCGTGCCGTAAATGTACGACATGGACACACGACTTTACTTCCCTTCCGAAGGAAGCCATACTTAGGATTTTTACGCCCGAAAAAATCCATCGATCCTGGACAGAAGGTAAAGTTCGGGAGGTGTCGGGTTCAAATCATTTAGGGACTCATCCTGGCTTTTTTGGTGGTTTACCCTAGACAAATTACTTTCCACGAATTTTTCATTCTGCCATTTGTTATCATTTTATTTTGTTGGTTCTGTTACAAGATTGAAACTGCCTGGGTTGGAGCAGTGTGAGATTTTTGCCCAGGCTTATGGTATAGAAGTGGGCCTTATGAGGAGCTGGAAATCTATGGGACTGGGGCCCTTCCACCATTCCCCGGAGTGTCCTGTCTGGCAAAAATGTTAAGGATTCATCAATATCGCCTATGGATCCTGGCCGCCCGATGTCTTCCTCAACTTATGCCTTCCTACCGGACCATAAACTGCCAGCCATGAACAAGGCTGAAGTATTCTCATCTGCTCCAAGCAATTCAATTCAATTTAATACTGTAATACTGTTCAAACACCTACAAAATTGGGTTATTTAAACTGTATTTTTAACATCCATTTGAATCCTAATTCTATTACACTTTTCCATTGTTTCATAATATCACGTGGTGATCTTTGCATAGCTCCCTGGCCTATAAAAAGTAATTTTATTTTCTGGGTCAGATAGGTGGAGGCCCTGTTGTAGTTTTGCATTTACAATTTTCTTAGCACTTCTATAAATTTCAAATTTCTTTATTGTAGATACTTGAGAAACAAAAGAATTTGTAGTTTGTAGAGACTGTAGATACTTGATAAAATAATGGCATAGGTAGAATAATTGAAATGTTTTATTTCAGTTCCCTGAATCGGGTCAGAGCCTAGTCCCCTGGAATTCTAGTAGGCTGCTGCTGAAGAACCGGGGACTGGGGTCTGATGCAATCAAGGTGGAAAGTTTGAAAGTTTTATTCATTTATTTCTTTGATGAAACATGAATTCATCACTGCACGCCAGAGACGAAGCAGCAGTCCAAACAGTGAGTGGCAACAGGTGAAAGTGCAGCAAAGAAAGCAAAAACTACTCCATGAAAGTGATGGCACAGTTTTCTTGAATCCTCATGGTATGGGGCTCGTAGACTACCTCCAGAAGGACAGATCCGTCAGAGGATAGTATTAGATTTCATTACTGGACCCAATGAAGGATGCTATTCAAGTTAGACGAGAAAGAAGTTCTCTTTCATCACGATATTGCTTTTCACATACGTCTAGGATTGTTGCTATAAAATTTCATGACTTTCGCTTCCATGTGCTTCCACATTTTGGGAACTTTTGGGGACTTAAATGGCTGGACGGACGAAGATACCCATCGAAGATGAGGATGAAGCTGAGAGAGATGCTTATTTTTCACACTTGAACAAATCTTCTTTACTGAAGATATTAAAATGCTGGAAAGTTGTTGGATTAAATGTATTGATTTACAAGGTGACTATGTTGGGGAATTTTTTTTCCCTCTTAAATCTTGTGTTTTCTTGGTCATGTCGAGGACTTTTACAACTCCTCAGGTAATACTTTCTTTGCTTCAACTTTCGGAGTAGTTTACGTTGTGCCGAAATGATTAGAATGAGCTCTACAGCCATATACTCTAAAAAAATGAAGCACTGTGATATAGGACTCAAATGCAGTAGATGTATTTTCAAAGTACTGAAGAGAAATGCACCAATTCATGAGCAGGCAAAATAAACTGCAGTGGGAGGGATATAATCTGGCGTCATTACTAGAGCTTTTATTTTTAAGCTGCACACACAAATATCTTTAATGCTTTATTACATAAAAAGTTAATCTTCATCGTAACTGCACCGCACCCAAACAGCTGTGACGGTGAAGGACCGGATATCACGTGGTTACGTCGCCATATGGACTACCACAGTCCACCGGAGCAGGGTTTTTTTTTTTTTGAACACCCACGCTCGCTGATGATGTCTATTTATTGCAGGAAGTCATCCGTAAAACCTTAATGAAGCAAGAGACTAAAAATCATCTGCTGGCATCTGACTCGCTCAAGTTACCATGGAAGTAATAGACATGAATATTCACGTTCTTAATTGGTATTGAGAAACAAGCCTTAACAAATTAGTACAGTGCACGCACCGGATATTAATGGGATGAGTTCCTTTTGGGTGGTTTTTAACTAGAGCCGTTGAGGGTCGCTGACATGGATGAACCGTAAAGAGGAACCAAAGTTACAAAAAAACATTCTCACTGAAAAAAATTGCCTTTTAAAGCTTAAAGTTCTGCAACTAGACATAAAAAATGTTATCTTATTACGGCTGCTAGGTTAACTCTTATATATCAGAACAGAGCAACAAAACTGTACAAAAAATTATCGTGTTGAAATAGCCTTTCCTCAAAGTCTATTAAGCATAATTGCTGCATATTAATGAACCAATTTCTTCGAAGCAACCACCAGCTACTTTAATAACAGTTTAGTATGGTTTTGGCATTTTGGTTATGAACATATTGAAGAAATGCTTTGAAATTTCACTCCAGGCAAACATTTAAAATATGTTATGTATTTTTAAAACCCTAAAGGCTTATATTTTTTTTACACCAAACCTACTGTCATTTTTATCCAAAATAACTTCAATTAATTTCTTTGGGGAGGGTATTTTTTACTGATTCTTCATCAGTGATCATGGCGCACGCAGTTATTTTGTTGAATTGATTATTTAGAAGAGTCTTGCTGTATGTTTTTTTGTCATTTATCGTTTATCCAGATCGTTTTTAATTAATTACAGCCCAAAAGTTGAAACATGACCCACCTGCTGACAGAACCCAATTTTATTGACAAGGGTTGAACTGAGAACGGAAAGTAACATTCTCACCAATACTGGCCTCCCAGATTGAGCTTTTTTCCAGACCTTTAATGACAAATGCCGGGTAGGTCTGGAAGGCTTCCATTCCAAATAAATTTCTTTCTCAATGTTATCATTCCATCTTTAGTATCATCAGCATTCACAGAATATGATGCCTCAGTAGCGAAAACGGCCGTTAAACACTATTGAAAGCAAAAGACCGTTACACAGGAGCTGCGTAAACCAAGCGAATTCCTCAGCAAGTAGAAAAAATTTAAAACAGAATATAACATACAAATTATGGCCTTATTAATTAACAAAATGAAATAAGTGATGACATTACTGTGATAATTAGCATGACAAACACTAAAGCTGACTAATAAAAGAAAAATAGAACTAAAATACAGTACTTAACTATGTTGTTAGTTTTTTCCCTTCAAAATCACTTAATAAATGTATATAGTGCAATTATTCTAATTTGCAAAATTAAAGGCAACAATATTAAACTTTTGCAGTCTATAAGTGTTAAAAAAAGAGAAACCAAATTTTTATTATTATTATTATTATTATTATTATTATTATTGATATTAAACAACAAAAAGTAATTGTATATTATTAATTATATAAAATACTATGGTCAGTGACAAATAAAGATATACTGTGCGGGTATTTTTAAACATTTTTAAATATAAGCATGTTTATGAACTGAGCCCTTGATTTCTACTTTACATTCACTAAGATAGATAACAGAAAGTTTCCACATACCTTGTGAATTTAAGTTGTTCATATGTGTCAATAAAACAAAAGCATCTCAATATTTAAAAAGGATTAAAATGCACAAATAAAATATGCACAATCAACAATATACAATCAAAGTTCCATCGAAATCCAATTGCTTTGAAATTTATTTTAAATTTTATTGTTGTAAAAACAGTAATGCAAACGTTATCTGAATGTTATTACAGAACGCTCTCACAAATAAAATAATCACACACATATTAGATTAATATTACACAGTAATATCTTCAGGATAATACTTTTGTTAAGTATAAAACATATGCATGGTTATAAATACAGTTTATATATCCTTAGTTAATTTGTCCTTTTATTTTGAAACAATTGAGAGAAAGTTAAAAGGTTGAGAAATTTTAAATATTGGGTTTCATGCAAACCCCCCACTCCTAATGCCCGATTTCCCTGATTTTCAGAAAATAATATTATTTTATTTCAATGTATGTAACTAGTTTTGTTGCGAAAAAAACAAATATTAGTGCAGCTAGAGTGATTTTTACAGTTTGTGATTCAGGTAAACCCCCACTCCTAATAATCTAATTTCACTGATTTTATGCAATTAATTTCATTACTTTATTTCCATGACATATTCCGAGTTTCCTTAAAAATTGAAAAATTACTGGTTCTACAGCGATTTTCACTCTAAAGCCCACTCTTGAAATTTCGGTTTTTAGGTATACCCATGCTTCCTAATGAAGCGATTTTCCTGATTTTCATTAACTTAAAGTCTTATTTTATTTAAATTATATGTTCTGGCTTTCATTGCGAATAAACAAATATTGTTGCCGCTAGAGCGATTTTTAAATTTTCGGTTGTAGGTAACCCCCCCTCCTATTGTCTGATATCGCCGATTTTTTAAAACTATTTTTATTAATTTATTTCATTTTCGTGTATCTAGTTTCGTCGAGAAAAAATAACAATTGTGGCTGCTACAGCGGTAACAAACAGACACACACACACACACACACACACACACATACACACAAAACCGTTTTAGGTTAACCCCCCTCCCCTAAAGGCCCACATTTGCTGGTTCTACAGATGAGCGGTCCAGTTTTGGTGCACACTATACTTATTCCTAGGCCCCTTAAAGCACAAAGCACTTCTACTCTCTAGGTACCATATAAGCACACTATTGCTTTTCTGGAGATGTCTTTTGGTGTAATGTTTTGAAACTTTTAAAATTTCTGCGCTTGAAATTACTCAGATATTTCCTGTTTAATGTACTGCACAACTCCCTAGGGAAATTTCCTTGTGCACAAATATCTCTGACTGACACTGCAATACATTTAAGCATAATTTTGCTCAATGCTTTTCAGCACCTAATTTCACAATTGCAGCCAAAATTACACTCATTTAATATCATAAACAAAAAACAGTAGTACGTCGATTATTCGAAATAATTGGAACAAATATAGTTGGAATATCTGATTGTTCGAATAACGGAAATAGAATTAATTGAGTGCGTAATATTTAAATGCTTCTTTAAAGTGATGTTACCATTAAAATGTGCATTTGTTTCTCTGATATGTTTTATTTTTCTCAAATCTCTCTAGGAGTAAAGTTTTTACGCATATTGTGCTATTTTAAAATTTTTGTTTGACATACTAGAAGAATCAAAAGGAAACCGAACGTGCTATTTGGACATTTTCTCTGCCTTGTCTTCCTGGAATACAATGACTTGCTTACAGACATAGTATACATTCAGATATATTTCAAATTAATTCCTGAAGGTAGATCTGTCATTAAGGAGCCATTTGTACTCATTTTTAGGCGTCTTCATGTTGCAGAGCGACGAAAAAGTCTCATTTGTGGCATGAAAGAATTACATTCTCATCACGACAACACAACTCCCCGCAAAGTATAACATACCTATACTTTCTCATCCTCTGTATTCACCACCACGGGTGGCCGAGGTCGTTAACGCGCGCACTTGTGAGCGGGAGGTCTAGGTTCGAATCCCACTAGGACCGCCCTCCCTAACTGAGGTGTTTTCCAGGTTTTCCTCAGTCCTCATAACTGGCAAATGCCGGGGAGATACCCTAAAATTAGGCCTGGAACGTTTCCTTCCTTAAAAAAATACTTTACGAATATATCATTTCATTTCATGTATCATCAGTGTTCACCGCCTGTGGTGCCTCAGTAGTAAAAACTGGCGTTAAACTATTCAAAAAAAAAAAAAAAATTCTCTGTACTCTCCAGATCTTGTCCCAGCTGATTACTATCTGTTTTCGAAAGTCAAAAACTTACTGAAAGGGAGGAGGTTCGCTTCGGCCGAAGAGGTCGAGACATGTGAGGCACGCGCTTTGCGGAAAGTGACAAAAAATGGACTGCAGGCCTGTTTCGAATAATGGTGCGGATGCTGGCGGAAGCGTGTTACAGCCCAAAAGGCTTACTTTGAAAGTGGTGATGTGTAAAAGGTTTCATTTTGTATGCAACAAAAGTTTCTACTCATGTCCGGTTTCTTTTTGATTTTATTAGTATTTCCTATGTATGTTAGCACGTACGGTTTTGTTTAATCAAAGACCCCCATAATGCATACAGCACAAACACTATAGAAAAGGAAGCTTGATATGACACTTCAACTAAATTTGTTAAACTATAAAATTAGTTCGCGTTTATTTAGGTTCATATGACAGACAAAGGGCAGTAGCGCATGAACAGTCCGCGGAAATGAGAGCTTGAGGCATAGTCCTAGTTATGAGAGAGAGGGGGGGGGGGCTTATCGAAGTCAGGTGATTGGCAGTAAGTAACAAGGAATGTGTACTGGGAATTTTCGAAAAGGATGGGTAAGTTACAGTCTGTTACTTGCGTTCGGGTATTTGACGTTTCGCATGATTGGCGTTCCCATAATAAATCTTTTACTGTACTCTTGTATAATCATAAAAACAGAATTTATACCTAACCTCAAATTAAAGGTTTTCATTATAGTATTTGAAAAATATGTACGCTAAAACAATACTATTCTGAAAATATGATAAAAAATAAAATTAGCAAATTGTTATGCCCTATAAAGGAAATTCAGACACTTATTAGTGTGTAGTATTTTTTTTTATTTATTTATGGACGCTCTTTAACAGCTCAGGTCATCAGCGTCCCATTCAACTCAGGGCGTGAAACGGCCGACAAATTTTGCTCAGAGGCCTCTCTTTCAGGCTTGAGGTTCTTTTTCGTGCCGTAAATGTACGACACGGGACCCACGGCTTTACTTCCCTTCCGAAGGAAGCCATAATTAGGATTTTTACACCCCGAAAAAATCCATTGGTCCTGGCCGGGTTCGAACCCGCGCTCTTGGGCTTAGGAGGGATGTATGGTAACCACTACACCACCAGGACCGACAATGTGTAGTATCAAAAGTAATTTCGTAAATTTCATTGGTCGTAGAGTGAAAACTTGAAGCTCTTTAGAGGTAAATATACCATTTTCTTTTAAAATTCCTTTAGCGTTATTTTCAATATATAAAGATCTAAACATAGCATAATTGTAAAATTAAAATATAAAATGTTCCTAAATGTGTAAAAGAAGTAAGGGGGGAAAAAAAGAAAGCAAAGGAAAAAAACTTAACAGTTTATCTTTGTCCCTTTATCTACAAATGATAAGAATATTTAAAATCATTTTTAAAATAGTCACTATAAAAACATTACTATAATGTAAGATCTTTAATAAAGCAAAGGGTAATGCTACCACGCCTAGTGGTCTGGTGGTAGTGTTTACGACTACAAATCCGAAGATCCTGAGTTTCATTCCGAGAAGGTGAATGTTAGGTAGCTTTAAGGAGTCAAAGACTCCGAACTCATTTGCGTCACCATTAAAATGTCATTTATCCCTACACACTTACGCCTATAGTAATCAGTACACGACCTATAAACGTCTCAAGAAGACCGACGCAATCAATAAATAAAACATATAAAAACTTAAGAAGAATTACAAATATAATTTTAACATCACACTTAATACTTGTCAGAGCTGAAAAGTTTTAAAACTTCAAACATCAGAATTGCCGTAATTACTTGTTAGATTTGGAAAAATATTTTGGAAAGAGTGTGCTCTGTTATGCACTGAAATCCCAATTAAAAACTAAAAGCCAATAAACACATTATTTTGAATTTAAGAAATTATTTTGTATAAAATTTAATAATAATAATAATAATAATAATAATAATAATAATAATACTATTTCGCCAAGAGGAAAGTAAAAAATGACGTATTATTGCAATTATTAAACTTTATACAAATCGTTAAGCATTTAGTGTCCATTCTCGTAAGCGACCGCATACCTCATGGTACCGTACATCATGTTTTTCCCCCAAAACGAAATATCGGTCTAGTCCAAGGTAGTTCCCGTATCTTAATAATCCGCGACACAGACTGCTACAGTATAATTGTTGTTTACCACTTGATTACCACTAATCAATAAAAATACAGCACTGCACCTCTCTTGAATGTATTATATATTTGTGCATGTTCATATTCTCTTTCCAGTATAGCTAGAGTTTTTACTGAACCCTCTGTGCTAACGCTTGTACTAGCAGTACCATAGTCTGCTGCCTAGAAAACAATAAACATCTCCCCGAAGTAATACAAACATCATCCACCCTTTTTATAGCGCTAAACTTACAAGCAGGCGAGAGACATTCACATAAATAAGGAACAATGTTGACAGGAAAACAACGTACAAAACATTTCATTTAAAAATTATGCGACCACTTTGTAAACAAGCATTTTTTTTTTCTGCTACTGAAACGCGTAAATCAAACTGTACAGCAGTATAGATGCAATAAATTTGAACTCCAATGTACATTGCACACACTCTGTACAAATTTAAAACATGAAAGCTCGCAAGGGTATTTATTTATTGCCCTAAGGAATTTGGTGAAGATCTTGGTGTAGTTGGTTCGACCCCTGCGAGAGGAATGCGCTTTAATATTAATAAGCAATAACATTCTAGAAATTCTTTGCCATGCAGAATACCCTGACGTAGAAGAAAGAAAGACAGAAAGAAAGAAAGAAAACAAGAAGAAAGACAGATAGGGAGAAAGACAGAAAAAAGAAAGGCAGAAAGAAAGAAAAAGGATAAAGAAAGAACGACATAAAGGAAAACAAGAAAAAAGAAAGAAAAAAGAAAAGAAAGAAAAACAAAAAGAAAAACAGAAAAAAAGAAAGAACGACAGAAAGGAAAACAAGAATAAAGACAGAAAGAAAGACAAAGAAAGAAAGACGAAAAGAGAAGAAGGAAGATAGAAGGAAGGAAGGAAAGAAAGAAAGAAAGAAACAAACAAACAAACAAAGAAACAAAGAAACAAAGAAAGAAGATTGGCAGAAAGGAACACAAAAAAGCCAAAAGAAAGAACTGAAGGAGAACATAAGAAAGAAGATAGAAAGAAAGAATGGCAGAAAGGAAAACAAGAAGAAAGAAATACAGACAGAAAGAAAGACCGACAGAAAGAGAACAAAAAGGACAGATTGGAAGAAAGACAGAACAAAGGAAGAACGACAGATAGGAAAATAAGAAGAAAGACTGAAAAAAAGCATGAAAGAAAGAGAACAAGGAAGATAGAAGGATAGAATTAAGAAAGAAAGACCAGGAAAGAACAACAGGAAGGAAAACCCTAAACTTGGGCCTGGGACGTTTCCTTCCTTAAAAAACCGTTTCCCAATGTATCATTTCATCTCGTCTTCTTTCAGGCTTGAGGTTCTTTTTCGTGCCGTAAATCTGCAACACGGGACCCACAGCTTTACTTCCCTTCAGAAGGAAGCCATACTTAGGATTTTTACGTCCGAAAACATCCATCGATCCTGGCCGGGTTTGAACCCGTGACCTTGGGTTTGGAAGGCAAGTATGGTTACCACTACACCACCAGAGCCGACTATATATATGTATATGCGGGTTCAAACCCGGCCAGGATCGATGGATGTTTTCGGACGTAAAAATCCTAAGTATGGCTTCCTTCGGAAGGGAAGTAAAGCCGTGGGTCCCGTGTCGTACATTTACGGCACGAAAAAGAACCTCAAGCCTGAAAGAAGAGGCCTCTGAGCAAAATGTGTCGGCCAATTCGCGGAATTGAATTGGACGCTGATAACCTGAAATGTTAAAGAGCGTCCTTAAATAAAACGAATAAAAAAAATCTCACGTATCATCGGTGTCACCACCTGTGGTGTCTCAGTAGTAAAAACGGGCGATAAACAATATCAAAAAAAAAAAAAAAAAAAAAAAAAAACTCAATTTCAGATCCAGCATTAAAAATATTACACATTCTGTAAAAATTAAAAAAGCATTTATAAGCTCAATTTTTGCAGGCTTGTATAGTTAATGAATCAGAGCACCTTTAATACATTTCCATTCTAGTAAGGGAGCATACTCTTGTGGGATACAGACATTTATAGTCAGTCATCAGGTGTGGGTAACAATGCACTAATACTTTTAACTACTAATAGCTGAAGAAGATTATATGAGTATTTTAAAGGATTTTACAAATTTAACGAAGTGTAATTGATGAACACTTCAATTAAGAATTATTTCATTAAAATTGCACAACCACAGAAAACTACAACCTCTGGCAATAATACTTCTAATTCCAGATATGGGTTCATTAGGAATCCACTGCCTCTGTTACTCAAATCAATGTCATAATATAGAAGTCTTGATCACCAAAGTTACTTTATAGAAAAGGTTTCAGACTAGTGTGTCAAAAACTGAAGGCTTATAACTGAAAAATGTTTTTTTTTATTAAAGTATAACAGAATCGACGGGGAAACAAGTTTCCAAACACAAAGACAAAAAAGGCAAAAAGTATTGAAAGGTGTTTGTGGAAGACACGACGAAGAAGAAGAAAACTTTTCTTCGTACATCTTTTCTTGAGTCTGATAAAGTAGGAATTCAATTTTAAGATAGATGTATTTCTTTATTTGTTGCAATCATAATGGTGGACATATACAGAGACCTCGTTTGGAGGAGTGGCCGGCATAACGAGAATTTGCTTGGTACGGCGAAGCATGCTATTTGCCGGCGTTGACGGGACGGATATTTAGAGTCCCTTAAATTCATGTGCATAGATTTCTACAGCACACCAAAAACCAATTTTTTGGTCATACAATTCCAATACACTAATAACCTGGAGTTGCTGTACTGGAATCAGGATGTAAACAAGCAACTCTAGAAAGAAAATATATAAAGTAGATATGTAAGATTAACAGTATTTTATTTTATAATTAAATAAAATATATACTTTTTTGAGTGTAGTATTTAAGGTAGTTTGTTGAGATAAATTTCAATTTCAATAGAATATTTGAACCCAAGTTCTCCGATATTCCAGAAAACAGCTGATGAGCCGAAGACAAGGGTTCAGCAACCAGTTAAATAAGAAAAACTAAATGACACTTTATTGAAAATGTATAATTTCTTAATTGATGTAAATTATGAAGTTATGAAACTAGTTTTAAAGATAGGGAGGAAAAATTAAATTAAATGTAACGTATTTGCTGAAACAATAGATTTATATAATTTTATTAGTAGCACAAGTGGTTGTCTCTGCAAAAGGGTGTTAATCCGAAATACAATTGTTTACCTGCAATTTGATATTAGACAATGTTCTATTTGTGAAACGTGTGTCGTGTTGTAACACAACAACTAACAATGGAGATGCGATGTGAATATTTCCTAAAACAAATAACATTCACAGCCTCGTCAAAAACAAAATTCACTTCTGCTTAGATATAATGCAGCAAAACAACGCTGAAGAATTCAAAATACTCTCTTGCTCCATTACTTTAATTAGGAGTCGTATGCATTCAGTTTGCATTACCCTGTAAAGGTTTACGTGCTGAAATTAGCCTTCGCGAAAACATACACGGAGCCAGTACAATTGGTATTGTTATAGCGCACAAAGTGGGTAGTGTTTGAAGCCGCATATTAGCTATACATGCTTTTTTTTTTCTGTTGTTTTTGCTTTGCGCCGCAGTTTAATGGGACACACTATTTTTCTTTCCACCACTCTGCCTAATTGGGCGGTTATGAAAGGACGTTGATGAGGGGAAGAATCAGGAGGAGGAAGATGATGGAAAAGGTTTTGGAAAGAAACTGTCACGTGTTATGCCTGACACAGAATAAGTATGCATTTCCCTGATGACACTTGTTTAGGAATCGCATAACAGGGGGTTCGAACCGTGAAACTGAGGGAGGGCAACCCCTCTACTACTCACTATAAAATGCGAATTACACAGTTTTAGGTGAGTCACACCCTTGTCTTTCACCTACTCCCTCCCTTAATGCACAGAATAATTAAATTAAAACGCACGGCTAAAAAGTAAAGTTTTGCTTACATCGTTGTTAATGGTGGTATTTTCCATCTTTTTATGTAAACACCCTAATTATTTGTCATTTTTATGATGTTGCATATTAATAACACTTCATTGTCTAAAATAATTACAATAATAAATATTTTCTTTTTCAAGAGAGTTCTTCCTATCAGTCAATTTTATTTGCTTTGTATATGCGTGTGTGTGAAACAATTTAATTTGTTATAAAACCAGTACTTGCTACTGTTAACGATAAATATACCCTCATTCTCCCTTACCTAATGCATTTATACTTTTGAGGCTACCTTGCCTTCTCATTTTATGCTCCTCGACGTTTTTTTTTTTTTTTTTTTTTTTTTTTTTGAATGATTTGTTTATGGACACTCTTTAACAGTTCAGGTCATCAGCGTCCCATTCAACTCAGGGCGTGAAACGGTCGACAAATTTTGCTCAGAGGCCTCTCTTTCAGGCTTGAGGTTCTTTTTCGTGCCGTAAATGTACGACACGGGACCCACGGCTTTACTTCCCTTCCGAAGGAAGCCATACTTAGGATTTTTACGCCCCGAAAAAATCCATCGGTCCTGACCGGCTCCTCGACGTATGGATGGTCTGAGGTGGAGGGGGATATTTTAGTACTTGAGTCTTGCTTACGGATGGCCATTTGTGCTTACACCTCTTCCGGGAGAAAGGATAAAATGAGAGATACCTGACGCATTTTTTAAAAAAATTTAAGTAATATTTAACGCTTGTTTTTACTGCTAAGGCACCATAAGCGGTTGACGTTAATAATACATGAAATGAAATGATAAACTGGGAATGGATTGTTTATTTTTTAAAGGAACGAAGCGTTCAAGGCCTCTCCCCGGATTTTGCCATTTATGAGGACTTAGGAAAACCTGGAAACAATCTAAGTCGGGGAGGATGGTCCTGGTTGGAAATGAGACCCCAGACCTCTCAATCACGAATCCACGCTTTAACAACCTCGGCCATCCTGGTAACCGGGCGACGTGACCATGCGGACCAGATTAGGTATCTAATATGTTTCCAGATAGAACACTCCAAGCCTCTCAGAAAGTCAACTTCTATTCCAGATGCCGGGGCAGAAAAGTTTCCAAAGTAGACCGCGGCAGATCACTGTGTTAGAATGAATGAAATGATATGAAATGGGAGAACGGAAAATTTGTAGTAAGTAATTATTCACCCCAGCTTTCGCCTAAGTGAGCAGAGGAAACCACGAGAAAATCCAAGTTGAGGATAGCCGATATGACAGGAATTGCCCTGGACTTCCCGAATGCTAGTCTCAGGCGTTACCGCCTATCAGAACACTTGAATTATTTACTCTGTTACCCCTTTACGATTGTAGACGCCTGCTGATGAAAATGCTCCCCACACCTTTGCTGACGGATCCAAGCTTTGTATAAATTCACTAGATCACTCAATATACCAAGAAATGCACAACATATTTTTGGAACAACTACCAGGCTGCTTTTCCCAGTGGTACAGAATGCTTATTATGTGTTTAATTACATTTAAATATATTTAATTAGGTTCACATTACTTAATTAGATTAAGTATATGTAATTAGGTTGGCAAGTTTTTATTAAATTAGATAAATGTTTTAATTATGTAGACAGTTATTTAATTAGGTTGACTTACATTTAATTACGTCGCCATGTATTTAATTAGATTAAATTGTATTTAATTAGGTTTAAATGTATTTAAATAGGTTGACATACATTTAATTAGGTTGAAAGTTATTAACTATGTAGACATTTATTTAATTAAGTTAACGTGATTTTAATTAGGTTGAAATGCATTTTACTAGGTCGACAGATATTTAATTAGATTGACATGCATTTATTTAGATTAAATTTTTAATTATATTTAAGTGTTTTAATTAGATTTACATGTATTTATTACATTGACATGTATTTAATTCAGCTGACTCGTATTTAATTAGGTTGACATATATTTAATTTCGTTGCGATGTATTACAATAAGTTGATACGTACATTTAAATATGCTTAATTGTATTCAGTCAGATTGAAATTTTTGCTGTATATTTATTTAGTTGATTTATATTTATTTACACATTGGACGAGGATTATATCAAGTATCATACAAATTATATTTAATTGAATACTTGAAATAATTATTTTATTTTTTAATAATAAGCTGGCTTGTATTTTATTACGTAGGTTAAATGTATTTGGCTATTTTTACATGTATAATTGTAAAAGCTGTAAATTTGTAATTTCGCTAATTCCCTACTCTCAGTGGATATAAGTTAAATTGCTGAATGAACAACTTCGCATATATCCTCCTGTCTGTTTCTTCTTCAGCATGAGCTAAATAAAATTCGGAATTGTTATTCGAGACCGCGGAATCCGGACACTTAAAGTATATTTTATTTTTGCCGTGCTTGCTCTAATTAAATAGAAGTATCGGTTGAATGGAACTTCGATCCCCTCCAAATGACAGAAACAAACGGTTCGACCACTGTAATATTTCTGATTTCATTTCCAATGTTTTCCTTGAGCTCTTCCAATGAGTGAAGATTTGCTTTATGAATTTGTCCTTTAAGTTACAGGACAAATAAAAATCACAGACTGTTAGATCTGTGGAGCGAGAGAGCAATACACCAGCATTGATCACTCTTATCTTCGAACACTACCCTAATTATAGCCATGGACTTCTCTGCTTATGAGCAGGGGCGGAATCTTGTTGAAACCACCCAAATATTTTCTCTTTTTTCGTCAACTGATTAAAAAATGAGCCAGAACGTCATTTCAGCACCTCTCTCTACTTACTCTCTGCTCGTAAAAAAAATGGACTGATTATGGGTCTTGTGCTAATTGCACACCAAACTCCAGTTTTCCTGTCATAAAGAGGAGTTTCTTGAATACAAGTTGGGTTTTCAGAACGCAATAGCGAGTGTTTTAAGTGTCCACATGACTATTTTGGTGGAACCAAGCCTCATCTGAAAAGAACATGCTATTGTCATTTGAAAATATTATTTTTAATAACGTTTAACGCTCGTTTTTACCGCCGAGTCATCACAGGTGATAGACACTGATGATAATAAATTAGGAAATGATTTTTTAAGGATGGAAGCGTTTAGGGTACCTCCCCTGAATTTTCTATATATGAGGATTGAGGAAATTCTGGAAAAAACTTCAGTCAGTGAGGACGGTCCTGGCGGAAATCGAACCCCAGACCTCCCGCTCACAAAACCGTGCCTTCACGTCCTTGGCCACTTTGTGTCAAGATGTAAATATTATTAGAAATACAATTCTAGGAGTAAGCTCATTATACCGATTTTTATTATGCAAATCCTACAAGGAATATTAAAAATGAAATATTTATTTTCCAAAGCCGACTTTAAGAGCCAAACTTGCTAGAAACCAAGTGCACGTTGTCACGCGTGGCCCAGTTATCTGGAAGTTGACTTGGATCACTACAAAAGTGTAGAGCAGAGATTCAAATTGTCACTGGAGAGTGTGTCAAACTGCAGTTCTCTTGAGAGCTCCTTGCTGCCGAAAAAAACAGTCATTCTTTATGATTAGCAGGTTATGGATAGCAAGTACATAAACAAAATTTATCCTCGATTTACTGATGACCAGTTAACGAATGCCAATTAAAGGGCGTCAGCCCATCATATGCCATTAGGCCAAAAATATGCTGGCGGGGCATACTTTCAAATCGCAAACCATTTTCATTTATTGCGCAGGGAGGTCTCTAAGTCCCAACACCGCCATTTGTTTAGTTGCTGTTTAATGAGAAACGACTATAGGAATTTCTGCTTATTAGGATGGAATTTATCTGAAGTCGGTACGCTGTAAATCATCCTATACAGAAATAGGTTTTTGAACTCTTATCCGGCGATGCAACACAGAGTTTAATGCATGTACCTAGTCTTGCCGTAGTTCTAGATAAATAACTGCAACATTTTGTGATATATTTTTCATTTACTTTTGATATATTCCTTCGTGTATTCCAAACGTTTAGCATGAACTAGTTCTCAAAATGATCCCCCTCACACATAACCAGAGTCTATGGTCATTCATCTATTCATTTGCTTCCATTGGGAAATTCTTTCCTTCTGATTTCAAATACTACTTAAAACTCTCATAAATGAGGTGCCTTTTCTTGCAAACAATTTCTTCGGATATTCAGGTTGAGATTGTTAGAAGGCCAATGTTGAGCATAAAAATTTGGAAATTTCTCTCTAGCAAAGTCTGACTGAAACTTGCCTTGTGCGATAGAGCTGAATCTTGCTGGAAGCCCCAATGTCTGTTCTTCATCAGAGGTTCCAGCAGAGTGGTATGCATGCTATAGATACCAGATGCAATATATGACACCAATGTTTTGGGCTGCAGAGATGGAAAAAGGACTCAGTGGGTTTAGTATGGCAAGGAGTAGAAGCTTAAAACAAGGCTAGAGGATATCAGTAGACAGGAAATCGACGGGGAAAGTAACATGAAAGTCTCCTTGAGCCCATGGAACAAAATTAAATTAACCTAGAGTAAAAAAGTATATTTGCTCGTTTTAGGAAGAAAGGCAAGATCAGGAATGACATAGTTTAGACCGGACGGATAGTTCTTGTAGGAGAATCTGCCCATTCTGTAGAGGAGATGAGGAATGGTACATGTTCTAGCATAACAGGAACACGTGAGAAAAATTCTGTTTCCTGAAAACTTTTTAAGCCATTTGGAGGTCGATTGGCATGCTGGGACATGTTTCAAACCACGCCAATTAAATTGCTATTTTCTTAGCCAAAGTGCGCGAAGTTGGAAGCAATTTAATTGCTGTTTAGAACGTTATAGCTAATATAGATATAAATAATATGTAATATATTTGCATTCATATATCTGTAAATGTCGTTTTTCCCATTTTTAGGGTTCGTTTATTTTCAATTATTAATTTTTGTTTTTATTTGTTCCTCTTTCTATTTATGTATATAAAATATATTTGTAAAGTGTGAAATATACTTTTACAGTTGTTTTCAATCCCTTTTGACAGAACTGGGGTTTAATGATGCCATTATAGCTCACTCTTCAACAAACTGTTACTGAGACATTATGATAGCTTCTCTTGACCTTAGGACAAGTTTCTTATGAAATTAGGGCATATACTCTGTTATAGCTTTCTTCGTTTTAAATCTTTCCCGCCAGTAAAAAGAATCTTCTGATAGTCGCTGTTACCGGTCATTTGCATCTCAGCGTGCTCTGCCACTTCATTTAAAATGTCCATTGTTGCACGAAAAGCTCCCAGTTCAAGTTCTTGTCTAAACGCTCTGGACATTAATTTCCTGTATATGTTCATCTTAACTTGTATCACATATTCATCAGTGTCTGCTTCCGCCAAACACGGGTCGCCACTTCTTGGAAATCAGCTACGATCCTCACAGAGCATGGACGTCCAGATTTTGAACGATCTACAGTATTGGGTTAGCGAAGAGCTGGTGCAAATGCATCCTAGTGATTTATAACTTTATATGGATCTAGAAAATGTCATATGTTTTATTTTCAAACTCTATTAAGGTTCAATCAAGGTAACACATTTGTCATATATTCTCCATTCCATAGTTAAACCTCACTAATGCACTCTTTCTGTTGCACTTGAAATTAATAATAATGGTGCCATTGTCAAGAAACAGAAATATTATATAATCGCCAAAATATCTGGTACGGTTCATCTAAAATTTTGTAAAATATTTATGGGAATACAAGGTATAAAGGACATTCAAAAAAAAAAAAAAAAAAAAAAAAAAAAAAAAAAACCACTATATTTAAAAACTTCCATAAGAATTCCAGAAAACCGTAGCCTGCAGATGGAACCGTTTTTGCTTTCTTTGGTGCACTTTCACCTGTTGCCATCCACTGTTTGTCTCTTGTGTGTAGTGATGAATCTATGTTTCATTTACTGTTATTAAATGTCGGAGAAACTCATCGGAATTGCGATTAAACAAGTTTAAACACTCGTGAGCAAAGTTCATTCGACTGCGTTTTGGTCCATTGTTAACAAACGCGTCACCTATTGAGCGACATGGCCTATCGAGGTCTTTGGAATGTCAGTCAACTCGCGTACCTTCAACCAGTGAACAGTAAGTACAACATTGTGAATTTTCGTCACAATCACGTCGGTCGTAGCAGTTTTGGGACGTCCTGAGCATTCATCTTGAATGGATATACGACCACGCTTGAATTCAGCAGCCCACTTTTTAACCGTTGAAAACTAAGGGGAAAAATCCTTTAGTGTGTAATATAAAACCCTTTTGTGTTTCTGTTTGAGTAAAACCCTTCAAAACAAATTACTTTGCCACAACTCGTATTTCAGTTTTATTCATTTTGTAGAAAATGTTAACACTAGTTTGTTTACACGATCGTCATAAACAAGTCACTACACTTACGCGTCTGAAACTTTACAGCACGCCATCTAAAGGATGATACTTAATAACTATCACAGTAATTTGACCATCTTCACTGCATCTCTGAGTCAGGCCGAAAACTTTTATAACGCCCCTGGTATATATAAGTTAAAAATAAAGGAGCTTATATTTTTTACTGGGATATAGCTTAGTTTGAAACTAGAAATGCCTCAAGTGAAAATTACAATGTATTTAAGGTGTGAACAGAACAAAAAGGTGTACAGGAATAATCCCCATACTGTAGAGGAAACTTAAGAAAATATCAGGGCATAAATTGGAAGGATTGTGGAAATTTGTTGTTCGTTGTTGCATATAATACAAATGTTATTAAAATATGTCAAAATGCTTTACTGACCTTGGGGACACCACTTCGAAAAATTTCTATAATTCAGGCTGGTACTCATTATGAAATAAAACAAATATTGTCTACATACTATTATCGTTCAAAGTTGTACAAGTAAAAATGAGAGAGGCACTTCTCCGTCGACGGAGCCGGCGATGGTGCTACCTTGATCCCCGCTGGCTTTGCGTTTAGCAGCGACAGCAGGGAAGAAATAATTCTCTGTAACCTTAGCATGTTTTTACGGAGTAATTTGAATGCTCGCCAATGTTTAAAATTGGTTTATTGTTAACTGGGCAGTTAACTTTGGAAATTGCTTGAGACGAAGGTGATTTCAAAAAGCGTCAAGTTGTCAAGCGTCGAGTTGTCATGGATTTTATCATGAAATATTTATTTTATGTGATTAGTAGTCACATTTCCAGGACCCAAGGAGGAAGAGGTGGAGAGGCATTAATTGTTTAGTTTTTCATGAAAAGATAGTTTTTTATTTTTAAATATCTAAATAAGGGTTTGAAAACATCTTAAAATGTGGAAAGTTTCGTTTTTGTTGTTAAAGTGGTGTTAATATTAATTTTTTTTTTTGAAAAGGATAGACCGAACATTTTTGAATGTTTAATGCTGAAGGTCTAGAAACTGGAAGTGATGAAGCACCTTAAAGGTGATAAGAAAGTTTTATCTCATTCCAAAAGGTTGCTTTAACAGTGATAACAAAAATTGTGAGGTAGGAATGCAGGTTCAGCTGATTTAGTGCTCGCTTTTATCACATTAGTTGCTAAAAGGAAAGAAAATAATAAATATTTAGAGCGAATAATAAATTAATTGACATAATTTAAAATTTATGCAGGTAAAACAATAGTCATAGCATGAAAAAGTAAATTTAATTGGGGCTCAAAACAAGTATTAGCACTTACAGAATAATACAGTAAACAGTATAAATACTTATTGTACACACGTTTTTTCTGAAGCCTCCAATCAGCATAACAAAAATTTTATTTCGTTGTAAAATAGTTTACTTTTTTTATAAAGCTCTAATGGTATAAATACCACGTGTCCGGCTTGTAGGTTTAAAATTACAATCGTTTGTATTTTTTGTATTAGAATAGAATTGGAAAGCTTTGTATAAATCAGAATTATATCTGTGGCAATTTATGGAAGAAAAAAAAAACACCCTGGCGCTAGGTTACAGTGTACAAAGATGACAACATGGGCGCGTTTTTGGTTGCCTGTGAACTGTGTAAAACAAACATTTCAGCGTGATTTTAACCTTCCTAAGTGAGTAATGTAAAATATGATAAATAGTCGTGAGAAATGGTACAGTATTGCGATCAGAAGAAGGCGAGTGGGAGGGGATCTTGAACTGTGTACAAATATAGGTGAGATACCCATGCTGTCACATGTCACACCTCTCAGACTCAAATCTTTAACGTCCGCTGGGCTTTCAACCATGGGTGAGTATCTGACAACACTGTTTATTGTTAAGTGCATGAATATAGTGAGGAGGATAAATAATGTTTATATAGCACATTCCTCTCGCTTGCCTTCTTATGATCGCCAGACAGTAATCTAGTGAACAGTTCCCTTGAGGATGGTTTGGAATAAGAGTTGAAACACTCCCCAATCTTACCCGACTGGACTTTTTCCTGTGCGGTTTTGTGAAGGTCCAAGTATACAGCACACCTGTGGAGAAACTGGAACATTTGCGACGGAAGATTTATCAAGCTGTCGCCAATGTTGGTGTATTCCTGGTTGAACGTTAAGAATAGGATGGTTCTCTGTCGGGTCACTGTCATAAAATGCAAGAGGTTAGGTTCTGTATCAGGAAATAGCAGATTTCTTTAATTGAATTTAATTCACTTTAAAATATATGCTCTCTTACAATGACTATTTCACTCATGTGGCGTCATCATAAAATCAACCAATGAAAAGAAATAATATTTTTAATTTTGACCAATCACAGCCGGATTACGGAGCGAATTTATCGAAAAAAAATATTATCACATCCGTTTTATTGCGCGGCGTGCATTTGTCTTGTGGTCAGTGCGGCCAACTCTATACCTCCATTATATAATTCCTGAACACGTATCACTAACCACTTTTGCTAAAGGCGGTGGTGAGCTATTGATAGCAACAAAAGCATAGACAATCGACAATCATAACGCAAAATGGACGGTTCTTCAGAGCGTTCTGGTGATGCGTCAAATGTGCAAATAATTCTTATCCTTAGGAATTACAAACCACAGAATATAATAGAATAAATATTCATAAGTACAACAAGTGTTAGTATTCTTTGCGCGAATTTCAAATATCCTTTCCCACTTTATCATTTCATCTCATGTATCACCAGTGTCCACGCCTGTGGTGCCTCAGTAGTGAAACGGGCGTTAAACACTAATCAAATCAGCATTCTTCTGTCGCAAGATTGCTTGAAAAGGTTTGCAAATATACAATTATTTCAATTTTGTAAGCCAAGTTTACGGGAATTATATTTAAATTCTTATTTTATTCGTGAAATTATTGAAATAAATATCACTCGAGGGCCTGAGCTTTCCAACCTCAAACCCTTTCGTGATATTCATTACTTGTAATACGCTTACATGCCGGACCTAGGAACTGAAACATAGACCTTAGCGAAGTAGAATAAAAATATCTTAATATTTTAATAAAGAAAAGACCATGTTAAATATTGAAGCTACCTTCTTGGAGTTATATGACTTTCTGTTTTATGTAACTAACATTTAATTTTGTCCAAAATGGGTCGAGTAAGCGAGGAATAAAAAGAAGGTTTAAATTATGACGCTTTTGAGAATTCATTATGAATTTAATATGCACGTTTTATTGCAGGAATCCCATTTGTTCATAATTACTTCGTGCTACATTTCCTTCGCAGTTTTCAGAAACAAAATTTTTCATCAACGTTTTATAGTACAAAGCCCTGATGTTCTCGTTCTCTACTTTCATATGAAATTAATACCTTAATGAGTACTTTAGCTCTTAATATCCTTTCTTTTCATGATATAAAGTTCTTCATCAACGTTTAGTTTTTATACACCATTTGACGGTATTATCATAAATACCACGCTCGGTTACTTTCACGACTGAATTATATTTTACTTACAAGACAGTTTCTGTTGTTCGTTTTTCCCCCAAATAAAATTAATTATATATATTTATTTAAACATAATACCAAGTGTTATTTTTCGCTTGCGTCCGCAACTGAGTTCAGCTCGTACAGGGCCACGGATTAGCCTGTCGTCTTCATAAAACAGTTTCCGTGTTGATGTTGCATGCAAGACCAGCTGTACCGCTCTTTTATCCAGCGTATGTGTAGTTATTAATGCCTTTTAATTTTTAGTTTTAACTCAAATTTACACTATTTCTGAGTGCTGACGAATTTATTGGTAACAGCGTGCTATTTAATCTTGCCTCTTACACCTGTAACCTCTGATACAGCCCAATTCCTTTAGAACAAATTAGGCTGCCTGTTTTTGCCATGGCAACCGCTATGAAATGCTTGCTTTATCTCCGGAATAGCAAATACAGCCAAAAAAAGAAAAACGTAAAGTAGGCAGTAATTAGGGCGGGAGAGAAATATGTGCCGTTGATTGTCCGCCCTTTTCTATAGCAAATCAGAGGGATACGCGAGCCGGCGAACATTGCCATCTTGCTAAATATAATTTTTTGAGATTTCGTATAGTTACAACATTTTTTTAAATGTTATATTTACTAGTGCAATGGTTTAGTTACTTGTTTTATAGTCTGTGACTACAAGAATAAATATTTTGGATTGTCAACGTATTATTTTAATTGCTATTGCATTTAGATCCGGCTATATTGAAGCGATTGGTGTGGTACTCCTGTTTGGCTTTCTTTGGCATAAGGTGTATTAATTCATTTATATAAAATGATGTTTAAATATTGAATTTTCTATAAATACTTCAATATACTTTATAAACATTTTTCTATTATATACGTTCTATAGTATCTCTGATATATTGTATTTTACATTGAAATATTGTAGGTTTTACTTTATAAGCCTTCTGTATATTTATATACCCAAACTGTGTACATATTCAGCATTGTGTTCAAATGAAACTTCTTAAGATGAGATAGGGCTGCACCATTTTATGTTGCGAGCCATAGTCAACAATCACCTTACAAGAGCAAACATTATTTGTCTTGGGTTGTTAAAGACTATATGTGCGCTATTTATCAATTACAGTGTGTCAGTGAAATAAAATTTACTGTAGAGCATTGTATTAAAATATAACTAGAGAAAAAACAGTATGCACGAATAATCGCCACACTGCGGAGAAACTTAAAATAACAGGGCACACTTGGTAATGGTACGGAAGCAGACCTGTTGCGAGTAAACATGTTTCATTAAAAATATCAGAAAAGTGTTACGTAAACGAGACCACCTCCAACAACTCCTTTTACACCAGTTAGTAGAGGAAAAGGCGGTAATATGGCACCCACTGTAGTTTCTGGCTCTTTGAGGAGGACCCTTACCCGTTATATTTTCAAAATATACATTAGTAGATAGACAATATATTTTTGTATGCCATAAAATCATTAAAAACATGCATGTTAGTTATTTATAATAAACATATGTAACCTTTCTCCCAAAATGCGTTGGAAAGATGGCCCCCAATGTATTAAGTACAATTACTGGACAGGAAAGAGAAATAAACAAAGTAAGACTAATTTTAACAAGTTAAACTATAATTCTAAGTTTTTCTAATGCACCGATATATCTAAAATTGCATAAAAAGATGAAAAAGAGCCTTAAGGAGGAAGTCTGTACATCAAGTTCACTATAATTTACAGTAGTCAGCTCCTTCATATCCAGCACAGGCATATGACACCACATTCGACACATTCTTCGGTTGTATTCGAAAAGTTTTCCATTACAGAAAAAGGCGCTTTGCGTCCTCCTCGTTTAGCGACGGTTCTTGGGCCTCAGTGCTCAGTAGCAATGAACACGTGATCATCAGAAACGTCAGATTCGTCATATTTATCACGAAGTGTTCTTTCATTCCTTCCTCTTGCATTTTCAAACGTTTTTATTAACTCGCTTGCACATAGGTCAGAAATGGATGACAATACAATATAATCTGGTAATTATCATGGTTCAATGGTTCAAAAATATGGTTCCGCAGTTTTGAAAGTAAAGCAACGCAAGGTTTTAAAAAAAGTAAGATCGAATAGTAAGAACACATTTCTGTAGTTTCGTTAATAACGCATAAAAATATAAAATTTATAATAATCTTTATTTAAAAATAAGAACAGTTGCTATGATGACTGTATTATATTTATCACTACATTAAAAAAAATTATAGTGTAACTTGATTTATATTTAATTTCAACGTTTTCTTTGAATCTAAAATGATTAAAATTATTTTTGTTATATTTTGATAATAATACAGTCGCCATGACAACTATTCAAATATAGCAGCGCCATGTCGAACGAGCAAATTCCAAGAAACGCATGGCTCAAGCGCGATCAATTGAGACGATGGAAAAACGTTCTTCTCGACTCGCTAATGACACGCAACGACATGCTAAATATTTTGATAACAATACAGCCGCCATGGCAACTTTTCAAATAAAAACATCAAATTTAAATCCTCACAATTAAATCCTTACAAATAACATGTAATAAATCTGATTTCTATGACATAAATTTAATTGCGCTAGTGTTAATGTGTAACAAGTGCATTAACAATGTATTAATATTTCAACTGTGTAAATAAGTAGTGAATGAGTATTATATTTAATATAATATAAAGAGTTACATATAATATCAAAGATTTTGACTTTTATTTTGAGGAGCTGGTACAAATTATTTAATACTGAAATATTTTTTTTTCAAAATTAACTTTGTGTTTTATGTATTTTATTTTTAATTAAAAACAATAATTAATAAACTGTTTCGATATATCAATGCAGTAGATAAAACAATTTTGTATTTAGATGTGATCAAGAGAAAAAAATTAACTAAATCTAAAAGCTGCTCAATATTTGTCTTTATTTAATGGAGATGTCTAATACTAATTGCGATATTATGTGCACACAAAACTAAAAAGCAGAAAATAATTTGAATAAAAATTGTGAAAAACCATGTTTTTATTTTCTTAATTATAAATGACATAAAAATATCAAATAGTTCATCCTAGCCAAACGCAGATTTATAACCCCATGAAAATTCATGATATCATAAACTTTTTTAGAAAAATTGTTCCAAACGAAAAACGTGGGGCGCATGCAATAAATAAAATTAATAACTCTTAAGGGTATTTATAGTTTAAATTAATCACACAAACTATTGCATGCGCCCCACGTTTTTCGTTTGGAACAATTTTTCTAAAAAAGTTCATGAGATTATGAATTTCCATAAATCTGCATTTGCCTAGGATGAATTATTTTATACTTTTTAGTTCATTTATAATTAAGAAAATAAAAACTGGTTTTTAAAATGTTTTTATTTAAATTATTTTCGCCTTATTCTGTGCATCAGGAAGCGATGTCTAAGCAGGTCTATCTTTCTTGGTCCTGCTTTTCTTCTCCCTCTCTGCGAAATTCTTTTTATATGGGGAGATTGTAATAAGGGGTGCTTAGATGCCTTCAGACCACGGTTTGAGGTCTTCTTCTTTGGCTGAGGAACAGGACATATGTTCTGGAGAAACATGCCTGTTTAACACCTGAAGTGGAAGAAACATTAAGACTGATTTCAGCAGGTATCTCATTTCGTTCAGCAAGTTGATAACCCATCAAACAAGCGTCTTTTCTAGTGAAACCGTATTTGCATTACATAACAAGTATACTTGACGAGTTTTTCTAACACGGCAGGTAAAATTGTCTCCCTATCTAACTTCTTAGACACTACAACCCCTGAAGATGTCTGCATTTCTATAACCAAACGTCTTAATGTAGTCTTATAAACTATAAACTCCCGAACCGCTTTTTAAAGTTCCATTCTTTTGCCCCTGGCGGCCTCTACAGATTTAATTGTTGCTTTTGGACCCCAATGTTTTCTTTTCTTAGTTTGGGGAGTCAATCTGCTTTATGGGAATATCTAATATAATACAATTTTCTTACTTGGTATTTAAAAGAGCGGCATGTAATATAGCGCCTCAAATATGCCATATTACCATAACCGCCATGTTACACAATAACCTAAGATAAACACATTTTCTACTATCTTTGCAGGTTTTCAAGTTACATTATTGGTAATACATTTCTGGAAGCACAGGATCCTCAATGGTAAATAAACCGTGGCATAATACGCGGTTCTTTACCTTTCAACAATAACGTCAATAATCCGTAAAACAGAAAATCACACAATGTGTCTACAATACTTGCAAGAAGACCTCAGCAGCACAACTGGCATGTTAACGGTCACGATAAGAATAGTTTGGAATAGCATTCATCAAATATCAGCATAACACAAGACCAAAAAGCGAGGGTGTCATATTACAAGTAGGGGCTAGGTTACCACCTTCTCTACTCATTATGAAATAAAAATAAAATTGTTTGCAAAGGTGCGAAGCGCTAGGCCTACCTATAAATAGTGTGTTGTTTCGTATGTATTAATTATTATTGATGAAATGAAACATTTCCTTATTTAAATTAGTCCGCAGTCTGTGACGTATAAAGCTAAATACCAATAACATGGTCGAATCATTATGTATGAAACTACAATGACAACAGAAGATGAACTGGTAGCCTGCATGGGAGGAAGTGAATGCAAACCAGCAGCTGTGGTCCAGTGTTCATTATTGCGAAGACGTCTTTGTTTGGAAATAGAATGTTGATTGTTTAAATGTTTGCTTTAAGTTATTGTTAAGTTACTAAATATTAATAGGAAATCATTATGCATTACACAAAATGAGTTAATTTACTATCTTTAAAATGAAATGAAATAAAAAATAATACAATGCAATTCGTAATATGTCAAGTCTTGTAGATATTACGGTTTGTTCTGTCGGTCCTGGTGGTGTAACGGTAACCATACTTGCCTCCTAAACCCAAGATATTGGGTTCAAACCCTGCCAGGATTGATGGATTTTTTTTCGGGCTTAAAAATCCTAAGTAATGGCTTCCTTCGGAAGGGAAGTAAAGCCGTGGGTCCCGTGTCGTACATTTACGGCACGAAAAAGAACCTCAAGCCTGAAAGAAGATGTCTCTGAGCAAAATTTGTCGGCAGTTTCATGCCTTGAATTGAATGGCCTGAGATGTTAAAGAGTTTCCATAAATAAAACAAATCAACGTTTTTTCCCTTAGCTTTTCGGACATTTTTGACCATTTGGCAGTACAATAGACGACCCAAATGTGTACTGATGTAGAGATATCGGACAAAAGTGGAAAATTGCATAAACAGATAGGTTATCAATGTGCTGGAAAAGACGAAATAAAATACAATAGCAGGATGTCGATATCACCGTTGACGCCAATTTTGAGTTTTTCCTTCTCGCAAAACGGATACATTATTTACATGCTAAACTGTTGGTGAACCATCAGCGATAAAATTCAAGCTTAAATTTATAGACTTTCCCTCTCGTGCGTCTCGGGGCCAGATTGCCGTTCTTTGATTCCTACAACGGCGAGAAATAAGATCAGTGGTGCTACTTCCGTTTCCTTTTCGCGCGGACCCCTGGCGAAAAGAAGAGGAAGCTGGCAAGGAGATGAGTGAGCGGATCCGCGGCAAGCAAGGAGACGAAAGGGGAGAAAAAAAGGATAAGAGGATTACATGCAAGGAGGAAAACACCAGAAGTAAGGGCAAGGAGCAAGATAAAACAGCCTCCCAACGCACACGTACACACACCTTGCAGCCAGTTAAAACTCCGTGCAAATGTGATATATAGGTGTTTTCAATTTACCAGATTTATGGCAGAACCCCCCCCCCCCCCGATTGAGCGGTTTTCTGCGTCTGTACACAAATCAAAATTTTCCATTTACTATCACGGACCTTTAACATTTACGTATATTTTTTCGCATGCATTGCAATTTCATAGCTCTCAGGTGGGAAAAATCTCGTTATGAAAACAACGGGGCCAAAAGCTGTGGCTTTCTGTGACGCACTGCGGAGAATAAGATGCGACCTTTTGCTGCAGAGGGCATTTGACTGAGGTACAGGACACTATGTCCTGTTATTCACGAAAGAGCCTGCAGCTTGCAAGAAGACAAAAGTAGTAAAACTTATCGCTGTTAAATGCGGAAAATAAAAATGTTGTAACGCTTTGATTGCACACATAATTGAAGGGCACAGGGTAAAAACAACGTATTACATTCGATACACTATAAAAAGGAAAGAAACCTCATATAGCCCCCCCCCCAAAAGCATAGAAAAAATAGTGTCTAGGGGAAAAACAACCAGAGTCCTGTGTAAAACACCTACAATGAGACCATAAGCAAGAAAGGGAGTTGATGAAGTTGTGTTTGTCTTTTGTTTACATCACCTGGACCAATCAGTTTGAAATTTGCAAATTTTATGTGATTCGTGCCCGGCCAAAATAAAAAGTATACCCCCCTCATTCATAAGTACAATACATTTGAACCAGTAAAAGTGACTTTTCCCATCAACAGTTAAATGGAATGTGACAAAGATATGTGTTTAAAAATAGAAAGGAAAAAAAACATGCTGAAACACCCAGCGATTATAATAAGTACATCAGAAGATGCAGCGCGTTTTTCTCCTGTACTCTTCATTTATAAAGCGGGGTCTTTATGCTTAGCATGCCTACATGATTCTGCAAGCCTCCACCGTCTATCACTTGCTGGTCGCCTGACACAGGTACAAAGCCGAGCGTTCGTTAAAAATGTTAAGAGTTAGCAGTTCACTTGCAGTTGTCTATTCTGTCACGCAGCTTTGTAGATAGGAGGATAGGTTCATAAGTTTCCGGACTCGCCGATAAGGATTATCGCCTTA
The DNA here is from genome assembly GCA_030762175.1 of Metallyticus violacea. Lineage (NCBI taxonomy): Eukaryota > Metazoa > Arthropoda > Insecta > Mantodea > Metallyticidae > Metallyticus > Metallyticus violacea. The sequence goes on along the minus strand of CM060841.1, from coordinate 62,444,568 downwards.
CTTATCTCTTAAATAAATAACTGCGGCTGTAACTTCCACTCCGCTGTGTTCAGTTGTTAGATATAGTTGCATGAAGAAGGCTATGTGTAGAAGATTGTCACATGTTCAAAATGGAGTATCGAACTGTTATGAAGTTCTTCACAAAAGAAGGACTTACTCCAAATGAAATTAAATAGCGATTGGATGGTGTATAAGACGAAGAGCATGCAGGTCGGTCCTTCGAGGTCCTCACTCCTGAAAACATCGCTCTTGTGGAAGGAGAAATTATGGAAGACTGGGGGCTCAAAGTGAAATAGCAGCAAGGTTGGGTCTTTCTAAAACAATGAATTGTTCATGAACAATGGGTGCCCAGACATCGTTTCTCAGTCCAAAAGCAGCAAGTCATCTGTTGTCAGCCATTTTGGAGCTCTGCCGTGGTAACGAGAGAGAAGTTCTGCAACCATTGTTACAGGAGATGAAACTATGGTTCTCTACTATGATCCCTTGTCCAAAGAGAATCAATGGAGTGGCGTAAACCTGGCGAAGCACCGCCTCTAAAGGCCAAGCTCACTAAGTCAACCAAGAAGATCATGGCCACAATCTTTTGGGACTGTGAAGGAATACTCTTCATTGACTTCAAGGAGAGGAATACCACAGTAAATGGGGAGTACTATGCTGGCATACTGCATAGACTACGTGCTTACATCAAAGAGAAAAGGCGAGGAAAGCTGAGTGGTAATGTGCGCCTTTTTCACGACAACGCGCCATGCACACAGCTCTTGTTCCAAAGGAAGTTATGAAGAAATGTAGCTTCAAGGAGATAGGTCATCCACCCTACAGCCCAGGTCTAGCTCCCAGTGACTATTTTCTCTTTTTAAAACTCAAGAATGATCTTCGAGGAAGGAAATTTAAGTATGACGAAGAAGTGATGGATGTTGTTTATGCCCATTTTTGCAGACAAGCCTTCTAACTATTTTGGGGTGGGAAGGTTGAAATGTTAATTCAAAGATGTGAGAAGAGGGTAGCTATATTGAAAAAGTGAAATATAGTTTTTGTCTTTATCATGGCTAGAAAATGGTTAGGACGGAAACTTATAGACCTGCCTTAGTATGCTGTTTGTAAGCATAGCCGAGCTGTTGAATTACTCAGTTGATTATGTAGAATATATGAGTAGTTGTGTCTCGTGTGTGGGAATTCCGATAGTGAAATATAGTGTACAGGAATATAAGGCAACAAGAATGGAATGAAATAAAAGAAGGTAGAAGGGTGTATGAAATCTTTCCATCCATAAAACAAAGATTGCACTTCTAACATATTCAACCCAGTAAGAGTTTAGTGAATTATGTAACAAGACACGGTCCATATTGCTCACATTTGTAACAATTTAAATTTCAAGTAGACAATACATGTGATTGATACACCGAAACATGTTTCATTCGTATGCCTTAAATACTGGTCAATTGTATAGCTTAGGAAAGACGGCTACTTGCAGGGAAATACGTTTGGAACATCATGAAAGATCAAGATGATTTTGGGGTATTGAATGATTTAACAAAAAAAAAAAAAAATCATGTAAAATGGCAGAAGAGCATATAAACAATAAAATCAAATAAGAGAGAAAATCCAACGGCCAGAAAGCGTATGATCTCCTAGAAAATCCCAGAAAAACACCAGAAAAATGTATAGAAGAAAGATGTATACAAAAAATAGTCATGTCAAAAACAAAAACACAAATTGAAACAGAAGAAGGGAGCAGAATTAACATAAAAGGAGAATAATGGTAGCCTTTGGGTGGAAAGGAAGTAGCTGAGAGAAGAAGAACAAGAATAAGAAGAAGTAGCAGAGAGAAAAAAATAAGGAACATATGAAAAAAGTAAAAGAGGAAAAAAGAAGAAGCAAAAAGCACAAACGACCAATTCAAATCTATGATGAATGTAAAAGTTGAAAAGTAGAAGAAGATGAAGAAAAAAGAACAGAGAAGGAAACTGCACTGTCAACACGCTATACACTGTTTGAGACCAGCTGCAACTTCATTGATGTCCAGGTCCTGTTGTCTGGAATTGCGGTAGGTAACAGCCTGGATACCGAGCGTCATCAGAAATGAAGATTGTGATTTGTATAAAAACTGTAAATTTATTAATTCTAAATGTAATTCATTGTAAAAGTAAAGCTATCTAAAATTACGTTGATTGAAATATAAGCGAAGTATAGAAATGTATTGTTAGTGGATACCAATAGGAATACATTTCTTCCTCTTAAGTATATTTATTGTATTAGTGCTGTGGTATTAAAATCTGTATAATTTAAATTGTAATTTAAAATTTAAAAGGGGAATAATTAAAAATGAATCCGGAGTCCTGATATTGATTCCAGTTATTCGCATTACACAATAAAAATAAAAACAAAATAGTAATATATGATTTTATAAGACGAAAACAAAACGTATTTCTGTGAAAATTTCCTGAGAGACCAGTCATAACTAGGAACGCAATAAAAAGAATCACAGACAAAGCGTATATCACCGTTTATTTTCATGACAAATAACAATAAAGAGAGTTATGTTCTCACAAGAAAAATCAGATGAGATAGGTGCAAGAATAGAACGTCCACAGAAGTTTCTACGGCGTTTTTCACCAGGAACAACCTCAGAAAGAACAGCTACAAAGCTTCTGAAATTAAAACAATATAGAATCTCGGCAATACATAAATTACAACAGCTTGAACAGGCCAGCAAATTTACTTGCATTTTCAATGGTGGTAGTAATGGAGATATTGGTCCGAAATTAATTTTTTATGCAAACGAAAAAAGTTACTGATTAATTTTGTTTTATTTTTATGGGCTAGTAGCATCCTAAAGCAATTTATCAGTTCCGTGCGGATATTTCACCACGTTCAGCGACCGATGATGCTGATACGTGCGAGCAGGAAACGGTATCTTCTGGGCGAAGTATAAAAAACCTCCGTTGTATTAAATATTTAATTTTTGTTGCATCGACCGTTTGTAAATTCCTATCAACTACCCACACTTCAGCATCATACAGTGAGATAACTGCAGCTTTAGCATTGTAAAAACTCGATTCAGTTTTTCTTGTTTGATTTTTTTTTAAAGAAGGTAGTAAGAGGGGTGTATTTAATACAGTACAATAATATTTATAAAGCTTCAATAAGTGCATGGGTTCAATGTGCTTTTATAATATTATAGGTCCGTTGGATTTAATCCAATATATTAGACATTTCACAATAAAATATAAAATAAACATATAAAACCAGGAAAAAAATAAAATAAAATGTGAAGAACATTAGTGGAAATGTCACACACACGCGCAAATAGTTCACTCAATTTGTCCCCCTGCCCTGAGCTGCCTCACTTTCATCAGAAAGTTATTTAATCTCTCCTCTCGTTACTTGTCCGCCGGCACAGCCCAGCATGTCCAGCTCTTTCTTAGTTCATTTCGATCGGTGACCTTAATCATCCACCATACCCGAGCCACGCAAGTTTCTGTCTATTGATTTTGACGCTGTTTTGATGCACTGCTCCATCCTCCACTCAGAGTTTAGCCCCGAATGTATTTCTAGCGAAATCATCTCCCTGCATTGCGCATTTGTCTGCTATCTATCCATATCCCTCAAGCAGTTCTTAACCTTCCTCCATACACTCTTTCTATTCCATTCTGCAAATGAAGTTTATACCATTCCCTTCTAGCCTTAGCTATTCAAAGTATCACAATTCCCTAATTAACGTTTGGTTCCCATGAAAAGAGCAATATATGGTTGACAGTTCGTATAGGTATTTGTTTTCATCCCATAATTTTTCTTTATTTTGTGAGATTTCGAGTTTAATGTTCATGCACGTTTTAATATTTATTAAATACTGAAAGCATGTGAGCGGATAATAAAATTTAATTCAGATAAAATCTCAGTATTAATTTCAACCCAATTTCTCCTTCACTTCAAGATTAATGCGCTAATTGCCGAACAGTTCAGCCATTCTGAGGTGCGCTATAATTTGGACGTTTAAGGTGCCTGCGTAAGTGGAGGTTAGTGATATAAAAATTGATGCAGCCCTACAGCCACATTCGGAGTTAAATTTGAAAGTAATGATGAGTATCTATTGTCAATTTTGAGTATAAAATATATCAATATACACATTATATCTACTCGCTGTTTTAGACTAGTATTTTTTTAAATGGTGTTATCGCCAGTTTTTATTGCTGAGGTATCGTCGGTGGACACTGGTGATACTTGAGATGTAATGCTAAATTGGAAAGGGATTTATTTTTTAAGGAAGGAAAATGTCCAGCCCTAAGTTTTGGGTACCTCCCCGGCATTTGCCATTTATGAAGACTGAGGATAGCCTGGAAAACCTCAGTCAGGAAGAATGGTCCTGGCGGAAATCCAACCAGACTTATTCACAACAGAAGGCTGATAAAGTAAAAACTACCATATTTCAACATAAACTACGCAGCACATAAGAGTACTACAGCAGGTGCACAATAGGAAAACAAACCTTTAAAAAAAGGACATTGACCTGCTTACATACCATACACTTTTTGTACGTCATTTTATGTAAATGCAATAATGCGAAATAACGCCATAGAAAAAACGCAAAAATACATACAGTTGTATCACACCAATTGCTTCAATATAGCCGGAGCTAATACTATAACAGTTAAAGTAATACATTAACAACAACAAAAATTGTATTCTTTTATCCACAGACTATAGCAGTAAATATAAATTTTAAACTTTGTTGTAGCTCTACTGTTTCAAAACATATTTAGCAGACTGGCAATACTCGCCAGCTCGCGCATCGTTCTGAGTTGCTATGGAAACGGAACAGCCAATCAACACCACATACTTCTCCCCGCCCTTTATGCTGCCAACTGTCCGATTCTTAGTTTACGCTGTTCTTGCTTTCAGGTCTGCCGTTGCCATGGTAACCGTTATGAAATGGCCGACGCTCGTTCTGGTGCGATAAAGGTGTGAGAATTATACCAGAGTAGCGCGCCATTACCAATAAATTCGTATGTCAACAGAAATAGTTTAAATTTGAGCTTCAACCACGAAATTCATAATTACCGAATAAAATTTTGATGCAGCTGCCCTGGATGCGTCCTACGTTTTACAAAACACTTTTAGTTCTATAACTGTAGTCTATATTTCAAAATCAATAATAGTTCAAATAACAATCGGCTCTTAATCTTATGTGTAGACATTTACTTGATCCTCATGCATGAAGATTTCTGTAAACACTGCTCTGTCGTGAAGATATAACATAGCGGAACAAAAACTGAAGATGTAAACATACAAATCATCGTAGTATTTCCCCGGCTGAGGGATGCACTTCATAAATCTCTGGCGGCAGTTGGTGACGTGGTTCATATCAGTTGTACCCCACACTGACGGCAGGCAGAAGAAAGGCAATGTCTTAGGCTACTATGAACCATGGGCCCTGGGATTAATGTGTAGCAAGGCTAGGTACAGATCGCATCGTTTATATCGCTCATTTGCTTTATTTTCTCTCGTTTCTTTGTTCTTTTTCTCTACCTCTATCTTCTTCCCTTCCTTTCGTTATTTCTTCTTTGTTGCTCCTTTCTTTATTCTTTTTTTTTGAATAAATTATTACAGTTTCCTTGCTTGCGCTCTTTACATTACCCTTTCTTTCCTTTATGTAGCTGTTTCTCATTTCTTTGATTCAGCTTTAGGCATGCTTTCGTTCTTCAATACTCCCTTTTCTCTGTTTTTGTCTTTATTTTACTCCCTCGTTCTCTTTTTGCTCTTTTCCTTGTCTATTGTTGTTTCTTGCTTACCTCTTTCTCATTTTTATTACTTAAACAATTCTATTTTATTCCAAGTTTCTTTTTAATCTCTCCGTTTCGTTCAGAGGCGGCCGGACAGAGAATGTCTAGATGGATATTGTAACGGGAGCCTGTATGACGGTAACTAGAGAAACGGCCTCGCCTAGGATTCGCTTTCGGAAGATTCCGGTATCAAATCTCACGAATCCGGCATATATATTTCCCCTGGTATTTAAGCAAAGGATGGGGATATCATTTCATTCCGTTGGTTGTCTTGGTGGGCTGGTGTTGTTTGCGATGTGAGGTAGCTTGCCCTTTGAAAAAGTTTCTGTCCCTACGATTGCGATGAAGTGCCCCTTACGAGGGGTTCAAACTCCTTGGAGGGAGTTAAAAAGGGTGCTGAGAATACGGGGACTATTAAATAAAGGCTAGCACTAGCGTTATCACTCAATTTATAATCAGAACTTTCAATTTCAAACCTTTGTCCCCTTCAAAAGTCTTCCCATCCAGCGCAATTCATTTCTCCCCTCTCTATTGCCATTCCTGGAAGACTTGCAGAAAGCCATTTTTGACAGTTGCTTCACAATTGCTTCTTAAACTTCGACAACTTGGGTAATTTTTTCGTCCTTCGGTTCAGAAAAAAGTTGGTGGAGATACATTTTTTGCCAAGAGCTCAGTGACTACATCACCAATATGAAGCCTAGCATTATCGTGAGGCAACTTCTACTCTACAATTAGATTCCTACTTTTTCACTGCTATCCTTAGTACGGGACATTTATATAGCACTCCGCAGTAACCACCGAATGCCCGAACAATGTGGGTGTAGCTATCCCCTCGTAGTACAAGAAGATAATGGTCATTTGTCTATTCTCTGAATAATTCTACACTAATGTCTTTTTGAGATCATTTGGCCACATTCAACCTGCATTGTGCTGTTCTGTTTCCTAGCACAACCACGTTTTGTCTGCAGTGATGTTTTGTCACCATCACAGCGTCCTAAGCACATTGTTTTCAGCGGTGGCACACAATCACAGATTCTGCCTTTGTTTACCAACAAGCAATCATGTTATCCGTTGCTGGCATGTGTAAATGGTCATTTAGAAAAGAATAAGTGCTCCCAACAAATATTCCCAGCTGCCTAACACAGAGACGTAGGTCAGCGTAAGTAATGACTTCGGTCCCTGTTAGGGCTGTAACAGGTGCAATGTCTCCTACCTGCAAGTCGCAGCTTTTGAGGCAATTTAAAAACATTTTGCGCCATTGAAAGCAAGTGCTTTTGGCGAGTACAAGACCTCCTATTTTTGTTTGAGTAAACTTAAAATGTAATTACGGGAAGCTGCTTGCAAAATTTCGAAACATTGGATTTTTAGAAGCAACAAAAACACACCACCTTAACCAACCGTGACTGTTGCTATGAAACTTTCAGGTTTTCAACGTAAACCACAAAGTTCATGTGCTGATTGATACAGAATGTTCGCTGTCGCTTTTACAGCGGCTATAATGATGATTTCAATCTGTACTGACTTTGTTTTATTTACGGATACTCTTTAACATCTCAGGTTATCAGCGTTCCAGTCAATTCAGGGCGTGAAATTGTCCGTCAATTTTGCTCAGAGGCCTCTTCTTTAGATTTGAGGTTCTCTTACGTGTCGTAAATCTAGGACCCATGGATTTACTTAGGATTTTTAGGCCAGAAAGAATCTATCGAGACAGAGCCCGCGGACTTGCGTCTACGAGCCAAATATGGTTACCATAGGACCGACTTTACTGAACAGTCCTCGCAGATCCGAAACCTGGGGTGTGTACGTCACCTGGTTTGTTAAAGCAGCTTGTCTAGAAAACGGAATGAGTACAGTCAAGTCATTGTTGGGTGTAAATATTCTAAAAGTGTAATGAAAGGGCCTAACAAGCATAATCTCATGCTAAGTATAAAACAGTTCCCTTGGAGAGGACTTTAATAGGACATTCAACGAGTTACTGTCTCATAAGAGACCGAGCAGGGTGGCCTTGAAATTCGCTTTCAGAAGGACCCGCATTGAGCCAACCATGCTGACCTTGTTTTTTTTTGTTTTTTTTTTTTTTCGTGTTTATTCCGGCCATTTAGGCGAACACTACGGTGGATATTTACATTCCCCCAATTTTCCGATCTCCATTTAATATAATTTAATTTCCTTAGTTCTTTTACAGGATTGAAAATACCGGGACGAGGTTAGCTGATGGCTTGCGCTTTCGAAAGGTTTCTGCCCCAGTATCTGAAACGGAAGCGGACCTTCCGAGGGACTCATCCAACTCGGGGGGGGGGGGGGGGGGCACCACCAATGTTGAGGTATCTGGATACATGTTAGGGACTCCCTAAAGGGAGTCAAAAATGTTTTTGTACCATTTTAATATTTGGAAGTTTCTCTTTATTTATATATGATTTTCATTAATAGTCCTTGATAAGTATTTTAATACATTTTTAATTATGCCACTGTAGAAGCAATTTTTAGAGGGGGGGTTTCGTGAGCACTTGTTCAGTTAAAATTCTATATCTCAGGAACTATTTGCTCTAGAAGGCTGTGTCTTGATTAAAGATTAAAGTTGTGTTTCATAAATTGGCAGCGCTTGTTTCCATGACATCGTCCTTTATTGTTTTGCAATGTTGGAGGGTTTTAGCTCGAATTTCGCTCTAAAAGTAAATTTTTTCTGTAAAAACATTTTTGGCTGCAATTATTGAAAAACTACATTTTTTATTTGCATAAGTTTCCCAATTTTAAAGGATCTATATAAGCTATCATTTTGAAACTTTTACCATTTATTCATGATATTATTGTGCTGATGTGAATCTATTATGATAGAGCTGAACAAAATGGGACAATATAAGAAAATAAAATATTGGGGGGAAAAATAGAAAAAAACAAACAATTGAAAATTATTTATACTTTCCCAGTAACGGTATAGTAGTGAAAATAGATCAACAACGTTCATTTATGTGCATCAATATGCTGTTTTATTAGCTTTAATAGTCCTTGAGAAAATGGGAACTGAAGTTGGTAAATTTAACATTACATAAGTAGGCCTTCCATACTCCCCTTAAAAAGATCTTAGAAGCCGACATGTATTTAATCACAAACGCGACAGCACTCGCCATGGCTTTTATCCATTACTTTTGTATATTTACTTCTGCCTCATATTTAGTTTTTAATCTTGCCTCCGTTCTTTTAATCACTGAGAGTTTTCTTGTTTCGTTACTTTTGTTACTCTATTACTTTTTATCCACTTTGTTTTTGTTATCATTTTAAATTGTTTCCAGGTTCTTTCTCGTGTCAGTAGAAATAAAGACTTCTACTCCCTGTTCGAGAGATATCGATTATCGACACACTACGTTAAATTGCGGAGGTCCGGGCATCAAACTGCACCCATTCAATTCCGAGGGATGCTACGGAATATGCCGGCTTATCTGATGTGGTGCCGCTTTATAGATACGTCGGTACTACCTGGGGTATGCTCTGCCTAACTCCCTCCGCGCCGTCTGTGCTAGACCGCCTTATCTTTTGGGAGTTGTAAAGTTCATGGGGGCCGAGCTATGCAGAATGAGGATAGGGCAATTTAAAGGAATTTCTCCCGGAGCCGGGACGATTCCAGCCAAGCGAAGGGTGCAGTAGGATAAGAGGGGGGGGGAGAAAGGATGGGAATTCCGGAAATAGCATGGCGGAAGTTAAAGGTAGCCTAACTGTAAGGAAGGGAAGTGAAAGTGTAGGGGAAGAATGCATGGGGTTTACGCAAGGAGCATCAAGGATGGAGGGAATGAGCTGGAAGGGAAGAAATTTGGGGGAGGTGAAGCAAAAAAAAAAAAAAAAAAAAAAAAAGTAAGAAATTACTACTTGTGGGGGGATGGAGAACACAGAATGTTCTAATACGACAACAGACTCGAAAGAATAAAGAAAATGCATCACTAAGACATGTTAAAATGTACAACGTGCGTTTGAAACCATCGTTCATTAACAATCTGTGTGTGCATAATTCATCACAGATGTCTTGCTGTAAGTTTTACGGTAGATATATACCTAATGCAAAACCAAAGCTGTAAAGCGAAAACAATATATCATAGAATACAAAATTAAAGCATTAGAAACGGTAATTTTCCGATTAGAATTTCAACTCGTCTCAGTAGCTATGATTAAGTTACAGATATCTTTGCTATTCTGAGCCATGAACAGAGTTAAGAAAACTAAACAAATAGCTGCAGTTGAACTTGTGAACAGGGCATTTGTGAGAGAAGATATATATATATATATATATATATATATATATATATAAAACAGGTGTGCCTCTGAGCCAAATCTCCCGCCCCGTACCGCACAAGGAAACAAATTTTGCGTTTCGAATAAATTATAGCTAATCAACATTACCCAATGTCTCATATATTGTAACTAACATGAAGCATACTCTAGTATTAATATCTAGTAGACATGGTATATGTACTCAGAAGTGAGAGTAGATGAAAATTGTATAATTATTTTCCATAAGTTAAGTCATGAATATGTAAGAAAATTCTTTGTAAAGAGCTAGTGTTTGCTTTTATCACCTTCACTTGTCTTCTTGCCATATAACTCAACGAGTTTGAAATATAGCGATTACAAGTGTGACTTTCTCTTAGTGTTTTATCCTTTTCTGAATTTATAATTACTGTTAATTTGTTTCTTTATTTTTCTTTTATATTATATATATAACTTTTATTCTTATTCTATCCATGAAATAGTTCTAAACCCGTATTTTGCTCTTCTCTATTATCATTACTGACAATCGGTATTCTTCTGTCGCAACATTGCTTGAAAAGGTTAAGTACAAATATTCAATTATTACAATTTGGTAAGTCAAGTTTATAGTAACTATATTTAAATTCTTATTTTATTCCTGAAATATTTCTGATAAATACCATTCGAGGGTCTGAGCTCTCTAGACGTTCTTGAATTCATCGGTAATCTGAGATCCTTTCGTGATATTACTTGTGATAAATTTGGGAAGCATTTTTTTAAAGGAAGGACACTTTCCGGATCTAATTTAGGGTAACTACCCGGCATTTGCCATTTAGAGGATCGAGGAAAACCTGGAAAAAAGCTCATTAAGGGAGGGCAGTCCTTGCGCGAATCGAATCCCAGACCTTCCGCTCACGAGTACCCGTCTTAACGACCTCGGTCACCAGTGGCGGTGAATTAACTTGATATATTGTGTTGATGTGTATCATTGGTGTGAACGCCCTTGTTCAGTATATTTATGAGCATAAGTGTGCAGCTATTTTAATATTTTTCTAGCATATTAAATATGCGTTTATAAAAGTAGAGTGTAAATTTATTAAAATAATAGAAAATATAGTAAATAATGAACCAACAATCGAAACCTTTTAGACTGAAAATTGTTTGTAATAAAAATCATTACTTTATTATGAATTATAGTAGCTTTTTTTTTTTTTAATAGTGTTTAACGCCCGTTTTTACTACTGAGGCACCACAGGCGGTGGACATTGATGATACATGAGATGATAAATTGGGAAAGGATATTTTTTTTAAGGAAGGAAGCGTTCCAGGCCTAAATTTAGGTACCTCCCCGGCATTTGCCAGTTATGAAGACTGAAGAAAACCTGGAAAAAACCCCAGTCAGGGAGGACGGTCCTGGCGGGATTCGAACCGCAGACCTCCCGCTCACGAGTCCGTGCCTTAAGGACCTCGGCCACCTGTGGCGGTGGATTACAGTAGCGTTAACTTTAAATGGAATTATAGATAACGCAGGCTAACACTTGAAAGCTATTACGATACATACTTTTCGAAATATAAACGAATTAAAAGCCGTAGCTACATGCCTGCAGAAATGTGACCCGGATTTGCGATAAGCCCTTACTTACAGAGAGAAAGGACGGAGTGCACACTTCCTACCATTAAGCAGTTCTTTCTCAATATCTTCAAATGCCGGAGGAAGTAAACTTAAGTAAGTAAAGTAAAAGCCTGGAAAATATAGAACAAAGACAAGTCGAAGTATTCCACTTAGCTGCTCTGATTACAAATTTCCTACTCCCCTTGACTTCTTCTCTCAGTGCTCACGCGATTCTTCTGAGAAAATTGCTTGCAGAATTTTAACTCAAGCCATGGCAGAAAGAATTTGCGTCATGCTCTTAAAGCGCAGTTTCTTTACAAAAAAGCTTTGCCTTTATTTCTTCCAGCACAGAATGAATTGTAATTAGAGAGAAAGGGAGAGAGCAGGATGCTACATTAAAAGTATTTCGGCACAGGAAAACTCGTCTCTGTTGCTGTGATTAACTAACAGAAATCTGTGCTGTTCTCGGTTATTTACAGTCTCCTGGATGTCGCTAATTCTGTTGATTTCTTGACACATAAATAAGCTGACCTAAAGTTGTTACAATGTATTTATATGTGTAATTAAAAACAAACAGGTGCCCCAAAAACACCAACAGTTGCTTTCAACAACATCGCTGATGCTTTTAAAATATTTTCTCAAGTAGGGTTAGTCTATAGAATTCTTCAGCCAATGAGAGCTCAATTTTCACGATGCTTTCCAAATATCCCCCATAATGATAAATAGAATAAGATATTAAAAGACTGGCACTGCTTAAACTGCTCTAAAGATTGCCGTCAAATGTTTATTGCTCTAATTTGAATTGAATTGAATTTTATTTCCATTTAATAGAAGCTTCCATAGAACAATTTTACAATCACTCAGTCATACAAGAAAATACAACCATAGTCACTCTAAATCTACCCAAGTTGCTGTGTAACCAAGTGGTCGGAAAAGTTTTAACCTTGGCATTACTCAACTATAAGGCAACTTAAATCAATCAAAATCCAGCTTAAATCATGTTCCTACCCGCTTTGGTTCCCTATTTTTACCTATTTTCTTCAACTATTTTCTTTAACCTAACCTAATAATTCCCAAACTCAAAGATTTTCTATCTTGTTTTCATATTCACCTTGTTCCTCCGTATCTAGTAAATTATCCCACTTTTCAATCCTAGGTTTTGTTCTCATTTCTTTAGTTTCTCTACATTCCACAATTGCATGCCTTACTATCTTCTATTCCACACATCGGACATTCCTCTATATTTAAACATCCTTTTATCCCTTTCAGATTCACTACCCCTGTCCGGGTCCATGCAATTCCCTCCCTCGTCCACCTGTCACCCCCATCTACATCATTCTCTCTGTCCCATATTTCCTTTAATTTCAAAATTAGAGATGAGTCGATACGAAATTTTCTTAGTTTCTTTGCTTTTTTTGAACAGTGTTTAACGCCCGTTTTTGCTACTGGGGCACCACAGGCGGTGGACACTGATGATACATGGGAAAGAATTTTTTTTAAGGAAGGAAACATTCCAGGCCTAAGTTTAGGGTACCTCCCCGGCATTTGCCATTTATGAGGACTGAGGAAAAGCTGGAAAAAAACCTCAGCCAGGGAGGACGGTCCTGGTGAGATTCAAACCCCAGATCTCCCGCTCACGAGTCCGCGCCAAACGACCTCGGCCACCCATGGTGGTCTTTTCTTAGTATTCCATACTCGATACTTAAATAGGTTTATTCTCGATAATCGAGAGTGTTAATGCAATGTAAAACAGAGTGAATCCAGCTGTGATGTTTAGTACAAAACAATTTTATTAACAGAAGTGAACATGTTTCTTTAAGTGGCCAATATTGTGAGATTTTCTAACTCTTTCACAAATGCGGCAAATAGTGCAGTTCTTCTATTTCCAATCAAGGTTGGGTACTGTCTGGCGATCAGAAGAAAGCAAGCGAGAGGTATCGTAAACATTTTTTACTCTGCTCGTTATGTTCATGCGATAAAATAAACAATATTGTTCAACGGGACATCCAGATTTCATCCCGTATAATTAATTAGCTAAGATAAATATTTAATCCTGTTTAATTAATTAATTAATTAATTTACAAGATTAAAATTCCATGATACAATTATGTAAAAGGACGTAGAATCGGAAATCTTGGCTGGAAAGACGAAAACTTTCATGTAACCAAAAGCGACTTTCTGGTGTCATAAGCAAGGTTATTTACTCAACAGCTAAGGGACCTTCCTTTCATCAAAGAAATAAGTCCTTGAAAAAGACCGGGGTGAATAGCTTTCACCTTGGGCAACCGTCTCTTGAAAAAGAGAAATTCTTGCTTTTCAAAACGTTTCTAGCTAACACACAATGAATCAAGACTAACCAATGAGTTCTCGGATTTCAAAATGCATTTTCGAGAAACTTCCAGCGACAAGAGATTAAGCCAATAAGAAGGAAATTACCGCCATGGGTGGCCGAGGTCGTTAAGGCACGGACTCGTGAGCGGGAGGTCTGCGGTTCGAATCCCGCCAGGACCGTCCTCCCTGACTGGGGTTTTTTCCAGGTTTTCCTCAGTCTTCATAACTGGCAAATGCCGGGGAGGTACCTAAACTTAGGCCTGGAACGCTTCCTTCCTTAAAAAAAAAAAAAACTCCTTTCCCAAATTATCATTTCATCTCATGTATCATCAGTCCCCACCGCCTGTGGTGCCTCAGTAGTGAAAACGGCCGTTAAACACTACTCAAAAAAAAAAAAAAAAAAAAAAAAAAGGAAATTTAGTGACGCGTCCGCTATGTTTAGAAATTTGAATTAACGTAGCCCAGCACTTAGAAAGTCTAGTAAAAGCATTTTGAAAGCTTTTTTCGTTCAGTTTACTTTGAGATACTAGAGTAGTATTTCGACTCGAGAGACGAGATTGTACAATGCGCATCGGGAAGTGAGATGGGGCTGTTGTAAACTAGATAAAGAGAAATATAACTCGTGAAATGGAACGGTAAAACTCTATTTGTTTGAAGGGTTATTGATAATGCAATTCTGAATATGCGATACGAACGACTATAGAATTTATAAGTACAGGGTCAGTAAATATTTAAAACTTTCCATACTCTTGCTAACAGTAAGAAAGTATCATCGAAGGAAAAGGAGCAATGAAGTGTACAGTGAAGTGTGAACAGTTTAATTAATGGTGAAACTTTAATCCGCAACCTCCAAAGTGTCTTTTCAGTGTTCTTCCTATCACTTCCTCCCTTCCAGAAAAGCCTTACAGTGATTTTCAGCATCCCTGAGACGACCGCGGCAGCAGGAGGGTTCAACGCGGACTTCTTTCTGGGCAGTGATATACTACATCAACCGTAAACCTCACCATCCTTCATTAATCAGCCGCAAACTTGGCACCTCTTAATGAACCGCTGAAAATTTGGTTTCCCAAAGTGAAGCTGACATTTAAATAAAACCCTCCTAATAAATGCCCTCAAATCATTCATGTGACAGCTGCGTGTAAACAGATCAAGCACCCCCCCCCCCTCCGCACTTCAGCCCGCACTCGCCTTCTTCTGATTGCCAGACTGTACTTATTCCGCCGTTCCGAATGTTTGGAGCATTCATCTCTTTCTAGGCCTTCGTCCTCCACGTGAACTCTACTGTAGTGTCATTTTTTAAAGATGGCCCTGTTCCATTCCTACGACATGTCTTCTCCATTTAGATCTATTATTTTTTATATCGTCTACTATGTTAACAACTCCAAGTTGTGCTTTTATCTATTATTTCGAAAGGCAGTCTCGACTTACGATTACCAAAAATGAACGAGGAAATCTCATTTGTGCTGCTTTCTTCACTTTTTGTTAAAGTCCAGCATTCACTTGCGTACATTATCCACAGAATCCAATTGCAAATAGTTCCAAATGTCGCTCATGTTATGTGAAACAGATACCACGAAACGCACCGTCTTCTGTCACTTCAAAATAACAACCAGGCAGCAATGTAAAATCAGCTTTCAAGCTAAATACGCTGACATACTAAAATGTTGCGATGAGTTACTTGTGAGTAGGTGGTAAACTCAGAACTGCGTTAATTTGTCGGCGGAGTGTAGTTTTTCTACATTCACGAAAGTTTAAAAAAAAAAAAAAAAAAAAAAAAAAAAAAAAAAAAAAAAAACTTACAAAAGTAAAAATTAATGCAACAGCCCTTTCGAAAACATATAATTCAAACTGCAATTCATCACGTTTTAGGTGATTTTTAAAGAAATTTGTAGCTCAGACATATCGTTCTGCGGAAATATACGAAACAAGGCCGGTTTTATTATGGGGTCGTCATTCGGTTGAACACACCCAATTTCTTGATACCTGTTACTTGCTATTTAGAAGTTTATGAATGAGGCAGATGTTTCTTACGATCATTTTAAAATATTAAATATTAATTAAAATGGATATATTAGCAAAGCATCGAAAAAATATCGAACTCATGTATAGGTTTGATAGTTAAGTATCGAAAAGTCATCTCTGGTAAATATAAGTAAATATAAATGACAGCTCAAATTGGGAAAAGATTGATACAGGAAGTTAATTAAGTCGGTCCTGGTGGTGTAGTGGTAACCATGCCTTGTCTTCTAAACCCAAAATCGCGGGTTCAAAACCGGCCAGGATCGATGGATTTTTTTCAAGCGTAAAAATTCTAAGTATGGCTTCCTTCGAAAGGGAAGTAAAGCCGTGGGTCCCGTGTCGTATATTTACGGCAGGATAAAGAAGCTCAAGCCTGAAAGAGAGGCCTCTGAGCAAAATTTATCGGCCGTTTCATGCCCTTAATAGAATGGGATGCTGATGACCAGAAATGTTAAAGAGCGTCCGCAAATAAAACAAATCAAATCGTAGAAGTTCACCAAAGCGCTAATATTTTATGCAAAGTTTCCGAATACTTACAAAAGAGTCAGAACTGAAAGTAACACGTTAGAAAATATTCATACTGTAGCCATACACAGAATGGTTCCATATATATACCCATGGGTCAATATGTAAGGAAGACCTAATGCACGGCAGGTGTCTAGAGTAGTTATTTAGCTGTTATAAAACAACAGTGTCCTGTTTCATGAAGCTTGTGGTTTATTAAAACTGGTCTAGATTCTAGTATTACTTATTTATTTTACAAGTGTGTGTTTCTGGAACTTATGAGCGTAAACTACTAGTTACCAGTGTGGCAGACTGATATTATCAGCGTATGCTTTTGTTTTATTAGTGTTCTGTTTCACGAAACATTTCATCTTGTAATATTGCATATTGTTAAATAGTTGAATTCTACCGGTGAATCTCGAATGATGAATTTACATACTGTGTATATATTTTAGGTTAGGTATTGATTCTATTAATTAAGATCGTAGTATGTTAGTTATAAAGCTCATTAAGGGTTATTTATGCAATATGTGGTCTCAAATCGATCACCCATTCTCGTATTTCTTGAATGATAAATTTTTACCTGAAAAATACAGTGGAAATTGGGCTACATACGTCATTATTTGTAGAATAATATGAATGGCGAATAGGTATGTAAAATAAAAGTGCTTACCATTGAAAATTTCTTCATGTTTGCCCAAAAGTGTCACTCACATATGCGTAATCCTTCTCTGATGTATTAATCCCAACGCTTTCACAGTTAGCGTTATTATTTTCTACATTTCGGCTTAGTCTTTCTTCGTAATTTTGTCGGAGAAATTCTCAAATAGTACATCTTTAAGCTCATTAATTAATTACAGCACTCTTATTTTGTTTTTAATACTAGATATTCTTTTCGATGTGGTAGACACAGTGTTATTTCTTGACTTGAATATACGATTTAAAATACACGCCATGTAAACAAAATCGCATCAACAAACAGTCCACGAAGTAATAAATATCCCAATACAGCCTTCTCGACGCTCGGAAACAGTCGCAACACTAGTAATTTTGACAAGTGACTAACGACAACATTTTACGATCCTACCATTGTAGAATAAACGTTCCTGAAACATGTTTTATTAGAACTGATGGATTTACGGCTAGTAACTGGTAGACTAGTTGTTTCGTGAAACAGGGTCTTGGCCAACACACAAGTAACTGGTGGAAATTCCTGGCAGTCAATCATCTCGCAATTAGAAGTTAATGTTTCAGCGAGTTTGTTATTCCTAATTAGACATTCAGGCTATTACTTCCATCAACATATAGAAAACTATAACTCTGCAATGTATATGTCTCACTATGATGTCTATGGCAGCGAAAGGCTACAATTGTTCGTACAGTCAATAACGCTTTATCTCTACGTCGTGTAATACAACAAAAATGTATTTCTGGCCATCCGGACGCATTGCTCATAGCCTTTCATTCTGGTTAAAGCAGTGCTCTCGGTTGCGTTATGCATACTTTTATTAACTGTTGCTGCTTATGCTACTGCTAATGATTAAACGCTTCTAGAGTCTTAATAATTAAAATTAACACTTATAAATTTATGGCTGAACTTAAACAACAGAGAGTGGGCAAAAAATGTACTAACGTACCTATATATAAACTTTGATTCCCTGGTTTTCATGCAAAAACTAAATGAGGACGTTATGATTAAATTCTGGAATCTGCAGGAAGATATCTCCGTCTCTACAGAAAGCAAACTTTCTATATTTTGAAATAACAGTTTGACTCAAATTGATGATTGGAGCTGGTCTAATAAATTTTGTTTTATTCCGACTTTCTCTTCTAATGGCTGCAAAGATATGCTGATACGGTTGGCCAAGGTCGTTCAGACATGGACTCCGAGCGAGAGGTCTGTAGTTCCCTGGCTGAGTGGCCCCTCTGGAACTTTGGAACCATCTCACGAGCTTCTTCAGAAATCCTGGCATACGCTTTTTCATTCTGGTGGTTGTAGCTCTCTTCAATTTTGAACAATTTTTTCATCTGTAAAAAAGATTTTTTCAATTGTGTGCCAATTGTTAGCGTAACGCTGAAGTAGGCGTGTTCATTTCAGCTCTCTGTGCTGTTAAGTGTAGCACCCCGGCGATAAGCCTTCATCCCAAGAGGTCTTGTCTGAGCAATATGAACATTGATCTCCTGGAAATGTTCATCTCACGAGCCATCACTGTTTGTTTCTACACTGGATTTCTCCTAATAAGAGCCGCTGCTGCTTTCAGAGTGCAGAGTCCCGATCTTGATTGGTCAGCAATTGTACCAGTTTCATTAAAGCTACCAGTGGTGCGGTGGTACACAAATGTCCTGCTGATTTTCAGCTTCTTAAGATTCTGAAAAATATCAAGTTGCGATTTACCAAACCTATGCAGGGCTATCACAGCAACATGTCTTCATATTCTCCCCAATCCACAACTAAACTTTTAACTAGCGTGTTCACTTAGCTCTAGTTACAGTCAACAATGTGTAAGGTGGCGTTTAGGTGCAGAGTGTTATCTGATCGCCCGAACACCTGGTACAGTACCTATCAAAAGCTTTTAACAGATGGCTAGACTAGCTAAACGCAAAGCTATTCAGCATTTCAAGCATTTCGTTCTTCCTCTCAAAACGTTCAAATTAAATGCCATTTTATTTTATTTTTATTATATGTAATATAGCTCTATTCCGTTAAAGCTATAACTTTACAATATATTACATAATAAGATGCATTTTCAATTTGTTTTTGATTACAATATTTTATAAATATGCATCCACTAATATACTCTATTTTATTTGTAAATCATTACATATGAATACTTTTGCACATGTGTAACTTTAGGAATTTGATTAATTCCTCATCTGGATGTGTTGGATGGCTTAGAAAGCTTTTGAAAGCTGGAGAATAAAATCCGGAACAGTTCCGGCAAGAAATAGGATGATGAAAACGATACGTGTTTGCTAACTATCAGCCCACTTTAGATGCCGCGGTACTTTTTACATTTTTTATAACGGAAAATCCGCCTTTACATTAACTCTTTAAAAAGCTGAACGCAAGCCTTTTTATCCAGTTTTCCCAAGCCGGAGCGTTTTCGATGCCACTTTTCCGCTGCGAACCGGCTTTTCAGGGATAAAGAGAGGAGGTATAAATAAAAGGCCACCGGTTGGAGCGTGCATGTTGCCAACATCGTTTTTAAATATCTAAAATGTAACTAGGTGTGGCTTATTGCCAGCGCCATGTACATCAAAATAAAGTTATCCCACGTAGTGCTCTTTTGGATGAGACAAGCTGAAGAAAATCAAAAGAATTTATATCTGCACTGCAACTTAACTTGAGGAAAGTGAAAGGGGTGGGGGAAAGGTTTAAAATAGATTACTAGTAAACTATAAGAACATTAAAGGCACTCAAAGTGGTGAAGTTTAGCAAATTTTGGGGTCAGGAATGAATTCCGTTCGTTACCTACCCTACATAATATATTAACATATGATAATTCAGCCAACAGCCAAATACCTACGGTGTTCATATGTCATCATGTCAGATCTTGTAGACTTTCAAAATTAGATAATTGATGATGTCCCTGATTTTTTTTGTAAGCGTTTAACGTGCCGTTAACTACCAAGGCCTTTTGAGGCGATAAGGCAGTCGGTCCTGGTGGTCTTGTGATAAGTATTTACCTAGTAAACCCAAGATCGGAGGTTCAATCCCGGCCAGGGTAGGTGGTATTTTTCAGGTTTAAATATTAGGGAAGTAAAACCGGGGGTCCCTTATCGTAGATTTACTGCATGTAAAAGAACCTCAAGCCTGAAAAAAGAGGCCTCTGAGCAAAATGTATCAGTCGTTTCGCGCCTTGAATTGAATGAGACGCTGATGACACGAGATGTTAAAGAGCATCCGTAAATAAAACAAATCAACAATAACAATAAATGTAATAATTGAAATGATGACACAAACAAGCCTGAAATTCCTAGCGTCTAATGTTACACTTTTTAATGTTGTTTAACGCCCGTGTTTACTACTGAGGTACCTCAGGCGGTGGACACTGATGATACATGAGATGAAATGATATATTGGGAAAGGATGTTTTAAAGGAAGGAAACGTTCCAGGCCTAAGTTTAGAGTACCTCCCCAGCATTTGCCATTTATGAGGACTGAGGAAAACCTGGAAAAAGCCTCGTTGAGGGAGGACGATCCTGGGGGGAATCGAACACCCGATCTCCCGCTCATGAGTCCGCGCCTTAGCGACCTCGGCCACCCGTGGCTGTTAATATTACCTGATATTCACCTTTTCAGGGTAAAGGAAAAATCTACTTAGGCAATATTACAATATGCCAGAGCTAAAGATGAGAAACAATTGGGCATTTCTATGACTATTACCCTAATGTGACCTCATCGCAAAGTCAATCAATGAAACGAACAACATAATTATGGATTTTGACCAATCACATCCCGATATAGCAGTGAAACTATAGAAAAAGTTATCAAATCCGTTTTATCATGTGAAGTGCATTTGTCTTGTGGTCAGTGTAGCCCAGCTCTATACCTCTACTATATAATTCCTGAGCACGCATCACTGCCCACTTTTCTGTGTTTTCAGTAAATGTAAATTTAACTAACTTATTGAGTATTCACTCAAGTAATTGTTTTTGCGTATTCAGCTAAACATTCTGAAATCATTTTGTAAGTTATGTAGCAATATCTGCCTAAGCAAACATAAATATTAATAAACATTTGTTCAGAATGGTAAAATGCTTTCTCTGTTTTGTTTCTCTCAGTTGGTATTAGTAAATCTAACGGTAGCGACTGTAATAGTCGACTTTCGTGTATTTCAGTCTCACGGTTTCTGAATAGATAACTATTCATAAGTATAACATTTTATCAAATTTAATAAATAATATGTGCGCGAATTTCAAATGTGTATTGCTTTTATTCTTCTTCTATTCATGAAATAGTCTCCAACCCGCATTTGGTCTTCTCTATTGGCATTGCTGACAATTGACATTCATCTGTTGCTAGATGGCTTGAAAAGGTTAAGTATTCATGATGTAAATGAACAATTATTACAACATTATAAGTCAATTTTAAGGGAGTTATATTTAAATTTTTATTAGTGAAATAGTCCTAATAAATATTTTTCGAGGATCAGAGCTTTCGGAATAAATGTACTCACCACATTCGTGAATTTATCGGCAATCTCAGACCCTCTTCTGATATTACTTTAAATTAAATATTTCTTTTAGTTGGACTTGGTTTTACGAAAACTATACTCATATGGACCCAACAACCTCTATGCTAGACAGAAACTTTTAGCTAACGTTAAAACTAACCACTGTTTCCTGGCCAACATATATAAAGAATGTAAAGATCACTGGTTTAGTACTTTGTTCTGTTAACAAAAAAGAATATTCCCAAGCGATATAGCTGAAACTTGATGTCATGTTTTGTGATAACATCAATAACACTTGGGAAATGTAATAATTCCGACAAAGAGATATAGCTAACGTCAACCTTTTTCTGAAGGGTCATAATCGAGAAGCAGGAAGCAGAACAGAACGACAAGAGGAACCTTGAGACTTTGGTTGACAGTATCTTCAAAGGTAAGCGGAAAAACAATTTTAATCCTAGAATATATATATATATATATATATATATATATATATATATATATATGTGTGTGTGTGTGTGTGTGTGTGTGTGTGTGTGTGTGTGTTTTATTACAATATCCTTATACACTCCCGAATGTCCAGGCCGAACTAGCTGGTGACAATATGTCCCCGCCATGTCCGTGGATCAAATCCTGATCCACCAGGTCCGTTAATACGCTCACCCTATAAAGGGACTGTATGAAACAACTATAATTGTATAGCAGTGTTTTTAAGCCACTTGTAACCTGGGTCATTTCAAAAAAAGAGGGCAGTACAACGGCAATGAAAGAGCATAACACTGAATATGGATCAATGCAAACATGAAATGCGGCCAGAAGGTCGAACCTTTACACTCTTCCCCACTAAGGCGGAGAGCACCTGTAGGGGCGTAAACCGTTACTTGTCTTCTTCAGATAACGAAACAGTGGAGAATCCGCTATATTATGATGTTCAAGTCCCATTACCATCTTGAAGGAGAAGATGACTGACAGGAAGTATGGGGCCACTTTGGGCGACGGTTCAATGACACGGGCGCTATTTTCTGTAGGAGATGACCTTTTATAAAATTATAACGCCCCAATGCATGTGTCTGAGAATGTACAAGCAATTTTGAAGAGTTTGCAAATAAGCTCTTTATCAACAAGGAATGTAATACAAGCATTCAATTCGCTCACCTGGAGATAGGGCATTGTCTTGATGGAGAATGCAATCCTTTCCTTGCCACAAACGAGGCCTTTCTGTCTCACTGCATCACGAGGACGCTTAAGAGCTTTTTTTTTATTTATTTATTTATTTATTCAGTTTAGGACGTTCTTTAACATCTCAGGGCATCAGCGTCCTATTCAATTCAAGACATGAAATGGCTGATAAATTTTTCTCTGAGGTCTCTTTTTTCAGACGTCAGGTTCTTTTACGAACTGTAAATTTAAAACACGGGCCCATCGTTTTACTTCCCTTCATACATCGACCCTGGCCTGGATTGAACCCACGATCTTGGGTCTACGAGGCAAGTGTGGTTACTACTAGACCACCATCCAGGCCAAAATTTAGATACTTCTGCGCCATTAGCCATTTATGAGGACTGAGTACAACTAGATTAAAAAAAAAAACTCAGGAAGACGACCCTAGCGGGAATCGAACCCCAGATATCCTGCTCACGAGGATATTTTTAGCGGCTTCGGTCCCCATGTCGGTAATGGAAACAAAGTATGACGTATGACTGACATTGGCCTTTTGTTTCAAATGCGTATTTCAGTCTAACATATTAGTTCTTTGTTTTTTTAAGGTTGTCGGTAAATTAGACGAAATTAAATTATTTCCTCTCTTTTAAAACAATCTCTTTTGGAGTCTTTTACTCTTGAAATTAAGTTTCCTAATAATACATTAAATAAACATCAAATGAGCCAATGCAATACAATTTGTTCGAGCGCAATAGGGAAGCTCCATGTTTTTGCCATCTCTCGACTGAAATTTATTTTTTTTAAAATGGTGTTTAATGCCCATTTTCACTACTGGGGAGTACAGACTGTGGACACTGATGAGATGAAATGATAACCCGAGAAAGGCTTTTTTTAAGGAAGGAAACATTTCAGGCCTGGTTCCCTCTCCGACATTTACCATAATGAGGAATGAAGAAAATCTGAAAAAACTTCAGTCAAGGAAGACTGAACCTATCCGTCACAAGTTCGTGCCTTAACGACCTCGGCCACCCATGACAGTTTGACTATACATCAAAATATACGAACGTTATCTCAAAGTGGAATACTGCGCTTGAATATTAAACAAATACATAATAAAGTATTTAAATGATCATTATCACTGAGAAAAATATAGCAGGAATAATAATAATAATAATAATAATAATAATAATAATAATAATAATAGCTAGTGTTATACATTAAAGCATACGATTTTATTACTAAGGGGTTTACATAATCTAATTCAAGGTGGCAAATACCTGTTCGTCTATCTTGCTCTTATAGTGCGTCACTGTAGCTCTTTCGTGGAACAAAACGTTACAACTTCATACTATACAAGAACATATTGATATGCTTATAAAGCGTTAGTATAAAGACCATATTTTCAAGGAGTAGATCCCTTATTTTCTGTCTTTGATGTTTTATTGTTTCACAGTCTTACGCAATTCAGCACGACGCCTCTGGCGACAGCTACAGCAACTACATTATAAAAACGTAAGTTGCCATCTATTGGACAGTTCTGAACTTCACTATCAAACAAATAACTATGGAAAAGTTCTGGCTAGGAAATGGATGTAAGTTATCTGTGCGATAAAATCATTGGAACAGATAGTTATGTTGTAGATATCTAGATCATTTTGATTGATTTGAACTGTAACCGTGCTGTACAAAATAATCAAAAACTATTTATATCAAAGTTAGGCAATATCGTTGAACCAGTCACGTGATAAAAACACAAGGAAGAGGGGTAATCCTATTCCTGCAATAATAATTCCTGAAATTGGGTTTTTGTTAAAATTAGTTAATTAAAAGCGAATTTTATGCAAATATTTGAATATATATTAAAGAAAGATGCTATCAAATTTAAAACATATACTGGGTTTAAAAATGTTTAATATGCTTGCGAATTCCTTTTGCAGTGCAAATAAAATAGGTATGTTTACCGAAGAATCCAATAATAATAATAATAATAATAATAATAATAATAATAATAATAATAACAACAACGAAGTTTATCATCGACGCTCTTATTCCTGATCTGTTAAGGGCTAAAATCGCTCAAAATATCGTAAATAGCTTTTTTCTCCTTGCTGCAAATGGTTCCTGTGGGCGTCACACAGAGTCAACATTTATAGCCCCCCCCCCCGCCCTTTCGGCTCTACACCCTTTGTGTCCTTTTAAATCACACTGTTTCCCAGCATATATATTTATAAAAAATTGTTTTTCTCAAAATTTCATTTTTGCACATTGAAAATGTCCCAGGCGTAACAGCATTTGTTTGAATACGCACAAGTATCCATTGTAACATTCTATAGGACAATATATATGCTAAGACCAATAATAATTTAAAAAATAATTCCCATGAAAAAATATATTTTTTTAAAATTAAAATTTCTTATATATTTAAAATTTATCGCAGTTCACTCATCAAATTTATTTAAAATATCTTTCTACACAATTTTTGTATGTAGTTCAAAGCTCCAATTGCAAAAATGGCAACAAATTTTCTCAATTGATGACGCGTGGGACATTTTGATTATGCGACATATTTACGCAATAAAATTTATGAAATATATTATGGATTGTAAAGTATTTATCCAATTTGAATTAAATTTGGTGTATATATATTCACTTAACAGCAATGCAATTTCAAAAAATTCACACAAATTTGGAAATATGATAATTCACTCCCTGTGTCCTGTGTCCATTACCGTAGCCACTAACAGTAAATACACACAGCTGTTCCATCAAAGTCTGTGGCAATGCCGTCCTCCTTTAGATGGATCTGGCTTCCTTTAGCTGAGGCCTGGGCTGTAACAAGGTATCGAGTTGCTCTGGAAGTGATAAGATTTGCAGGAGAAGGGCTGCTGTTTATACTTCAGCCTGTAGGCTCAGGACACATCTGGTTTATTTACTTTGCCCCTTGTGAAGATTAGTGGACCTAATCATGCCTGCACCACACCCGCCAGCCGCAAAGAAAGGGCGGACGACGCGTGGGCAAACAGTCCTTATTGATAATGGGAAGATTTGTTCCATGCCCGCATCCACTTTGTTGTTTCTGTACCAACGACAACCCAGTTTCTCAATATAGAAATACCCTCGTTTTCAAGAATATACACGGGGGCGAGAGTGGGTCATATACCGGGTGTTAATGAATTACTTCGCAATGATTTCAGAGATTGTAGAAGGGTTTTAGACAAGGAATTTGACATAACGAATATGTGGTGAAAAAGAAGTTGAAATTAGATGCTGACAAGTCATTATTAAAATAAATGTAAAACGGATGGAATGAATATACAAATCCATGGTGGAGGCTAAAATAATGTCTGGAATAGAGTATATATATATTACGTTAGCTGGAAGGCCTTGGATTCAATTAATTTATGATATATAGTTAATTTGTTAAATTATGGAGAGATTATCAAGGAATGCCATGGTGCACAGGAGAAGTTTAAATTCCGTTCCTTTTCGACGCGGCCACAAGCCTTTATCGCGAGATAAAGGAGAAGGAAAGGTGGCATTAGAAGAACAATTTACTGCATTCACTGATCATCCAGTTTATTTTCACCATGGTTATCTGGATGCCGCTTGGTGCACTGCTCTGGCCGCCGACTTTGATTATGTGAAGCATGCGGCAACTCACTTGATATTTTTAAAGTCCATGAATGTTCGAATATTACGTTAATGTGCACCTGATGGTTGTGAATAAATTACTATCAAAACTACTCCTTGATGTGTGATTTATTGTCAGATTACAGAGACTGCGTGATACCACGTGAACTGCGCGACTGCTTGAACTGAATCTAGAAACGCCTTAACTAATTGCATGTGAAGTGAACTCGCTTGACTCGCTTGAAATCTATAATAGCGTGTCTCTCGCCTTGCATTTCACTTGTCTATACGGGCTCACCTGCACTGCTGACTGGTCATCTATCAAAGAGTGTCTTAGTAAAGATGTTTCCCCTTTTACACGAATTTAAAAAATGGAAACACGTGGTCTTGAGAGCTCACGGGGTCCACAGAAGGGAGCTCACGGCTTACTGAGCCTTCAAAATACTCAAATATTATTGGTGAGCTCTCATCCTCCCGTACTTGCTCACTTTAAACTTTTCCGTCTCTGGTTGGCGGGTTCGTGATCATCCGATGTGAAATCGTTCTCGCCAGCACCTGCGTTACCGTCTCCTTAGGAATGTTCACTGTTCCTAAGCGATTACTGTCTTCTCTAAAATACAAAATGGTTATTGTTATAACCTGTCCTTACCAGATGCACAAGTCTATTGTTATTTGGCGTCTATCGCCGGGGGCTCAATTAGCAACCGTGGCAAGTTACATAATACGCTGCAAATACTTGTTCTTTACAAAGAATTGTTACATATTCATGGTTTAACTTATAGAAAATAATAATACGACTGATATAAAACCTCTAGTCATCTTCTCTCCATTCTGAACTCATACACCATGTCTACTAGATATTAATACTAGAGTATACTTCATGCTATTTACAATATATGAGACGATTAACTATAATTTATTCACCACCAAATTTGTTTCCTTGTGGGGAAGGGGGCGGGAGATTGTTTCAATGGAAAAGGTCATGGGTGCTTAAAACCCAGGATATTATTGAAAAAATTGCTGTAGGGGGATTGTTGGGTAAGAGGGGATTTTGGAAAGAAAGAGAGAGAATTGAGGTATTGGGAAACAAGACAATTTTGTGAGCTTTAGTGACAATTTATATAGCGATAAATAGTGTACCTATAAATAGAGTGTACCTATAAATAGAGTGTACCGTACCTATAAATAGAGTGTACCTATAAATAGAGTGTACCTATAAATAGAGTGTACCTATAAATAGAGTGTACCTATAAATAGAGTGTACCTATTAATAGAGTGTACCTATAAATAGAGTGTACCTATAAATAGAGTGTACCTATAAATAGAGTGTACCTATAAATTTGTAATAAATTGGGGAGGAAAGGCTTCATTTGGACCAGATCGGGAGTAAGTAATTTTAGAGGACTGAGAAAAATCTGTGGGAATAAATGCCCCATGTTTGGTGAGCCTGATAATGAGTACCAGAGCATATTATACTGTGAGCAAACGAAGAGTTGGAGACTACAGGTGTGGAAAGAGAAATGAAATAAATTTGAGGGAGAAATCTTAATTAGTAAGAAATTATGAATCAAAGAAGACAAGAATATTAAAACAATGGGAGATTACTGGGCAAAGTTAAATGGTGGAGGAAGATTAGAAGTGCTACAGGAGAAGAGAGTTTAGATATAGGAGATTAGTAACAAAAAATAATTATTAGAATAAGAATGGAAGCAATGAAATTGATTATGACAATATAATAAGAATTTGGCAATGGTATTTGGTTAATTGTGAAGTAATGCAAATATGTTGATGGTCATGTTCCACGTGTTTGATGCAAATAAAGTCATATTCATATTCAAGTCATTATTAAAGCGTAATATGGTAAAAAATTATCCTTAGAAGATCTTCAAACCTTCTTTGCGAACGATAAAATCCAGATTTTCAATATATCAGCATCCGCACTTTCAAGATTTATTGCTATAAAAATCTCTAAAATCTTGGATTAATCACCTGACAGTACGGCACTGAGACACAGTTAACTGTCTTATCTTGTTATATAGCTTAGTGTAGTGGACGTTAATCTGAGGAAATTCGAAATCGATAACAAAGACCCCTTTTATTTAACACTGCTAAGCCAAAGACACTCGCTCCACAACTTATTTCCGTTATTGTGTAGTATCATTTGGAATAGAACTTTCAGTGACGTACTGGTCCTTTAGAAACTAAATGCCGTAATTTTAAAAATAAGAACAGGCACACCATATATTCCCTATCTAAAATGTCTTATCTAAACCCATCTGCAATATCTGTAATGACTGTGATTTAGTTCATTAATATTCTGTAAATGTAGTGGAAACACAAAGAAGTTATTTTAATTACTGAACAGCCAAAACGGGGCTGTATTGCAGCCTCTACAAGTGGCAAAAGGGACACAGAGTTACCAAAGTTTGATTTTCGTTTTAGTATTAATATTTTTAATGAAAGCGTAAAACTGATAATAACTACTAAAGCTGTTATATGAAATGCAAGATGCTCCTTAGCGGCAATACATTGCAGGCATCTATGTAGGAAATTCCTGTGTTTCATCCAACTTTCTTCTCTAAGAAAACGGCGGTTCAGAACATGTTGCCATTGAGAAATTCTGCTTTTGTTACGTTTTAACAAGTTATCGAACAGTTTATTTATTGCAAGGAATCGCATAGTTCCTTCTTTGCAATGCTACTGGTATGTGCCTTATATGGCATTGACGACTGGCTTATCCCAGTAAGCAGCCATGTTCTGTCGGCCCGTAACTTAAATAACTTCACTGCAATAGCACAGGACTTGAGATAAAATTCAAATTTGTCAGATTTCAGAATTCGAAGGGAACGTTGACCATTTTCTCATTTAAAATCTGTAAACGACGTTGGAAAATTAAGGCCTTCTGGTATATATTATAGCTGGCGAAGAGAGTAATGGTACATATATTCTAACCAAAATACTATTCTTATTAAAATCTGCATTTTATAATAACTGTTTAGTTCGTAACGAACTAATAAGGTGTATACGATGTCTCAACCTAAAATCGTGATGTTCCATATAGGAGAAATTAGAAGCCCAAGATCGAAAATAAAGTTATTCATAAAAAAAAATTGAGAAAAATAAACATTAAATAGATGCCTTTGCTAATAATGCAATTCTTGATATACGTTGGAGCAATGTAAATAATACTTTTGACAGGAAATATAACTAGTTTATTTTATTATTACCACTACTTAGTCCAGAACATGCTACAAAACTTCACTTCGGAAGCTTGGAACCTTGGGAGTAAAGTTCCCTTTGGCTTCAGTAGCTCCAAGCTGCCGGCCTTGTTTTATCTTAATTTCTATCGGACTGCTAACAATGAACTATTCTGCTCCAACTTACTTCGCCGGATGGGAGGAGTGGCCCCAATCTGTCACATCCCTACATCCAATAAAGGGGTTCGTTTCAATCAAGACAACTATTAATTGTGAAAGTTAAAATTAATATTCAGTACATCCTGTAAACTTTCAGTTTGGAATTGCATTGGTCTAATTTTAGAAAGTATTGATCTCAACTCTACAGGTGCCATGTGTTGTCTTGTAATTCTCACAACATGACCCTTTACGTGTTCACTTCTGGAGAGTGCTGAATCGTTCTTGTTATCGTAGTAGTACCTGTGTCTTTCAGTGCAAATTACTACGTAAAAATGTATTATATACCACTTTGCACTGAAAGACAGACCTTTAATAAGTTGCAAAAGGTCTTTCGTCATTTTCTATATAAATAAACGAAAAAATAAAAGAAAATAGATTAATAAAATAATATACATTAAAACAATTTTGGTGGCCAAAATATAATATGTAATACAGAAATGGAGCTACAAAAGAACATACAACCGAATTATGCAAACTAGGTAGGATTCCATTAAACTCTACTATAAAAAAGGTATGACATTCTAAAGAAAGCAACATTTCAAATTATCATAGGAAAGATATTTTAGAACAGACAAAAACATTAAATATTTCAGCTGTGATGTTTCATTACATAGAATGACATTTATGTGGAATCTATGGGTTCATATATGCACGTAATATTATGTAGTCAATGAAAATGGTTTTTAATGTTATACATTACAAAGTATGTATTACAAATTTATGTTATACAAGAATTTTAAGATTGAAAAATGCAGTATGAAATACAAAGTAGATACAAATTTAAATTATATCAATTATAAAGTCAAATTGGCCATAATCATTAGTAAACATAGTGTTTATATAAAAACATTGCCAGAGTATATATAAGGCGTTTTCAGATAAAGTTATGTGTTAAAAATCACGCTTATTTATAAGTTGTTCTACAGAATAACAGGCTTATTATTATTATTATTATTATTATTATTATTATTATTATAGACTTTTTATCACAAGTTACTTTGGAATTGCTTTGTTCTTGGTATTAAATCTTTGCATATTATTTATATAATATTGATTTTTATTATAAAATTATAAACATTCTCAATAGAAAATGTTACTAGCATGGATTTTCGAGGCCATTAAGGAACGGGAGGTGCTGGGTTCGATTCCTGTCAGAATTGTTCTCCCTGATTCAGGATTTTTCAAGTAAATACTTGGGAGGTACCCTAAACTTAGGCTTGGAACATTTATTTCCACAAAAATTCCTCTCTTAACTTATTATTTTATCTCAAGTATCATCAGTGTCTACTGTCTGTAATGCCTCAGTATTAAAGACGAGTGTTAAATACGATTAAAAAAATGTTAAAATAATTCACTTTGGAAACATGTCTTTACATGAAATTCAGTTATTAGTACCATAAATTGTTCGACTTTTTTGTACTGTAAACATCACTGAGGTATTTTCAACGAAATTATCTCAAAATGAAAATTATATTTCATGATTAAACATAGATGCATAATAAACAATTTTAGTGTAGTGTTGAAGCATGAAATGATATAGCAATCTATAGCAATAGTATTTTTATAATTTATATTCACATTTACATTTAATTCCACTACGATCGAATCGAAATCTAATGATAAAATGTCAGAGTATCTGTGGAACAAAAAATAAAACAAAAGCCCAATGACAATAGCAGAAGGGAAATTTAAACGCAGATCAAAAGGTTTTAAGAAAAAAACAATATTAAATGTTAGAATACAGACATAAACAGTTCGACCATTTAAATAAGTTCACAAAGACTTAGATAAATCCTACAAAAGCAACAAAGAAGAAACGTGATATAAGTAAACCGAGAATGAAATGGGGTGAGGTCAGAACAGATCAAACAACATGACCCATGGAGGAGGAGGAGGAGGAGGAGGAGGAGGAAGAGGAGGAGGAGGAAGAAGAAGAAGAAGAAGAAGAAGAAGAAGCAGAAGAAGAAGAAGAAGACAATAATTCTGAAATGTCAGGCTCACATTCTTTTGTAAAATGGAAAAAATTTATTTTTCTATTAATGCCATTTTTAAAATATTCACCGATTTTTAATGTTTTTAATTTGTGCAGCCAACCCTATAAAATTATAATTAGTTGCTATTGTTGTTTCTGAGACACAAGCACACAAAAGCTCCTGCTGTTGTAACAAATGTAAGGCAGTTGTTAATTCAATGCAGTGAGCGTGTTGTTGTAATTACCCATGGAAGAAGAGGGAAGTGGGCGGACGTTTCGAAACCCCCCTTCAGCAACGGAAGCCGTACAGCGGCATGGGGGCCTCGACCATTTTAATTCAATTGCAGGGGCTTAGCCGACCTGAGTGGTTCGTTAGAAGCATCGTCTTATGCGATGAGGATTTCGGAAAAGGAGTTCGGGGGAAGATTTCAAGAATGGAGTTAAGGGGAACTTGAATAATGCATCGACTGCACTTACCTGCTTAACATATTAAAATTAACGTGCTTCTGGGTTTTGCTTAGCCTTCTATGTGAAGATTAGTTTTGGTATTTTAATCGTTAGAGGTTTGTTTCAGTCAATCTCAAACAAGTGTTGATTATGTTCGAGGGGATAATTCTTATTTATTCCTATGTTATGCACCAAAGATACATTTACTTTAATTTTATAAGGTATTTGCAGGGCCTCTGTTGCTGCAGGTTAAATCCTCCGTTCTTTGTGCAGAGAAAAAATTCCAGGCGAAAATATCATCAAAGAAGCGCATAGCAGCTTATGGGAAACACGACCTGCCCTAGAGAAGATAAACTTAACTAAACACAAACTAAATTTCAACTTTTACCAGTTCTGAATGCCTAAAAGTATTAAAAGAAAATAAATGGAGGGGGGGTCAAATTATATTTTTGTTTTATGTACCATTTTAATATTTGTAATTTTCTGTTTATTTTGAGATAATGTTCGTTAATGTTCCTTGATTATAGATATTTTAATAAAAATTTAAATGTAGAAGCCATTTGTTTTGGATTTTGCGAGACCTGTTTTGTTAAATTTATATATCACGGGAGCTATTTGCTCTAGAAGGCTGTGGCTTGTCTTGAATGATGGAAAAAGTTTTATTTCATAAACATCATCCTTTGCGGCTTTACAGTGTTGGAGGGTTTTAGCTGGTTTTCCCTCAAAAAGTAGATTTTTTATTGTAAAAACAGTTTCTGGCTGCAATTAATGAAAAACTACATTTTTTGAAAAATTTTCCCATTTTATGGAATCTGTATAAGAGCTTTTTTCACTTTACCACTTATTCATGATATTATTTTAACGGTATGAATTTTTGCTAGGACAAAATGTGACAACGTAAAAAGGTCAAATATTTGGGGAAAAAAATGAAAATATTTTAACATTTGCTTCAGAGTCATAGTATAGTAGTGAACATAGATAAGCAAATTTCAATTATTTGCATCTGTATGCTGTAAAATTTTAATTTCATTAGCTTTAATAGCCCTTGAGAAAATGGGAACTGAATTTGGTAAATTTAATATTACAAGAATAGGCCTTTCATACTCTCCTTAAAATAAATGTAATTTAAACAACAAAAACGTTAATTTAGGTAATGAGGGGGAAGTTTAAATAATGTTAAGGGTTCCTCACCCCTAACAATTCTTTTTTATAATTTCCAATAGCATTCACATCTATAATACATTTTAAAGACTGGCATCACCTCCTTTTTTTATCGTTGATTACAACCTGGATTGCTGTTTGAATTTGAACTGAACAAAAAATAAGTCACTCTCTTAACTCTTGAATGAAAATTATTTCTTTACATTTCAGTTCCAGTTTGTACACCGAACAGTTCAACAATTGAACGCAATATGCTAGTAGTTCGTTTTCCTTTTGTCCTGTTTTGTTGCGGGCGTTGTAATAAACTATTTATTTCATCCATTTATAGGCATAGAAAGAAGGATTTGCATTTCTTTTATTTTAGTCAATATTTAGTAAATAATTAAATAATACTTCACTTAATTGAAACACAGCAAAATGTATTACCTTTCCGCGTACCATGTTCTCAGAGTAGTTAGAGCATTGTCTTTGTGCCGTTTGGTGATAATTCGTGAAACAAACTGTTTTTCACTTTTTTTTTTTGTTATAGTTCCAAAAAGTCAATATATAATTTTCATGTACTATTCATACATGAAAAGAAGTTTATGTTTCAGGCAATCATCAGAGGTCAACTTTTGAAAAATAAATAAATGTTAGTTTTCTGTTGCAAATGAATATTTGATTTTTTCTGCTTAATTTAGCATATCATTTATTGAAAAGTCCTACTATAAGTGCTTTAAGTGCATTTTATACCCCGCACTATTGCATAAAATAAAAATATCTCTGAAACCATTTCTTACAGAAGGATGTGCTTTCATAGTATTTTGTACGTAAATTAATGTTGCAAATGTTAATAGCCGTAATGAGTGATCCTGTGTTTAATTTTTGATGCAATTAATTTTTTTTGTTTACTTGGAATTTTACAAGCTATACATCTCAGCTTTCTTTCCTAAAGACATCTAATATCATGTCTAGGTCCACCAGGATTTATAAAAAAATTAAAAACAAAGGAAACGGTATTACAAAAGCTAATAGGTCTATTTCTGAAAAGAATAATTCAATGAATGATAAAACAATTATTTACACTCCCGCTAGTGTTTCCAAGAAAAATATAACCGGTACGTCATAATGGAAGATATTGAAGACAACAAAGGATATATTAATACAGTTATTGACTTGAATATTTTAATTACAGTGTTGAGTGAAACAGTCTCCTGATGGTAATATTACTTTGTGTGAAGATGCAGGTGCATGAAATAGATTAATGTGTAAATTGTATTAATTTTAACGCTATTTTAGTCGTAAGTGAAAACTTCAACACATATGTAACTTTTTCTCATAAACTAATGAAGGTTTTACAGCTGATTTACTTTATTACATTCACTGCTTAGCTCTAGTTCAGGTCATTTGCATAAGAACCTTTTGTACGTGAATATTACTATAATTTTATTTTCATAAAAATGGAGTCTGTTACAAAAAATAAAATTTGTTATATTTATAAAGTGCATTCTGTAAACCAGAACTCGGAACTTAATATGCAATGAAAAATAAACGGTAAAAATTTCACTGAGATATTGTATGCTTAAAAGTGAGAGGGCGAGTTCGTGATCTGTTGGGAATAGATTTAGAAAAATGCACCTGTTTTCGATAATATACCGAAAATTAACAGCCATGTGCTTACTAAAGAGAAATTTAACATAATTGGAGAAAGTTTAGAACCAAGGGCAAAACAATATCTGCAAAGACTTGCAGAGGAAACAGGAATTTTGCAAACCTCGGTTTGGAATGCAACCTAACTTTTATAATTAAAACCGAATAAGATAGATGATATTCAGGAAATGCAGTCACGTGATAATGAAAGTAAAGTTAAATTTCTCCAACTGGGTTTTGGACAATTAGGAAAGATTCTGTTTATCCACATTTAATTTTCTTTTATGAAGGACGGACGCATGGTGACACAGAAGAACAGAGTGCATCTTGTACACATGACGAAACAATTTATGTATGATATAGAATCATAGTCTATATTTTAAGAAAATACCGTGAATGCGTAGAGATACAAACAAAACAAAATGACAATTTTTCGAAGTATTAATGGATACTGAAGGTGCACATACATTTTTTCAACAAGACTCTGTGCAAACAGCTGATTTGTCATTAGATTTAACTAACGAAAATTTTGCGGATAGGTCAGTAGTAAGGAATTATGGACAACGCGATTCCCAGATCTTATGTAAGCGATTTATATTTATGGGGATACTTGAAAAATAAAGGAATAACTCGGATAGGTTGGAAAAATTGCAAAATAAAAATTAAGTTGCAGCAATTTTTACAAGAAGAGCTAATGAGTGTGAATAAAAACTTCCTTAAAAGGTGTGGGAAGTGTGTGGTGACACAAAAGCACAATTTTGAACATCTTCTATGACTAGATAGATTGTTATACACGAAAAGTATGCGCTTGAACTGAGGGGGTAATGTAAATCCGAATCAGCCGGCAGACAGCCACGCGGGCCGCACTTCACAGCAGTGAAGATAAAATCAGTTTTTAGACGCTTAAAGTATTGCGCACTAGTTTAGCTTCCAGTTTATCTATCCTCTTTTGTAGGTTTAAGGACCCTGGTGGAAACAAACCTAATGACAATTTTCATGCTAAACCTCAACAGAATACAACTGGGTTTTGTAAAAAAGCCATGATGTACAACAAAATGGAATACCACGTATTAAATAATTATTTCTGTATTATAAACTATTTTAACATTTGGATAAATTTAATTAATATTTTGTTATAATTATTTTAATAATCAGGAAAAATATTAATTTTTAAACATTTTTCAGTTTTAGGTACCCTTTTCTCACAAACTATTAAACTCAGTCTCCTAAAATTTTGAAATCAGTTTGAAATTATATTACTGACATTGTTGGCGAAATAACATTTAATTCAAAGCAATGGTGCAGTTAAAAATAATTTCACAAAGTGTCACCATTTTATGCACATTTTAAACATTTTTTGGAACTGCTTCAGAATACGGTCATCAGAAACTTACGCCCTTCTTGCACTAAAGCAATTTCCTAACTATTTCTTCACTTCCCTTATGTATTCACTTGTAACATCACATCTACTATCTAATATGCGTCTAATTATGCTTAAGTATTTATTAACAATTTATAAAAGTCTTACCTGAAGCGAGATTCGAACCCGGATTATTTCAATCACAAGTCGAGCGTCTAGATCATTACGCTGCAAGAATCATGCTGAAGTAAATTTCAGATGTTCTGACATAGCATCTAATTTGTATTTTAAATTACAAATTAATGATTCTAACTTAAAACCTATCAAAATGTATTAAACGTTCTGAAAAATTACTAAACAAAGTATAATTATTGCACAATAATTAATAAAATAAGGAAAAACAATATTATAATATAATATTGCTACTTCAACGTAAGAATACGAAAACATTAATCATTGGATCAGACATGATATAAATGGGGAAAAAAAATGAACATCTACTTACTACTACTTACAGAACATCCGGCGAAGTAAGGTCAGAAATGAGTGTGAATTTAACGTCAATATTTATGAAATACGAAGAAGAAATGAAAAAAACGAAAAACATTTTAAAAGGAAACTTTAAAAGATCAATTATAGGCGAAAATGAGCATACTACGAGAATATTTTGGAATGGTTATATAGGTATGTATAAGTTTGAAAATACAATGTATACACAAGAAACAAGACAAATTTGTAACTTTTCCAGAAATAGTTGCAAAACCAAACTAGTACAGCGACCCCTGCCAATGTTCGAATTCATTCATAATGTTCCAAATTTTCTTCAAAGTATTCTGTTCCATAAAGTCGTAAGTATAAAAATACATTATCAATTCATTCCTAACATAATTTTGTACTAACCTAACCTAATCTAACCTAACCTAATCTAACAGGAAAAACGCATTCACTAAAGTAATTTTAAATGGGAGTCCAGTGGTATTTTCACAGACAGCTGGGGAAAAAAAGAATTCTTAATTAATTTACATACACACACACTACCCCTAAACTAAACTTGGGTAAATCCTAGAAACCGGTGGACCCAATAGTTCGCTGCGGTGGGATATGGCCTGACGGCCTACGCTCGCCTCCTTTTCCTAAGCATAAATTGACTTCGGATTGTGTGGTATTAAGTTAGCGCGTAAATCATTGTAATGTAAAGAAAGCTCAAATTTGTTCTGGGGTGTTGAAAATATTTAAAATGAGTAAAATGTGTTATATTTGTGTAAAAAGTGTACCCATAACATATAGTAAAGTGCGGCATATGTGTTTTATACCTCGCGTTGATGTTATTGCAGATCAACTTAACATATAGGAAATTATAGCGTTATCAATCAATCAATAAATCGATCAATCGGAAAATCATTTTGAAAATCTATCATATATGAATGTAAAGTGCACAACACTACATAATCTGTCGGTTCCTGGTGGTGTAGTGATTACCATACTTGCCTTCTAAACCCAAGGTTCGAACCCGGCCAAGACCGATGAATTTTTTTCGGGCGTAAAATCCTAATTATGGCTTCCTTCGGAAGGGAAGTAAAGCCGTGGGTCCCGTGTCGTACATCTGCGGCACGAAAAAGAACCTCAAGCCTGAAAGAAGAGGCCTCTGAGCAAAATTTGTCGGCCGTTTCACGCCCTGGGTTGAATGGGACGCTGATGACCTGAGATGTTAAAGAGCGTCCGTAAATAAATCAATCAAAAAAAACCTACGTAATCTATGGGCGTAATACGGGGCAGGAACAGTGTAAGAGCTCGCGTCGCTTGTCGAAAATCAGAGAGCGAAACGTTTAATGTTGGTATTACTTTAGATGATATACGAAACAAATGAATACGTGTTTGTCAGAACTCTCATGCATGCATAGTTAAAAGCTCAGCAGTATATAATGCGCAGTGTTTCTACACATTCAGAAAAAAATTCATAGCTCTATTCACATAGTTTTTGAGAAAAGTGCACCTAAACTTTAGAATATGCAAGTTACGGTAAATTACAAAAATGTGTGCTATATGACAGCATGGGGCCATATTGGAATTGCCATTTAAAAGTCCCAAATATAAGAAATTATATATGAGCGTAATTTGCGAACCATATAGTTTCATATGATGCACATAAAAACAAAACCCTGTATCAGTATCGTGCTCGGCAATGGGTATTTTAGTTCATGCTTCAGTAATTCATGACCTCTATCCTTCTTATACAACTTCTTTAATGGATTACAGAGAATGATATAACAAATAGAGTTTTTTTTTCATTTATAATAATAAGGGTTAGATCCACACAAGATTTCAACGGTATGCACTTTTTATAGAAAGCTTACAGGATGACCCATGCTGCTATCATGCGGACAATTACAAAACTACTAAGTTTAGGCTTATTTCGTAGTAAATGTAACAGATGTCACGTGCATCGCTATTCTTATCACAAATATATCTTGAGAACGCAGTAAAACCACAACTTAAATATGAAAATATCACTTAGCTCTTGACTTTTATAATTTACAAACGAAAGCAGGCATTCTATGCAAGCAATCAGGAATCCTTTAATTTTACAATAAAACATAGCGAAGTTAACGCCTTACGATACTACGATGTTTGAGAATAACAAATATAATGGAGATATTCATTTATTTACATGTTATATGTCCAAGGTTTTAAAATAATTTTAGTGCGATTGCATCAATTTCCAAAATTTAATTGATACAATTGAACAATACAACAATACAAACAAAGAATTCTATTCTGCTGCTGCACCGTCACAGGTAGCCGATGTTGTGTTATGGCGTGCATTCGTGAGTAGAAGTGTAGAGTTCGAATTCCGCCAGAGTTTTTTTTTTTCCCCAGGTTTTCCTCAATTGTCATAAATGGGACATGCCGGGGAGGTGTACTAAACTTAGGATGCAACGTTTTCTTTCCAAACATTTTCCTAATATATACGTTCATTGCATGTATCAGCGTGTCCACCGACTATGGTCACTCAGTAGTAAAAACGGGCGAAAAACACTATTAAAATATATTACTCTAATGCTGCAGCTCCGAACGATAGCGGGAAATGCCAACTGTTTCATTTGACGTTAAAGTAAGTTGGTTTTCTTGTGCCGATTTTAGTTCTCGTGCCGAACGACATGGAGAACGTCGTGTGGGTTCGATTTCCGCCAGAACCGTCCTTTCTGACTGAGATTTTTACCAGGAAAATTTTACTCTGTACTCTTAAGGGACAAATGCCGGGGAGGTACCCTAAGCTTAGTAATATTCCATCTCATCATCAGTGTCGAACGCCTGTGGTGTTTCAGTAGTAAAAACGGGAGTTAAACACTATTAAAAAAAGCATTCCTGTACAAAGTATGGCGTGTTAGCTCAGATGGTTAGAGCGTCGTGCTGTAATACAAAGGTATTTGGTTTATATACTCACGGCCGAAAGCGGATCAAAGGAGATTTGCCATAATGACAATGATTTGCCCGCCTACTTAATAGAACAATAGCGAAGAAAGCCGGCTGGTTATGATTACAGATGTATGGGAAAGAAAAATGGAAAGAAAATTTATAGAACACACACACACACACATGTATATATACATACATACATACATAAAGAACAAAGAAACAAGAAGAATACACGGCTTTAAGGTAAAAGTAAAATTTATTCGATTAAGAAATGTGTAGAAAAGTTATGCAGATAAAAAAAAACTAAAATTTATTCTGCGAGGAAAAAAAAAATAC
Source organism: Metallyticus violacea (assembly GCA_030762175.1). Classification (NCBI taxonomy): domain Eukaryota; kingdom Metazoa; phylum Arthropoda; class Insecta; order Mantodea; family Metallyticidae; genus Metallyticus; species Metallyticus violacea. The sequence goes on along the minus strand of CM060841.1, from coordinate 62,404,383 downwards.
TAGTAAGAAAAAAATTTCCCTAATGAGAATCGAACCCACGGCCACATCATTAGCACGATTCTCTAACCTACAGAGCTAACAGGGTTTTATGCTCAACAAATGGTCTCGAACGTTTCGTTCCAATATTGCAGGGGTTAACTCTAAAGCTCCTGATATTTATTTGGGACAAGGATGTTTCCTTACCTGTATTTAATTTTAGATAAAATACTGAACTATAATTGTAAATATTTAGTGTCATTATTGATTTGATTTCCATTGAAGCTTTTAATTTTAAAAAGTGATTTTGCGTCATTTTGTGTATAAAACTGAAAAACAGTATTCAACACAAAATACAGAGAATCAGAAAAGACAACTAAATAGGATCAGATATCAAAGAACACTTAAAGATTTTTGGGGACCGAACACGTAGGTATGCATTGAAGAAGATGCTATTGACAACAAGGAGAAACAGGGGGAGGGGGGATCTCAATAACTTGTTGCAACCTGAAAAAGCAGTAGATAACCGGGTCTCCAAGAGGAAAATACCAATTTATATTCAAATGCAAGTTCAACAAACCCGTGGACACTTCAAGAGTTCCTTCTTATTCCTTAAAAAGTAAGAGAGGTACAAATAGCAAATATAAAAAACGCTTGTCATCTTTAAAAGGTGAGCCTCATTTACCCAGAGGGTACAATGAAACAGTGACATATTTCCTTTTAAGTTTAAACGGTCATTTATTGATTTTTTAATTATAAACCAAAGTTTGGAAATTTTGAGGTTTGTATTACGTTCAGATGTAAAGAACGTGTTCCATACGACGACCATGTCTGTTTCCAGAAGACGATCCAAAGCGGAAGCAGCTCTATGCATTCATTCTCCCTTGAAATTGCAACATATAAGACTTGCTCATGGCTGGTCATTTGTGCTTATGCTCCAATGCGAATACCTTCAGGAGGAAGGGTTACGGCGAGGGAGACATCGAGCGGCCAGACCCACGGGGCTGTTCCTAACATGTTTTCCAAAGAGTTCGAGATCCTTAGAAGATCTGTTTTTATGTCAGGGCTTTGCACAACGCTTTCCAAAGCACAAGCCACCAACACACTTCACCACTTTCTGGCACTTTTGATCCTGTCACAGAGTCAACGGAAAGTAAATATCCATCCCGGCATTCGCCTAAGCGACCTGAGGAAATCACGAAAAAATGACCGGTCCCAAGGTAAATTATTTTCTCTTTTTTCCCCCCGTTCTTTCACCTGCTATGCTATGATGAACTTTCCTATTCAAGAATTCCGGACTCTTCCATTTCACCTAATTTTATTCCATGTTTTTTATGCAAGTGAAACTGACAGGGAAAGGTAGGCTGGTGCTGTGTGCAGTGTGGTGGTTTGCTTGCGCTTTGGAAAGGTTTCTGCCCCGGAGTCTGATGTGAAATTGGTCCTTTTGGGGGACTGGAATTCCTAGGATGGAGGTGCTCTATCTGGAAACAATATCGACGTCCATGCCGCACAGCCCCTGGATCCTGACTCCCGAGGTCTCCCTACCTCCATTTCTTCCGCTAGCTAGTACCTCCATTTAGAGTCGTAGGCATAATAGACCAACCCGCCTGGCTGAGGTGCAAAACATAGGCTGGTGAGACCCTTTTGGTTGTAAGGCACTTTCTTTTTCTTCTTTAATGTAACCTTTTGTTAAAAGCATCTTCATTAGTTCAGCATACATAAAAATACTCGTACTTATAGTTTTAGCTTGTGGTTCATATCAAACATTTGTCTGCAATTTTTTTTCTTTTTTATTTATTCATCTCCGTACATTAACGAAGTTCAGCTATTTAATCATTCTACAAACACAACAACATAAACAAAATAATACATGCCACTTCATGGCTCTCAATGAGTGCATAACAGGTGTCAAAAATATTTCTATTAGGATGTTTCATACCTTGGTCCACATTTTTTTTTTTTTTTTTTGCTTTTTATATCAATACCTTGAATTTAAATTTATTTTCAGTTTTACTCTATCGGTCAGGTTTTTAAATAAAATCACATCAAATATAATAATGTGCTTATATATAATATTAAGCTTTAAGACATATAACTAAGACAAAACTGTTTTTGTAGGTTTCATTTTAACTTCAATATTAATGAAAATATTGAAAAAAGAGAGCTATGCATCAATAATTATGAATTTCTAAACTTTTTTTACTATTAGTGAGAAGTTTTTTTTTTTTTTTTTTTTTTTTTTTTTTTTAAGTTCTAACATTTGCCTTTCCAAACACCAACAGTAATCAGTCATCATTTACACATCCCAATGGCCTTGATTGTGGTTTCCATTGTTTTTATGTCTTTATGAAACCGCTCAAATATATAGGTATATTTGAATTCCCACAAAAGACAATAACAATTGTATAAAATGTTATACGTACTTGTGAATATTCAGAAACCCTAAGAATGAAATAGACGAAAGTCGACTGTTACAATCGCTACTAACTGAGAAAAACAAAACATAATATTTCACCATTTTGAAAAACTGTATATTAAAATTTATGATTTTTAAATATATATTATTACACAATTGGCAAAATAATTTCAGACTGTTTGACTGAATATGCAGCAACAATTGTTTTAGTGAACACACATTAAGTTATCAAATTTTAATGAAGGGGCTGTAATTTCATTGGACAAAGGACATTAGTGATTAGTAGATGAAGATGTGGAAGCAATGCAGCACTTCATTTAGTATTGCCGAATTGTGTTCTTGATTAATCTTGATCCTTAGGAATTATAGTGGGGGTATAGAGTTGATACACTGACCAGAAGACAAATGCACTTCGGCAGGTAAAGATATTTGATGACAGTTTATTATAATTTTATTATGATATCGGACTGTGATTGGTCAAAATTAAAAATTTTGTTTAATTTCATTCACTGGTCCATTTTATGATGACGCCACACAAGTAAAATAATCCTAATCTATTCTGTAAAGGTTAATATCACATAGCTGCAACAAATATCCTTTGATATACCGAAGTTAATTTAGAGTGTTACCATAGTATATTGTTGCAGACCAAATAATAGGACAAAGCTTAACTTTTCTAAATACTGTTGTCTGAATAATAATAATAATATTTTTCATGCTCTCAGTAGCTTCTTCTGATTCTAGTGGCTGTATACGAGGAACTGAATTTTCTGGGATTCAGAAAGTTTAGCACCAATATTCACAAAATACAAGTTATTCATAAACCTACCGACAAAGAGTCCATATGGTTTGCAATGGTGGGACGACCGCAATGAAACCTATTCATTCCGCTCTTAGTATTCAGTCTTTACATTTCTTTGAAACTTCGAAAAAAACTTAAATTCATTTCTTATAAGTACACTAGATTTTACCATCATGTTGTAATTGTAAATTCGAAAAAAGAGCGTTCACTTTTAAGTTCAGGAATCTCCAGGCGGTGAAGCGTCATTGTAAAAAACCTTAGAATCTTTAACTGTTGTTTCGAAACCATCATTTACGTATGGAAAGTAAACACCATTTATCTTCCCTGATATATTGTACAAATACAACACAGTAAAAATATTACAAAGTTGTCTACCTTTGCACATTAAATAAAATCCCATTGTGTATAACTGTCCCTATTTTCCCCCCTTCCCCCGCATAGGTAACTCAAGACAATATGATATAATAATGTTTGTTTTGAGGATTACATTTATTTCACAACTAACAGTAAGTAAAAACGACATTATTTTGGTATAGTGTTGTGTTTTGCAATAGATCGTCCCCTTCCGATTTTCCCCAGCTCTTGAATGCTGAAGGGGAGTAAAATTGTAGTTTAGAAAGAGTAGCATTTATTTCTGATTTTCAGTAAAATTTTATATAGAAACTTGCACGAATGCGCCTTAGCGAGGTATATAACACATTTTTCTCAAAAGCGAGAACCTGAGCACCCGCGATAAAACCATTGATGGAAAATTGAAGGTTTCCTAATCGCTTAAGCCCCGAGGAGCGGGTAATCGAAACCAAGTCACCAGCGATCCCTAGCAGCGACGCTTCAAACTACAGGTCATGTCTCCATGAATGCGAGAATCTCCTCAGAAACCTTCTGTCTCCATCTGCTTCTCTGCCTTTCCAAATCCTGACGGATCCCTTTATTTGTACAGCGGGCTATTCGCAACGTTGGGCGAACAACGCGTGTCTAAAGAATTCTGCAATTCTGATAGTAGTTAACAAAGCTTATTAGAATGACAATTACGCGAATAATGCTATATAAATTCCCATCTAACTTTATAGAATAAGACATTACATACGCATAGTATGTTTTTAAATATTGTCTATGAGAAAAATAATAATAAATATAATCCTTTGTTCAAATTAAATATTAAGGCACTCAGAAATTTTAAAATTCAAGGACAATGCTCAAAAGTTTTATATAATGTATCAGTATTTTAAATTAATGTTGCAAATAATATTACATTAGAATTATTGTGCTTATTTTTGATTCTTGATACAGTGGGCAATTAATAGAATTTAGATTTTGGTACTGCCTAAAATTAAAAACAGTCAGGCACACAGGAGCTGCGTAAACTAAGCGAATTGCTCAGAAAGTCGAGATTGTAAAGATTATTACAGAGCGCTAGGACAGATAAATTGGTGACGCTAGAGCGCTCTTTAAATTTCGGTTGTCAGGTACACCTACGCTCCTAATGATACTATTACCCTGATTTCCAGACATTTTTGTTATTTTATTTAAATGACACATACCCAGTATGATAGCGAAAAAAAAAAAACATATATTGGTGCTGCTGTATCAAATTTTAAATTTTGGGTGATTAGGTAAACCAAATCGCCACGGATGACCGAGGTCATTAAGGCGCGTACTTGTGAGCGGGATGCCCTGGGGCTCGAACCTCGCGTGGACCGTCCTCACTGACTGAGTTTTTTTTTTCCACTTTTTCCTCAGTCCTCATAAATGGCAAATGCCGAGGAAGTGCCCTAAACTTGGGCCTGGAACGCTTCCTTCCCTAAAAATATTCTTTCCCAATGTACCGTTTCATCTCATGTATCATCAGTGTCCACCGCCTATGGTGCCTTAGTAGTAAAAACGGGTGTAAAAACACCATAAAAAAGCAAACCGCCACTCCTAATAGTCTGATTTGGCTGATTTTCAGAAACTATTTTTCTTATTTTATTTCAGCGATTTTTAAATGTTCGTTTTAGGTTAACCTCAACTCTTTAAATTTCGATTTCCAGGCATTATCTCAGTCCATGATTTTCCTGATTTTATGATTTTTTTTATTATTTTATTTAAACATCAAATACAGAGTTTCGTTGCGTAAAAAGAAATATTGGCGCTGTTAGTGCGATTTTTATATGCTGCTTTTCAGGCAGCCCCCCACTCCTTTATAGTCTGATTTCGTTGATTTTCTGAAAATATTTTAGTTATTTCATTCCGAAAATATATAATGAGTTTCAATGAGAAAAACAAAAATTGCGGCCACTAGAGTGATTTGTAATTTATTTTAGATTTCCTTCACCCAATGGTTCAATTTTGCTGGTTAACGAACTAGATGACTTTTTTGTTAATTGGTAATTATATGCCAAGTTTCTGTGCGAAAAAACAAATTATTGTGCCGTTTGTGTCGTTTTTAAATTTTGGGTTTCAGGTAAACTCCCACTCTTAATGTCTGATTTCGCTGATTCCCAAATATTTTATGAAAATATTTGGATTAATTTATTTCAATGGCATATATCGAATTTCGTTGAGAAAAAACTAAAAATTACGGTCGCTAGAGTGATTTTTAAAAGTTTGCTTTAGGTTAACCCTCACCCCTATTGTTCTGATTATGTTGGTTAACGAACTTAATGAATCGCTTGTTAATTAGTAATTATATGTACAGATTCGTTGAGAAAAAACAAAAGTATGCAGCAGGTGGAGAGTTAACACACACAAACACACACATTTTTTTTTCATTATCATCATTTTTGGTACCTGAAAGTAGGATGTATGGAGATTTAAAGAAAATTTTCAATAATATATATCCAGCGGGGTGACTCAGGCGGTAGAGCTGAGACTCGCGTCTATCTCAAGTTCCATGGGGCCTGCCATTCTGACCATTAATTTTCTCTTGGTTTCCCGTGATTGCCTGCGAGAATGATGGGATAGATATTTCCTTTACACCAATTTCCGGCTGTCCCATTTAATTTCGTTGACTCTATTACAGGGTGGAACGTTTTAATTGATGTGACTAGTGCTGTGTGCGGTGTGACGGTAGCTTGCGCTTTGAAAATGTGTGGAATGAAAGCGGCCTTTATGAGGTTTTCGAAATTCTTGGAGAGGACTTCGCGGCACCGGGGTTATTAGGGAACCCTGCCAACCCCGTGCCTCACAGTCCCTGGATCCTGGCCGCTCGGTGTCTTCCTCACCTCACCCCTTTCTTCTGTAGGTGATCCCAATGGAACACAAACACAAACCCAACTAGTCTTTAAGCAAGGCTGAAGTATCGAAATGTCCTCCGTCCCTGCAAATCCAATTCAATGCCTTGTTTATCCACATTGACATTGTCTTCTACCACAGCAGATGTAATAATTTCATGCGATGACATCAAATCATGTGTAATCTCAGCCCCGATGTGTTATTAGTTATGGTAAACACTTGTTACCTCTAATAACTGTGACGGCAGCGTTTTCATTTTACACTAGAAAAATATTTTGTTTGAAATTATGTTAATATTATAACCAAAAATGGCTTAAAATCCTGCACGTGTCTATCCAAGTAGTTTATTTGTACTTAGTGATATATTTGGCGTTGATTCACACAGGGATCTCGTTATGGGCGGTAAAATGAATACAAGCTAAGCTATGCAAAGAGGGTTATACAATGATTTTCAAGATGCAGTTCGAAACAAAACAGCACAATGCATTGCGATAGAGATTAGATAAGTGCTTGTTAGTAAGCACCTGTGTTAGCATGAGCTTACAATGCCACAAAAAGCTAATATATATTTTTTTCTTTGTACATAAACGTGAAGTGTTTGGTAGGCATATTAGGAAAATTATATATGAGTAAAATGTTTATAAAACACAAAGTTCCGAGTATAGAGCTTGTATTAACATTTATAAAATAAAATTAAATAAAATAAAAAATCTGTATTAATACATCTCGATACCTTGTTTCATACACCGGAACGTTTGTTCCAGAACTTTTATTCTTTATTTGAAAAATTGCATGCTTACATTTGTTAAATTATTATTTTTTCGATTTATCTAAATCTAAAAACTAACTAAAAATAAAAAAGCGATTAAAGTTATAATAATTGTAATAAAGACAGATAAAAATAGCAAAAGAAAAAGTACTATAAGAATATATACTTTAACATATACAATAAAACATACAACTAAATTATAAATACATGTTGGAAGTCCCAGCACTGACCTACAACTGGTAACCAGCTGTAAAAACAAAAATACAAATTACAAATCAACACTTACTTACTTATTAAATTAAAAGAAAAACTGTTCTATCGATTTCTGGCATAAATGTGTACTGGTGTCCTGCACAATTATAATTTACCTTAAAATTCTTTCTTCTGTAACGCAAATAAGTTACGTACTTTTAATTCAATTCTTGTTAATTATATATAAAAAAAATTTAACTATGTACTGTACAATTTCTATCCTAATACCTAACTTATTCTGTAATTTATTTCCAAAAGTTTAAGTATGCACATTATTATTATTATTATTATTATTATTATTATTATTATTATTATTAACATTTGAATACTAGCTACTTTTTATTAATAAATATGCATTTTATAAATCTTATCAAGTTTAATATTGTTCACTTAACTTTATCCATTAACTTATGTTATTTGTCTCTGAACACCTCACTAGAGTTTTGCGCGTTATATTTTGAAATTATGTAGCTATAACAAAATATTCCCTTAGTAATTAATATATATATTATCTTACTTCCCGGCTCCTTTCTCCCTTTACCTCATTACTTCTTCTTCTCCTCAATCTCCTTCCTTGGTACAGTTTCCTCTTCCTCTGTGCTGTCGTACTAGTTCTTCTCTTTGAACTCTCCTATGCCGGTTCACCTCTCCCTACATCTCCCTTTTTCTTCTCCTCGAACTCCTCCCTTAGTGACTGCGGTTTTCCTTCTCCTCCGTGTTGTCGACCTCGTTTTAATCTCCCTCTTCTTGCACTCGTCTCCACCTGTCCTTCTTCGGCCTCCAGATTGTAGTGTTGAACATTCAGTTTAATCCTCATCTTGATCTTCCTCTCCTTTTACTCCTCCTCTTTCTACTTTTGTAATTTGATGAGCTTGTATGAACACTCAAAAAATTAAAGATTGGACACTAAAGCTTCCTGTGATGTTGCCGTCCTCACGTCGGGATTGGCTGATCTTGATGTGCCATCAAATGCTGCGTCTAACATAGCCCCTCCGTGTTTATTATAATCATTCAGTATCCCAAGTACCACTATCAACTACTATCACTACTAAAAAGATTGTTTTTAAAATTTTAGGCTGCAAGAAGTGAACAACATATGCGTAAAAAGTTATGAATGAATTATTTAAATCGCATTTGCATATGAAACAATATCAGGATAGAATTTCAAGATTATGGCGTTAAATCTAAAAGTAAGTTTCCCTATTTTACTACTTCAAAACAGGCACGCAGCTTGCAGGATGCTACAAAACAGACACAGCAGTGAATTTCCAAAAGGTACAATTGCATTACCAATATTTTATGCACCCATCAAGTACTTTCATCTTTAAGGGAATTTGAATAAAAGAAAGAAATATATGAGGGGTGGACGATTTCAACTATGTCAAAGATGAAGTTCCAATGTAGAGGGGTCGATCCTGGTGATCTAGTGGAAAACATACTTGCCTCTTTGGTCCAAGATGGTGGATTCAATCCAGGCCACGGTCGATGGAGGGAAGTAAAATAGTGGGTCCCGTGTTGTAGATTTACGGCATGTTGCATGGCCTGAAAGAAGAGGCCACTGAGCAAAATGTATATGTCGTTTCACGCCCTGAATTGAATGGGATGCTGGTGACCTGAGATGTTAAAAAGCATCCGTAATTAAATCAATTAAATAAAACCTGTAGAAGGTTGTTGGCTTGCATCACCCTAAAAATATTCAGAATCCTATAACTATTGCTTAATATGTTTTAATGCGTAAAGGTATTCTATCTTTCGATAAATTATTTACGCTTATTATTTGTAAGGAATTTTGTTTGCAGTTACTGTGCAAAACAATGTCTTGGCAATTTCTTGGAATATTTTTTTCGGGGAGGGGGTGAGAGAAAGCGGAAGTACGACTGATTGTTATTGCATTACTAAGTGGAATTAAATATTTTAAAAGACTATATTAAAGCAGTATATTAATGGCAAAATTCATGTATTAAATTTATTTATTTCAATATCACATAACATTACATTTTAAGGGACAATACTCTCACTTAGACACTCTCTGGCAGCGATTATCGATCGTTTCGTTAGTAGTCAGCTGTTGATGAAACTGCCTTTTGGTCATGTGATGAGAGTTGCTGACTACTGGCCAGGAAGTCTTTTGTTCGAGCCCTTGTGTCTGTTTAGAAAAGTTCTTAGTTGGGGAAAAATGGAACGGGGTGCATCCAGCCTATTGGCGACATTTCAGGACCTACCTGTTCTAGAATAATGAAAGTTGTTTGATAGTAGCCGGCGGGTGTGGTATGTTGATACGTTGATAACCTATACCCCCCCTGCAATACTGCACTCTGTCAATGATGTCGCAAGACGAAGATAGAGGACGCAGCGGTCGTACGATAAGCCTAGGCCCTCCATGGGCTTGTCTTACTCAAGAATTAAGCTGTTGTCGAATGACAGACCAGTTGAGTTTAGTGTTAGTTCGTAAAGTAGTTGCTTTATTTTCGTTTTGTATTAATTGGGTGTAAAGAAAATATACATTATCCAAAGATAGCATTTCCTTTGCAACTACTGGACAAGAAAATCGAATTTAAAAGCTGGGTAGACTAAACTGAGTCAAACTGTAATTTATAAACATGCTTTCTGGAGCGATGGTCTTCAGCTTGTAGTTTCCAGTCTTATAAAAACGTCATGGACAATTTTGCTGTGATGAAAACCAGAAGAATGGCAATTTTTGTTAAATATTCGTGTTACTATATATATATTGTGTGTGTTCAGCACACACGAGTATTAATTGCAGTTATTAAGATTCTGCCAAATATATTCAGCAGTAGTAGTAAATTAGGGGAAAATTACTTTTTTACTTACTCTTGTAACTGCAATTTATTGTAGAAAATAGTACCCTCTTTGACACCTGTGTTTATTTATACTCATGTCGCTTCAAATAAGTTAGAGAAACTGCTTAAAACATAATTTGGCCAGGTTTTAGTTCTGTAATGCATCATTTTCTCTACAAGGTCACTTTGTGTGACGTATCAAATGTGTAATCAATTACTAATAAAGCACATTTATGTGGTCCTCAGCTTGCTATACAGTCTTATCGTCTGTTTTTCTCTCACCGCCTTAGAAATACAGTATGTATGTTCGTAGAATCGTTAAACTCAATATGAATGTGCAATTGTTGAAAAAAAACGCGGTTAAATAAACCACATGGTGCACAAGATTATCATTGCTCACTATGCAACACTGCATCAATGCACTGGAGCGGGAGGAAATGTAACCCACATGACTAACTTTGATTTTAACAAATTAATGAGCATTTTCCACGCGTAATTTACTGAATGATTGTATACATTATATTATTATAAACATCACATGCTCTGCTGAGCTGTAAACCGATAAAAATAACATTCTCTCGGGAAAGAAGTTCAACGCGCAGCTGTAGATTCAAGGTCATTTATTGATTACCAGGACAGTGAATGCTCTATCAGTTTAGAGTGCATATAAAGTTAGAAATATTTATATAAAATAAAAGGTAGAGGCCTGAAATTATTACAGGTCAAATATCGTTAGTCCCAGCCAGTCATCTGCTATCAATTTCAGTCTTATCAATTCATGGTTTCCCCATATGTTAAACGCTATTACACATTTTATTAATAAATCATGCATATGCTTTATTTTATGTTACAATATTTTCAAAGTGGTGTTTGTTATCTTATTACATTCACACACTAACACTACCGCCACGGGTGGCCGAGGTCGTTAAGGCGCGGACTCGTGAGCGCGGGTCTAGGGTTCGAATCCCCCCAGTACCGTCCTCCCTGACTGAGTTTTTTTTTCCAGGTTTTCCTTAGTCCTCATAAATGGCAAATGCCGGGGAGGTAGCTTAAACTTATACCTGGAACGTTGCCTTCCACCGCCTGTGGTGCCTGAGCAGTAAAAATGGGCGTTACACACCATTCAAAAAAAAAAAAAAAAAAAGTTCTGCTAACGACATTTTCAAATTTCTGTTCTTTCATAGTTTTTTAATTTATCCGTAACACTAGGGAACAACCATTATGTATAATTATAACAAAATATGTGTTCATAACTAATTTCGAAGTGCTAATTACGGGATTGCCACTCGCTTTTATCCACCACGTGCCATTTTCGAGATGTACGTGAAAGGATACTTATCGGATAATTGAATTCTTAATTCGTTCTTAACCTGGCAACAATGCAAGCTATTTGCGCTTCAAATAGTTATATGTATGTCCAGTCTATCTGAAATGCATCGTTAAATTATTGGCTATAAGCATAATTCTAATAGATAATGTAGAAAGGCATAATATATCGTGTTAAAATTAAACTTTAGTATATTCTGTTAACTTAATGCATGCTTTACATGTGACACTAGTTTCATTGTTGTCTCTACCGGTTCCCGCTTATGAGAGTTGTGCATACATCAAAATGGAAATGACACGGACGAGCAATAGGCTACTCTGAAATTCTGCATTCGTATCAACAGATATTCAACTGTAACTTGTACAATATTTCAGGATGCCTATGAAGAACTTGTTCCTTATTGCACAGCTCCAATATGGTTTAATGTTTTAAATGTCAATTCCAAGTGTTACTGCCTTGGCCATCTCGCTCCGTGCCGAGACCAAACGACGGATCTTTGGTTGCCGTAGTGACACCTTACCACCTGAGCTAACTGCTAACAGATGACTCAAAATGTAGATTTTATAAATAACCACACTATTAGGAGTTAATTCATTTAATATGTGATTTTTTTCATACAAACTATGTTTAGGCCAAGAGTTGGTATCGGATTCTGACAGGTTGGCCAATAGAACCAATATACCGAGGTTTTTGGAATGGTGTTTAACGCCTGTTTTTACTACTCAGGCACTACAGGCGGTGAACACTGGTGATACATGACATGAAATGATATATTGGGAAAGGATTTTTTAAGGAAGGAAACATTCCAAGCCTAAATTTAGGCATTTGCCAGTTATGAGGACTGAGAAAAATCTGGAAAAAAAAAAAAAAACAGTCAGTGAGGACGGTCCTGGCGGGATTCCAACCCCAGACCTCCCGCTCACGAGTCCGCGCCCTAACGACCTCGGCCACCCGTGGCAGTTGTGATGTTCTGTAAACAGATGTGATTCACATACATTATGATAGTATTGCTATGTGATAGGTAAATCAACAATGAACAAATGAAGCCAACATTATAGTATGGTGATCTGTAAACAAATGTGATTCACTTTACGTTATGCTAGCGTTGCACAACAAAATGGAGTCATGATTATCGTTTGAACATAATTATGAATTGGTATTGGAAAACCGAGAATGTTCTTGAAGTTCAAAGGTAATGTAGACATGTGTACAGAACAGAACCGCCAATGCGAGTAACAATTGCACGCATTCGAGACAAATTTGAGACTCATGGTACCGTGTGCAGTGCTCACAGGGCAGAACTGGGAGACGTCGCACAGCAACATGTGCAGCAATCGCTGAGAACGTTATTCAATCAGTAGTTCAACGTACTCAGAGGTGTATCGATGCTGATGGTGGACATTTTGAGCAATTGTTGTAACTGTAAAAGTCTAAGATGATTAGTGCTCATCGTTTTCTGTTTGTGTGAATTCAGTTTTGTTATGTTAACACAGTTTTTTCTTTGCTTGAAGTGTGTATACATTTTAAGCAACTGTTGTAATTGTAAAAGTCTAAGATGATTAGTGCTCATCATTTTCTGTTTGTGTGAATTCAGTTTTTTTTGTGTTAACACAATTTTTCTTTGCTTGAAATGTGTATACATTTTTGGCACCCTCTGTATTTTACTTATTAGCTGCATTTTTGCATAAAAAATAAGGATATACATTTTAGCAACTAGACCATCATTCTAGACTATTTTCGTACAAAGTGCTAAAAATGATTTAAACACTTTTAGTTACATAATTGATTCGTATGCTATTATAACGAAACATTAATGCAAGTAAATTCGAGACCCTCTTTACAGTATAAAAATTGTAAAATACATTATTATGATATAACTTTTTGAATAATGGTTAACAGGAACTGGGCTAACAGGGATTATAAAAATAAAGTGTTGGAGCAATTTACTTTAGTTAAAACAGTTCCCTTATGATTCACCATTTATTTAGTTTATTCTTTAGCTATTGTGTATTCAACTATTCAACTCCCAGATATGGCTTCCTTCACGTTTATTAACGTACTGTTTATTTCAGGGAAATTTGATGAGTACTACAAGCCTTAGGGCTTTAGAGTATGAAAGAAAGAAGAAGACGCCCTAACTACTGTCCCAGAACTTGATGAGGGCGCTTTTAGGTTCTCAAAAGTCGAGTCAACTGATACGAGAGGACAAAAAAAGAAGAAACAGGGAATAATCTCCGTTTCGTCTTAAGAAACCCTGTTTATTCTAGAACAAGAATGGCTTTGTCATTATCATAAACTCTGTCGAACAATGGCATGCTTCAGCGCAACAAGAAAGGACAGCCCAAAGCATTAAGGTCCAAGCAGCCTCAAGAACCGCCTGGCTGTTTGCTGACTTGGCTTGTTTGTAAACCATTCCTTCGCTTAGTGCACTCTCATTTGGGACAAGGACACTGGCCATATGTTTTGTGGAGCACTCACTTCTTGGATTGCTTTGAAGTTGCATCACTGGAGTATAAAACATTTTCAGAACAAATGAATCCGGACTACTCGACTGCGTTAATAGAACGGTTCAACCAACAAGCAAAACGTTTAGGTTGCATTTGTTGTGTTGCTTTACTTACATGCAAATATATTATTATTATTGTCTATCCGCGATACCTATTGTAACTAGATAATTTGCTTAGCTATTGTTCTTTAACTATTGAAATGTTCTCTTTTTTGGTTCTTTGTAAGGATAACCAACTCAGCATTTGCTTTCACGAATAAGGAAAACTACGAAAAAAGGGGGGGGGGAGAAAACCCTAGTAAAGTTGAGCTACACCAAAGATCAAATCTCATGCTTTCGCAATGGCAATCTCAACCATTCTCTTGATCAATTACTAGGTTGTCTCAAAGATAACGGCTGCTAAGTTTGGTGCTTTATAAGCATGTTATTTGCAGGATGCCATGGTTATTTTTGTGTATATTGTGTATATAAGCGAATTCCGCTTTGCGGTTGTACCCTAAAAAACGATTTTTGAAAAAAAGTTTTCTTAATTCCATAGATTCTACCTACTAGACACCGAAAATGACATTGAAAATAAATGTGTGTGTGTTAACGCTCTAGCGGTCGCAATTTTTGTTTTTCTGAATGAAACTGGACATATAACCATAAATTAATAAAGATTAGTCGAGTTCGTTAACCAGCGAAATTGAGTCATTTGGGGTAGGAGTTAATTTAAAGTGAACACTTTTTAAAACCTAAAAAATAAAGCGGGAGGGGGGGGGGGTTAAAGGGAAATTTAAAAATCGCTTTGGCGGGCCGCAATTTTGTTATTTTTAAAGGGAACTGGGTATATGGCATTGAAATAAAACAAGAATAATAATTTCTGAAAATTACTGAAATCGAGCTATTAGGAGTGGGTTTTACCCAAAAACCAAAATTTAAAAATTTCTCTAGCTCCATTAATATTTGTTTTCTCGTCACGAAACTGCGTGTACACCATTTTCAATTGTTTGCCTTTTCCCATTTTTCCTCCATTTGATTTTTTTTTTTTTAAGTTGTCACATTTTGTACTAGCTCTACGAGCATTACATTACATTAAATTTTTCAAAGTGATAACTTATACATACCCTAAAAATGCAGAACATATTAAAAAATCATTTTTTTCAATAATTGGACCAAAATAATTGCTTTTAAAGAAAAATTAACTTTCGAGGGAACCAGTGGCTAAAACCCTCCAGCTCTATAAAACAACAAAGAATGATATCATGGAAACAAATGCTGCCAATTTATAACATAAAAAATTTCTATCATTCAAGTCAAACCAGAGCCTTCTAGAGCAAATAGTTCCTGAGATATAGAATTTTAACTGAACAGTGCTCGCAAAAAAAAAAAAAAAAAATATATATATATATATCAAATCAAATGTTGCCACTTATGAGATACAATTTTTTCTATCATTCAAGACAAACTATAGCCTTCTAAAGCAAATAATTTCTGAGATATAAAAATTTAACTGACCAGTACTCGTAATAAAAAAGCTGCCACTTATGAAATGCAACTTTTTCTATGATTCAAGACAAACTACAGCCTTCTAGAGCAAATTGGTTCTGAGATATAAAGTTTTAACTGAACAAGTGCTCGCGAAATTAAAAAAATATACAAAATTTCTACAGTAACATTATTAAAATTTATACTTATAACCATTCATGAAAAAAAAAAAAAACGAACATTCCACATATTAAAATGGCACAAAACAAGGAAAACATCATTTTGATCCCCCTCCTTGTTCTTTAATACTTCCGTTAAAATATTTAGCAAATCACAAATTTAAACATTTAGGTAATTTTATATGACTTCATTACAGTTTCTAATGAAGTGCTCATTTAGTTTTGGTAGCTTAAACATTCATATACAGTGAGGTTATTTGAGATACGGTTGGACTTCTTGCAGACATTTTGTCAATGGAAATCTTTAGCAAATCACATATTTAAACTTATATGTTTTAATATATAAGTTTATTACTTATATATTTAATATATTTTAATATATTTGAATATGACTAGTAGAAACTGAAGTGCTGATAAAGTTTTGATACGCTTAAAAGAAAACTATAGCATACATTTTGGGGAAACATAAGATTAGCACTCGTGGCTATTTGCACGCTGATTTTAACATCCTATTGTGCTCTTGAGAAGAGTAATTTGATGGAGCAAATAGCAGAAGCGAAACGCGCTGTCAAATTACGAAGCTTCTGTTGCTTGTGTCATGCCAAATTAATAATGTGCTGGTCACTGGACACATGGGGCAGTGGCTGTAACTCTCGCAGTGTTTCAGTAATAAACAAGCTTAAAACGCCATAAAGTGGAAGCTATTTATCCCATAAATGAACTGAAGAGCGGGTCACGATGCGGTATTTGTTGAATTTATGTCGCAAAAGTATGGAGCTCAAGCAGCTTAATTACTTCAAACGATGTTATGAAATAAAGGTATGGCTTACTTTAATGCCGATAATATTAGAACACCAAAAAGCAATGTTTTGTACAAAACTTTGTTAGAAAATGGCGACATAAGCCTGTGAATTTCACGAAATGTATGGGAATGGGACACTGGAAGACAATGAAAGAAAAGAAAAGAAAAAGAAAGATGAAAGAAAAATATAAAGAAAAAGAAACAGGAAAACCAATTCTGAACAGACTTCTTTTTTGAGCAATGCAATTAAAATGAAAGTAATGAATGTTAAATACAGGAGGTTCAATAAAGAATGAACATTATTTTTGGACAATACATCTTTCCTAAAACTCCTAATTTTGATTATCTATCTCAAAGCAGGCCCCGTTGGATGCAACACCTCTGTCCCAGCGTTTCTGCCAGTCTTCAAAGACATGTTGGAAACCAATTTTTGAAGGGTCCTTCAGGATCGCCTCTGCAGACCTCATCACTGCTTCTGAAGATGGGAAATGTCTCCGAAGAAGATGATTCTTCAATTTGGGGAAAAGGGAAAATGTCATATAGAGCTAAATCTGGACTATAGGGAGGATGAGGGACACTCTTTACGTTGATTTTTATGAAATATTCAGCAATAATGATTGCTACGTGCGGCTGTGCATTATCGTAATACAGCATCAAGCTTCTTGCATGGAAATCTCTCATGGAAGGGAAGAAAAGCCGTGTGTCCTGTGTGGTACATTTACGGCACGTAAAAGAACCTCAAGCATGAAAGAAGAGGCCTCTGAGCAAAATTTGTCGACCATTTCACGCCCTGATTTGAATGGGACGCCGATGACCTGAGATGTTAAAAAGCGTCCGTAAATAAACCAATTCAAAATCCAATCCCTCAGTACAGCACATATTGTAACCAATCTTTACAGCAAAATTTCTTTCCTCTTTAGTTAACATTTTCAACTGTCACTGACAATTCATTTCCTGTTTCCTGCTCTTTCCGCTGACAGTATTCCCAACGTAGAAACATACGTATAGTTGAAAAATGTTAACTGAAATTCACTAAGTGTGTAGTAACTTTTGCGCCACCTCGTCTTTTAATTCAGAAGTTTAATTAACTTTTTTGTTACTTGCTTAGTATATTTCGGGGCATATAGACACTATTTTGACACCACTTTCGGCTCTAACTAAACGTTTTTCGGAATGTTTTTAGGGCACAATAATATAACATTTTGAATGCTATAGTGCTAAAACAGTTTCATAAAAACAAATGAAATAGGCGTGCAGCAGATCTATATCGAAATGCATAAAGGGATGTTAGGAGACGAAACAATTGCTCACAAGTTTAGGAGGTAGTTATAGGTAGTAAAACCACTTGTAAAGTGCTGGCCTGGGAAGCAAAAAATTGCCCATTCTTCGACATGACCGTCATCGGGGGAGTCGTCCGTCCGGAAGCAACAAATCCCCCGTATTATTAAACAACGCAGGAGGAAACTGCGACTTTGTAAGCCAGGTCCACACGCTGACCATCGCCTCTGTATATTCACAACCTGCTAAAATATTAACTCCGCTTCAAGTATGCATTATGTTGAAGAGTAAAACGGAAGGGGAGAAGTTTCCCCTCGAGGTTATGTTGTAATTCAAGTTTCATAGCAAAAATAAGCGGGGCTTGTTGGGTTGGGATTCGGAGGCGGGAGAGGAGATTTGAGGGATGTTCTTCTCTCCTCCTCCTTCTTCTACTTCTTCTTTTGCTCCTCTCAAAAAGGAGGAATATGCAGATTCAATTTACCGTTTTCAAAGGGTGTGCTATTGCCGACGCTGCTGCCGCTTCTGCTGCTGCCCTCAAGCGGTCGTTTTAGTTTTGATGTTGACTCCGAAACTTGGAATGGGATACAAAACAACCTCAGTGCAAGAACGAGCCAAAAGCCAGCTTGCTGCTTATAGAGACTTGTTTGAACGAAAAACTGTTGACGTAAAATTA
Organism: Metallyticus violacea; assembly: GCA_030762175.1. Classification (NCBI taxonomy): domain Eukaryota; kingdom Metazoa; phylum Arthropoda; class Insecta; order Mantodea; family Metallyticidae; genus Metallyticus; species Metallyticus violacea. The sequence goes on along the minus strand of CM060841.1, from coordinate 62,385,922 downwards.
ATATATTTAACAATTTACATTTATTAAAAACACACCGCAGTACTTTAGGAAAATTTATAGAAATTATAAACTTTTTTTTTAAAAAAAAACTCTAGAGTAATAAATTTAAGGTTTACTGATGATATTGTTGCCTGTCAGAAAAAAAAATATATACATTTAAAACAGTAGCATATAAAAGTTAATGGTAAAAATTAAAAGTGATATTAGTTTAGATAACACGATGAATGATGGAGACCTTAAGAAATAATTTTATTATTTAATAGTTCTATGCAATATCAGTGATCACTTCTACCTATGTAACTAACTAATGAGCCATAAACTTTCGTTTAATTTCAACCAATCAGAGCAGCGTATCACTATAATATTGTTTTAGTTTTATTATCATTTTAAATTATTGATGGATTGAAGAGTATTAAAATCTTATTATGAAATCACACTGGTGTGCATGGTCCTGTGGTTTCCTGCAAAATATGTCTCATTTACTAAATCTGATTACTGACTGCAAAAGTGCAATAACTTTATACAATTAGCAATTTTATGCATACTGTTTTCAATTTATAGCTGTTGTTTGAAGCAAAGAAATACTATAAATTACAATTTTTGATAAAAATGACAACAGTATAACCTACAATAATAATCTTCTTATTTTAATTTTAATCCCTGGAAATTTAGTTCTTGTTGCAGTTGCTTTTCAAATAGTGAGCATCTCTTTTTGTGAATGACAGTTGTATTTCATAGATTTGTTTCTTTTGGGAAGGCCAGATGAGGTGGGCTTGCGCGGCGTGATGGTGGCTTGCGCTTTGCAAACATTTCTGCCCAGGATTCTGGTGTGGAGGCGGACCTTTTGAGCGAAATCCTTGGAATGATGTTCTGTCGCTTCGGAGCGTTCGAACTGGAACCATTGTTACGAATCTGTTTATGCCACTGGATCTGGACGCCCGGAGGTGCGTAGAAACAAACAGCCAGCTCTTGAGCAAAGCTGAAATACCGCAATGGCCCACTCGTTCTGTGCCTTTCCAATTCAGCATATAAAATACAAGTGAACAGTAATAGTATGCGAAGTTATCTGCGTTTTTGTTGTTGTTTATTTATCACTTTGTTATGCACATAACACTTTCAAATACCAGGCGTAGTTTAATTTGCTTTGAATTAAGTGAAAAACATTTGTAAATTGCAACCCGTAGAGAGGAGAATTTCATTACTCTAAAAAGACAGAAAAAAAGTTGTAAAATCTACAAGAGGCGTTCAAAATTATTTACTACGATAGCACCTAATATATAGAAATTTCAATCCGTAGGGCAATGGGCTGATAGTAGAACAGCATGCAGATGCTAGATGGCGGTTATAAACAGAGTGTGTAGCGAAAGGACAGTGTTCGTTTGTTGTCAAGTAGAGAAAGACGTGAACAAGTTGTAAGGCAACTATCATAGACAAAGGTGAACTGCGTGGTTTTTGTGGTTGTAAGGCGTCAAAAAATGCATTGACGTTTAACTTCGTATATGGTCAAGAAGCTCCTGCACAGACGAGTGTTTACAACTGGGTCGACATACAGAACATGAGTACTGGTCGTCCATCAACATCGGACGGACGACACAATTGATGAACAGAATGCCAGGCAGGCCTAAGCGGTGCAACCTGCACACGATTTGAATTTGAGTAATGCACATTGGGTTTCACGGGGGTTGATACAGGCACAGCAGGACTAATTGGTTGAAGTCTGTCGTTGGCTACTGGAAATTCATAACAAGATTCGAATTTTTTGGAGATGTTGGTGAGTGGTGATGAGTCATGGTGTCACTACCACACACCACGGAAGAAAACTCGGTCTGCAATACAAACATCCAGGAAGGCCCGGACCCAAGACATTTCAAGCTGCTCTATATGTAAGAATCAAATGATCACCGTCTTTTGTGACACTACAGGCATACTTATAATGGACTGACTTCCTCAAGGAACGACTATCAACAACCCTAACACGGCTTAAACGCAGGATATAGCAACAGCGAAAGGGGAAGTGATCGATTAGATTTTCCTCCGTCATGATGACAATGCTCCACACAGCAACACTACGACCGCAAAGTTGTCTTAGCTGGAGTCCACTTTGTGCTGTACTCACCATATTTGCTCCGTCTAATTGTCTTATTTCATAACATGAATGACTCGCTGCGAGATAAAAAAAAAACACATCAACAACGAAGACATTCAGACAGCTGTCTATAAGTGGTGACTTAGTACTCCCAAACAATGGTTTCGGGACGTCACAATGAATAATTTCTGAACATTCCTCATAAAATTGGAGTATTATAACCTTGTGGAAATTGGGCATTGTATTTGAAAAAAAAAGTAAAATATTTTGAAGGCGATGCTTCTACGGATTTGGAGAAAAAGGCAAAAAAAAAAAAAAAAAAAAAAAAAAGGAATAATGAATGAATGGTAAAATAGGAATGCTTAGATGCATTTTATAAAGCCCGCAAAATGTCCCTACTACCTAATGGGTTTATAATTATTCATTGCGATAAGAAAATGAGAGATAGTGAGATAGCAAGTGAACCATTTTATGGATAGATGCGGATTTTATCAACAGGAATTAAAATATAAGATGCAAACCTATGACATGTACATAGAGACTTATTTTTTATTTAGTTTATTTACGGACGCTCTTTAACATCTCAAGTCATCAGCTTCCCGTTCAAATCAGGGCGTAAAACGGCCGACAAATTTTGCTCAGAGGCCTCTTCTTTCAGGATTGAGGTTCTTTTACGTGCCGTAAATGGTGGACATAGGACCCTGAGCTTTACTTACTTTCCAAAGGAAGCCATTTAGGATTTATACCCCGAAAAAAAAAATCCATCGATCCTGGCCGGGATTGAACCCGCAATATTGAGTTTAGGAGGCAAGTATGGTTACCACTATACCACCAAGACCGACACAATACAGAGGGACCGCCGAACTTTAGGAGCATTTCATAAGAAATTTTTTAATATTATTAGAAATAATCGAACACCCTACATTCCGGTTCCTTTTGTTACAATACAGGTATTTATTTTTTTATCCTGTTGTAGAATTATTCACTCTATTATTTTTATTACCACTATAATTTTTCCTATCTCCTTCATAGTATTGTCAGGGCTTAATTTTATGTTTTGTTTGTATCTTTATTTCCACTTTCAGGATTTACGTAGGTTGATATTGTATAAATTGTCACTGCTGGTGCTTGTTGTATATTATTGTTCTTTTATTTTCTTATATATTTTTCTTCTTAAGTTAATATTTTTCATTTTTATTGTCAATATTTATGTATTACCATATATATATATATATATATATATATATATATATATAATGTTTTACATTGCTTTATATTTGTACGAATATTGTCAACCATACTGTAAATGTTGTGATTGTAATATTATCGCTATAACTTCAAGCAATTATTATTAAGTTGGTAGACCGGAAGAGAAGGCCTAATGGCCATAGCTCAAATAAATAAATGTACAAGAATCGAACCTGTTACTGCGGAAATAGGAGTCAGCAATTGTGACCGCTAGACCACGGTGCTGGCAGAAATAAATATTATATAAACAGTATTTCTGATTATATTTTTAGAGCTATTAGTCGTATTACACGTTTTTGAATTGAAGAAAATTAGGAAAAAAGGGTACAAAATATGTTTGTAAGTTATCCTGAACATTATGGGGTACTACAGCTATCAGATTATGCAGTAGTACACAATCAAAGCGATATGCTAAGAACATATGAATATATCCTACAAGTAACAAGCGGATGTCATCCCATGCTAGGGCTAAAGTGTCCGAATTGTGTTTTTAAAAATTTAAACGGAGAATGTTAATCCATACTATACATATAGTCTAAATTACTTTAAACCAAGAATCACATAGCCTCTCAAACAAAAATACACAAGCGAACGTTAAAAAATATTGAATCTAGTAGCATTTGTTTAGCAGCTATGGATACCGGGAGTATAAGTGAGACATTTGATACTAGCGGTGCATAGTGGTAGGAGCCGCAAACTGCAGAAAAACAAATGACGGGATACACAATTGCAACAGATTAAATCTATCCAATCTAGAGCGAAGGCAAAATAAACAAACGAAGCGCTGCTTTTATAAATAACGTAGACCTAAACTCGAATGCAATTTAAAGGTATAAGTAAACAGTTCTAAAGTAAATCGCGTGCTTTCTTGAAAATAAAAAGAGGAAATAAAATATCAACTTTCAAAGCAAGCAACTCACGGAACTATACACGTAAATTATTCGTAAAAAGTTCTTGTTGCTTCTTTAAAATTGGTAAACATTCTGGCGCTACTGTAACTTTAACTAAAGATATGTTTGACAGTAAACAGGAAAAAGAAGTACATACTAGGGCATGTTGAAAAGCAATGCCTCCTAATTTTTTATTAGCTTTCAATGCACAGATAGGAAAATAAACTAAGCGATATTGAAATTACCAGACTTTGTGCATAAGTGACTTAAGTATCATGCATTTTCCTCTGGGGCTTTCCGAATTAGAGGAGCTGGTAAACTGTTGCATCAAATACACCTATCGGTTCTCTAAAGCTCAGATTTGACTCCTTGCGGCTTTTAGACCGTGAATGAAATAAAGGGGAACCTGACGAGGATCCTGAAATAGGACCTTGTAGACTGGTGTGAAAATTCCAAGAGGCACCAGAAAGAAATGCATAATTTTTCGGGCATATCTAAAATGTTTTAACAGGAGTCGACATATTAATTAGAATTTGCAAGAACTAAGAGAGAGAATAAAACAACTAATTTAAAGTAATCAAATAAGTTATATCAGATTAATCATTTCTCATAACATAATAAATTAGAGATAGTCAAGACATAAAATAAAATGCATTTTTAGAAATCGTAAATAGTATTGTAGTTTTCTCTCTCTTGCTGTTCTTTTATTTCTCCTATTTTCCACCCATTTCAAGTACGCCAGCTATACAGATGTTAGTGAACTACAGTGGAGTGTTGCCGGATATTCTAGAGGATCATAGACGAGCAGTTTCAGATGTTGTACATAATTATGGTAGACGAAGAAAAATAATGGAGTTACGATGGAGTTCGGAAAGTAAGTTCCGTTATTGTTTTAAGAAACAGAACTTTATTTTGGCAACTTTTATCATACACAAGAGAAAAGTACTGCGTTCAATTATTTTTCAACATAATTTTCATTTATATACAGGCATTTGTTGTGTCGCTTCACAAGCTCTGAAATTCCCTCTGCTTTAATCTCTGCAACTTGTGATTGTAGCCACTTTGTGACGTTTTCCTTGAGTTTCTTATCCGTTAGTGTCTGACGGTAGACTTCAGAGTTTGTTGTTGTATTTCGTTCCGTGAACTCCAGCAACAATACACCTTGCTTGTCCCAAAAACAGTTGCCATGAGCTTCTTGGTTGAAAATGTTTGGAGGCACTTTTTCAGTTTCATAGGGGAGTTGGTGTGACTCCATTCCATGTTTCGATGTTTACGTACCGAACCCGTGCCAATCTGGCGGAGAAAGCGTTCACTCTCGTAGCGTTGAAGGAAGCGGGAGCTTGTCTTTGTGAAAGAAACAGTTGAGCTGTTTGTAACTCGCACTGACAATGCCAGGAGCGTACTGAACCCAAGCTACACAGCAAGTCAAGAATACCGACCGCTACTGCCGCCTCTCCTACTCGCGAATGACGAGACCGGGTGTTACTTTCCGAATTGCGCTCGTAATAAATAGTTGAAATTAAGTGCTGATTAATCACTGTTAGAGCGAATGGGGTAAGTATTAGCCTTAGAATGTCTTCAAACCTGATTCGCGAGCAAACAAATCCCGATTTTTAATAACGTTTTTAGCGAATTGAGAAGGAATAAGACCCATGAAGGGATTTTTTAAAAAATTAGAACTGTTAGGAGGCGGAGGGGGTTTACCTGAAATCAAAAATTTAAAAATCGCTTTGGAGGTATATTTGTTTATTCGCAACTCCATATAAACAATTTAAATAAAATAAAAAAAAACACACTTTCTGAAAATCAGGGAACTCTGGCTTAGGAGTGGGGCTTTACCTGAAACCCAAATTTAAAAATCACTCTAACAGCACTTATATTTGTTTTTATCACAACAAAACTAGGTATACACAATTTATATAAAATAACAAAATATTTTCTGAAAATCCGTGAAATCAGATTATTATAGTAGGGGTTTACCTGAAATCCAAAATTTAAAAAATTACTCTAGCGGCATCGATAATTGTCTTTTCACAACAAAACTTCGTGTATACCATTTACATAAATTGAGCAAATCAATTACTGAAAATCAAGGAAATCGGGCCATTAAGAGTGGAGTTCATTTGAAACCCAAATTTTGGAAAACGTTCTAGCGGCATCAATATTTGTTTTTCAAAACAAAAATAAGCATATACCATTTAATAAAATAACAAAAATAGTTTCTGAAAATAAGGGAAATGGGATCATTAAGAATAGGGATAAACCCGAAAACCGAAATTCAAAAATTGCTACAGCGTTTAATTTTTCTCTTTGTTGTTTCAAAATAAAAGGACAAACTAACTCAGCTAATAAACTGTATTTATAACAATGCATGTTTTATATTTAAAAAAAAAGGATGGTCGTGAAGATAGCAAATGTAAAATATTTATCTAATAGTGTTTAAGAATTATATTTATATGAAGAGCGCTCTATAATAACCTTCAGAAAAAGTTTTCGTTCCATGTTTTTACTACATTAACATTTAAATCAAATTTCAAAGCCATTGAAAACAGATGAAACTTTCGATTGTTTTGATTAATGGTTAATACACTGTAATTGTTTCTGAAGTGTAACATGTTTTTGTTTTATTGAAACATATGAACATCTTCTTACATACACAATGTAACTCTAAACTTTGTTATTTCTTTTTTTTTAGTGAATGTAAAGATGATATCAAGAGGTCAGTTCATAGTTACGTTTAAAAATATTCACACAATATAGCACAACAATTAGCTGATTTATTGTACATATTATTCTGAGGAGTACATTATTTTTTATTGTTAATATTAACATTACGGCTACGATAGTTATTGATACGATTTTTCTTTGTGATTAAAACAAGCATATGTGCACGAAACAATGTTTCCCGAGTCTGAAAATATAAATATTTTAGTGCATGTGTTTGCATAGTATGGATATTTTTATAACTGCATAACATTTAGAGGATGTTACAATTATACATATTTTTGCAGTTTTGAAAATATAATTCATTAGATGCCTTTTTAAAATAATAAAATGAATTACAAATACATTACCATAAAGTTCATTCGAAGCCGTATTTGGTAATACTGTTGGTCGGGGCCAGCGAATTCTCGACGGGGATTCACCAGACAAATGCACACTCTGTAAGAGGCGCGGGGCTATTATGTAATGTTGCGCAATAAGGCCGGGGAATTCTCGACGGGGATTCACATACAAGTAGCACCACAGCAGAATGTGTCTGGGCGAGAAACGGACAGAACATTTAGTTTACCTTACACAATGAGCATTTTTCCAAATCCATCCACATATCCCCTAAAAGCATTATGAATCCCCTACCTAGTAATGGCATAGTTGTAATCAATTTCTGAAGGCAGGTAATAAGTTTTTTTTGAATGATTTATTTATGGACGCTCTTTAACAGCTCAGGTCATCAGCGTCCCATTCAACTCAGGGCGTGAAACGGCCGACAAATTTTGCTCAGAGGCCTCTCTTTCAGGCTTGAGGTTCTTTTTCGTGCCGTAAATGTACGACACGGGACCCACGGCTTTACTTCCCTTCCGAAGGAAGTCATACTTAGGATTTTTACGCCCCGAAAAAATTCATCGGTTCTGGCCGGGTTCGAACCCGCGATCTTGGGTTTAGGAGTCAAGTATGGTAACCGCTACACCACCAGGACCGACCAGGTAATAAAGTAGGTTCTAAAAGTTCTCGGATTGGCCAAGAAAACATAAAATTTAAGAGAAATATTATTTTTATTTTTCAAAATATTCACTTCGTAAATTAAAAATCCCTCTACATTCTCTGTACTATCATTAATGTGTGTAATTCATTAACATGTATATATTTATAGACATATAGCATCCCCTAAAGTAATGTATTCATACGCGACATGAAAATAGTTTACACAAATTATTGTCAATTTAACTATTTGACGTTCCACTCTTCTCTTAATAAATATTAATGTTCATAGCAGTATAAACATCACACTCTCTTCCGAAATACTAACAGTTCAGAAAATCAGCACATAGGAACTGAAAAAGTGCATTCAAAGCTGCAACAATTGCATAAAGTTCAAGGTTGATTGTGATTGTTTTTCATTAGGATTTATTTCCGTTAAAATCCTGACAGGGAAACATGGCAACAATTGTATTTACTAAGTGGTGTTGTTGGACCATAGTCGTTTATTTTTTATTATCGACTAATTGCATCGCAAATAAATATCTGCCCAAGAGCATTTTCATGCGCGCTTCACTAAATGATAAACGCAGTGAAAGCTCTCAGTAACTTTGCTGGCGGAGTGACATGGCATCCGTCAGCTATACAAAAATAAAAATACTTTGGTTTCAGAGTTAAAACGATATTTTTATGAACAATATGCTTTCGTCTATCATCACACAAACGTGTGCTAATATTTTTGGAATACGAGACTAATAATATCACACATTGGTAGACGTAAACAAAACTGCAGGCACCGACTAAGTACTTACTATGTCATATGCATAAAAATAGGCACACAATTATGCAAAAGTACGCTTTGTTACGTTTTTAGCTTGCTGAAAGGTAATTATATATTATTTTAGCTTAATTTTACATTTCATTTTGTCTCTTGAGATTTATTATTTTATTACATTTTCTGATTAGTAAAGTTACATTATAAAACCTGGAATATGAAGAATGTATTTAAAAGTAAACGAAAGTTAAATCTGTACATATTTCATGATTAAACTACTGGTGATGATGTTATTTTTAAGCTATTTAGTTTTCACCCTGTAGGGCTTTTTAATAATAGAAACTTCATAATATTTGGCCTTGAGACTATTAGCTTGTATTGGGGTCATCCAACTACTTGATGACTTAGGCAACGGCGAAGATTCCATCGCCCGATATGTCATCGCTCAGTCAGACAGATTTCATGACTCAAGGCGGACGAGCGTTGCTTTACTGAACTGCTACGTTGACCTTGAGTCTCACGCTGAGGTGTTACATGCATGATATGGACATGAATAAGACAATGTATAATACAATGTAAAAGTCTAAGTGTTCATAATTTTGTTATGTTAACACAGTTTTTTTCTTTGCTTGAAGTTTGTATACCACCCTCTATATATATGAGCTGTTCAAAATTTTTATTTGTGTGGAATATTGTTTATATATTTTAAGATATGAAATTTGGAAGTAACAGCGAAGGGGTCATATTTCTTCAATTATATAAAAGTGAAGAATGGTATACTTTACAAAAGAGGAAATTCTACTAATAACGTTCCTATATAATTTGGCTGTACTGGTCTTTATTGCAAAGCGTTCTGAAATAACCATAAAATATTTATATATCCACAGCAAAAAAATATGTTTTATGCATGTCTTACATAAACCAACTATATCTCACTATAGTGGTATAGTAATATTTAACTCGTTATAAGCGAATTGCATATGACAAAGTCAAGTTATAATGAAAAAATATTCACTCACACCTTCTGCACAGTAGACAAATTAATTCACCTGAAAAAGATCTTACAATATTTCTCATACATGTAAATTTATACAAAAATGTAAATATCTTCTTCCTTAAACATACACGTGATAACTGACATGATCTACACCCTAGAGCTAACTAGCACAACAAACTTGTACCAACTCAAATATAGGATGTATGTAATTGAATGATATGGGCGCAGTGTATATAGTAGAGTCGCTTGGGTATTTCGCGAGATCGAATTCTCAGTGTGCAAGTCACGAAATTGACTCTATCTGTATTTTCCTACAAATGGCTCTACATAAACAAACAGATGGCATAATTGAGTACAAACAGAGAATATTTATTGGTATTTATTTAATAAATTAAACAGCTATCAGGCATATGTATGCCATTGAAACCATAATAATGATCATAATATTTGCTGAATGTAAGCATTCTGAAATATTTACCATGGCAAGATTTAAGACCATGGGACCTTCTCTTCCGCTCTACCAGACGAAACAAACAATAAAAATACAAAGTACAATATAAATAGTTATATAAAATACAGAAAACTCCAAATTAAAGATATATACTGCATGAAAATACTACATATTTAATACATTTAGAAAAGTGATAAAGATAGTGATAGAATTCCACTTGTTCTTCAATATTTTTTCTCGAGTACAAGGCAGGAGGAGAAGAAGGAGAAGAAGAAGAAAACTGCTGACGTTAAAGTTTGTCACTTGGTAGGTGGCAGTTTGCTATTATGTTGACACTACCTACGATAATTTTCTGGTTGCACATTTGCACAGGTTATGACAATAATACAAATTTTGATGTTGAACCGAATACCTCTGACAATTCTACCAAACGACTCTAGAAGTACCTACTTTTTCACTCTCTTTGAACTTTATTATTTATTTTAGTAACACCAATTACTTCCTCGACGTTTATGCATTTCAGCCAAAAGGAAAGCCTGGCGATATCAACAGAAGCTTTTGTCATGTACACTGAAATTCAAACGCAAATTAAACAACCGGTATAGCTCTGTCGGCTATCACATGCAACGGAATAATACCGGTCGGTTATTGCAGTGTAATCCAATAGCTTTCATGACACAACCAGTCGATAAGATAGCACACGTATTATTCAGTCACATAATTTGACCTTTCGCTTAGTGACACTGGTTCATTTTGTATACTATTCCTGAGAGTGAGGGGTGGGAAACGGCTATCATGTTACATATGAGGCCAACATTTTTAAATGAATGACAGAAATCCGTGCTATTGCTGCGCAATTTGCAGCTTTGATGCTATTGTTTCAATACCATCGCAACCTCAAACGGGTGTATAGAACAAGTTTCAAGCATTAAAGAGTAATGTAAATATGGACAATGAGATAGTGTTTATGAGCTGCCACCCTATATTTAATTACAGTAATTATAGCAAGTAGTTTTATGTAAATTCCGTATTATAGTGATGAGGGTAATGTCATTTTATTTCCTGTACAAGTGTTGAATTATTGTGTGTAAAATGTGATTTTCTTGCCAGCCATAAAATCTGACCTGAAAATTTCTGTTGCCCGTTGTAACAATATTTGTAAATATGACCCAGGCAAACCGAAATTTCTGGAGAAATTTCTAAATGAGAATCCTCGAGTAAGATGTTTATTTGTATACTGTTACAGCATTGCAAAGCAAAGGAAACGTAATAAAGCAATAAACATACGGGGATGAAAAGACAGACTGATAATCCTGGAAGGGAGATCCTAACGTTCCATTTAATACATAAGAGATGTGGGTTACATGCAAGAAGTCACGTAAGTCATTCGACAAATAATATAGCAGAGGGGAAAAAAATGGAGTGAACAGATTCTCCAATAGAGATGCGAGAAAGAGAGAAAACGTTCAGATTTTTCGAGAAACATATTTGAAAGAATAAAGACAGCTTTGTGTGCCCGGCAGACTTCCATGTTTACTTAGTCTTGCGATTTTGCGGCCCAGGGACAGTCGATCCAAAATCTATCAGTTCAGTTAGCGGAAAGCTGTAGTCAATTTTTGAAGAGTATTCAGTATGAGGCATTATCAGTGTAGAAGACAGGCACGGTCAGGTCAGTTCCGTTCAGTGGAAGAGCTTTATTAGCTGAGTTCAGTTGCGTCTAAGGATTAGTTGATTTCAGGATCAGTCCTTATCAAATTAAGAAATGCCAGAGTGATCGTCATAGTTATATTCTCCAGAAAATAACGGCAGCACATTTTATGTGAAATGGTTTACGAACAATAAATTGTGTTTATCTCACATAACGAGATCTGCATATATTCCTTCCCCTATGGTCACAGGACCATAAATGTATCCAGCAACAGAGTCTCAACAGTCATGGCAAATATAAGTCAACGGAAACCAATCATCGCAGAGGAAGAAATAACGTTACCCCTGATAATCCAAAATGATGAAGTTAAACCCTTTACAAAATCTTTCCCTCCACTCTACCCATCTAATTTACCTTCCCCTTTATTATTTAAAACCGCTGCAACAATAACTTCATTAATTGAGAATTTTTTTAATGATTTATTTATGGACGCTCTTTAACAGCTCAGGTCATCAGGTCCCATTCAATTCAGGGCGTGAAAAACGGCGGACAAATTTTGCCCAGAGGCCTCTTCTTTCAGACTTGAGGTTCTTTATCGTGCCGTAAATCTACGACACGGGACCCATGACTTTACATCCCTTCCGAAGGAAGCCATACTTAGGACTTTTACGCCTGAAAAAAATCAATCGATTCTAGCTGGATTTGAACCCGCGATCTTGGGTTTAGGAGGTAAGTATGGTTACCACTACACCACCAGGACCGACTACGTTTTCACAAGTCTGGCTGTCGTGATCCGTGTGTTATTCTTTCTATTCATGGTTGCCTTTCGTTGCCTTCCTGGCACTTTGCACCGTCCGTTCATTTAAAACATCAGCACCAAATTTCCACGTCGCCACAGTTGCATTGCTCCCCAGTTAAAATGCCTAGAGCACACAAGCTCGTATAAGCACCTTCGGATGACTCACGTTTGACAGCTGTCGGCATTAAGAAAAGGTCAATCTACCAGTTTACTCTTGGCAACAATTCGTTCTCGCCTTAACTTTATTTGTTGTCAAGGCTTGAAATATGAACATCGCGAATAAATCTACGGAACTGTTTTGGACAACCGTATAAATGTATTGCGATTGAAAAGAATCTGGAAGTATGCTTGCATAGCACAATGGTGCCTTGGGTATCATACACACTTTTCCCCGTGTTCCTTTCAATTTCTTTCAGAGACGCCAAGAATTACCCTAATCTTGTCTACTGTCTGGCGAAAAAATCGAAAGTCTCAGAGAGACAAGGTTAAGGGTGTTGACAGATTTGATTGCCAAAACTTACTGCACCAAACGTGACGAATATGTAAACTCAATCACAGGTTTAACTTACGGCATTTCACTGCCGACTGTTTGCATCGATTATTCATATCATGCGGAATAATGTGCGCTTTATCTGGCTGTCAACTCACATCAAATGACTGGATAATTTCGGGACATCGTAATTAGATGAAAGCATGAATTCCAATAACGATTTTATGTTTAATTTAACACAGTAATAATAAGGTAAATGTACACATTATTATGACATTTGCTTAATGAATTACAAAAATTACAGCTTTCGTGTTTCATCCTATGGGCTGCATACTTATTTTCATTTATTTGTTTATTTTTTTTTTTTGCTACCATATTTTCTATTCTCTTGGCATATCCTCGGTAGTGCTTGATATCCTTTACGCACAATTCCGATTGCTTTGAAAGGGAAACAATACAACCTGCGTATGACACACAAAAAAGCGAGGACAAAGGAAAACAGAAAAGGATACAGAAATTGCATTTGAAAGATTGAAATAAAGAACGAAACAAGGCACTCAACAAGGATTCCGCCGAATTTTCCAGTGTAGCAAACTATTCTTTGACTTGCACAAAAAGAAGCACCATGACGATTCCAAAGACTGTTGCAGGAGGAATAACCCCATACGTCATTGAGATAGGAGAGTTGACTAGGCCACTGCGAAGTGGCGTGTTTTGATAAACAAAGTAATAATTTCCGAGAATTTCTCAGCATTCTATTCTACCTGCTTCATTTCACTGGTGCTTTCCAACTTCATGTTTATTTCAACTGGTGAAGGTGGCCTGGGTTCGATTCCAGCCAGCATCAATGGGTTTAGATCAACGAAGCGAAGCCTGTAAAGTTTTCTTGAGGTCCTACAGTTTTCGTTGCCACTCATTTCACCGTTTTATTATCATCTCATCTCCACCTCCATCTTCAGCTTCATCATCTAGCGTAATGTACTATCGGTGCGCGCGTTAAATGGGCTTGCGCCATGGGCAATATTTTATTGTCGAGCAGGTAATAAAGTTGGCGTTGGAACCACTCCCTGGCTGTTTATTTTATTCTAATAGCTTGGCATCATTTTGGCAAACTACATGAATTGTGTTTATTACTCATTTAGCTCCTGTGCTATTCTTTATTTGTTGCCATCTTATCTTGTGACCTTGTTTCTGAAACCAGTAATGGCATTTGGGGCGAGAACTAGTTGGTTCCACGGGTGTTCTCAACCTATCTGGTTTCTGAAACATAGGAATGCCTATAAGCGCCTGGCGGTGCATGCGAACAACAAGCAAATGGGACTTGTGGGCTTGTAGTGCTTATTCCACCTCTGCTTACTTTGCTCCTATCCTAAGAAATGTAATTCAAACCTGCTTGTTGATACGATTTATAAATAATACTTTTTTTGGTAAAGATGTAATTCCTTAACGATTGTCGGATATAGCATTTGCAATGTGACACATTACATTTTGAACCTATAAATTATATTTTTGCTCCTTTATAATAAAACCCAAGGCTATGTTTTTTTTAAAAAAAATACTGTTTTTAGTACAAATTTTCACAGAAAAAAGGAATATTATTAAAATATTCTGGGGGTGCACTACAGAAATATTTTATTTTCATTTATTGTGGCAAGGCTGAGGTCAATAGCCCTGCCTTCCGCTCCGTCAATCTAAGGAAAAGTACAACGAAAATACAGTAACAATACTGAAATAATAGTACACGCAATAGCAGGAATGTTGTTCATATACATTAACCCTATGAAAAACATGAAAATAGAATTGCTAGTTAAACTTAAAGAGAGAAAACCGTTAATGTTAATAGTTTTTAATAGTGTTTAACGTCCATTTTAAGTGCTGAGATATCACAGGCGGTGGGTACTGATGATACATGAGATGAAATGATAAACTGGGTAAGGATTTTTTTAAAAGGAAGGAAGCGTTCCAGGCCTTAGTTTAGGGTGCTCCTCGGCATTTGCAATTTATGAGGACCGAGGAAAACCCGGAATAAAACCCAGGGAAGATAATCCTGGTGGGAACCGAACCCCAGACCTCCAGCTCACGAGTTCGCGCCTTAAAGACCTCGGCCACCCTTGGCGGTTAATACTAAACTGAAGTTGATAGGAATAATAATGGTAAAATAACAACAATAAGTATAAAACAATAAGTTCCACAGAAAGATACGATAAAAATTAAAACCTGTAATGCAACATAAGGATTTATTATTTCCATGCACTGAAAATCTCCAATGTTTTCCAGTTTTTGACATCCTGTGAAAATGAATTTCACGGGGTAGATGATGAGTAAAGTGATATATGATGGAATAGAAGTTTGAAGAAATTAGATTTGTAGTTCACTACTTCCTACTCTATTCAGTAATTTAAACCAGACTATTGTTATTAAAACCTAATTATATCGGGTAGAAGAGATCTATAGTTAGGAAATTATTATATATACAGAGACAAATGAAAAAATAAAACATGATACCATTTCAGACCTGGAAAACGAACATAATAATAATAATAATAATAATAATAATAATAATAATAATAATGAAATTATTATATATACAGAGACAAATGAAAAAATAAAACATGATACCATTTCAGACCTGGAAAACGAACATAATAATAATAATAATAATAATAATAATAATAATAATAATAATAATAATAATAATAATAATAATAATAATAATAATAATAATGAAATTATCATATATACAGAGACAAATGAAAAAAACATGATACCATTTTAGACCTTGAAACGAACTTAATAATAATAATAATAATAATAATAATAATAATAATAATATTTCATGACCTTATGATTAAAAAAATAGACTGGAATATTGAAAAGCATAATGGGACACAGCTGGTCAGCACTTTTCTCTCTTCTATTTCTTCCTTAAGTACTTCGTTCCCCACAATTTAGAATTTTTTTAAAATAAAAAGTCACGGAATTCGATGTTCCAACGGTCAACAGTGCGGGTTTTGAGGAGTTTAAATACACTTGTTCGCTGACCTTGTACACACTTCAAACCGGTGTGGTATATGCGGGTGCTCGCTTTGTGAAGATTAAGTACGTTGTGTTTTAAACTGTAGTCGACACACATTGGAGATTGTTCAGTTACAACTTGCACTACATGTTGAAAACTTCGCTACAAATACACTAAAAGATTACCTTAGGAAGTAAATAATAGTATAAAACATTATTCCAGGTTTGCCTTTCCGACATCCAGCGGTCACAATTCCTCTCCACCCACGAAACTCCCATCCTTAATACATTAGTAACGTCATTGCAGTAGTTATAAGAGGAAGGAGCCGTTGCCAACATGCTTTTTCCAAAACGTTAACCTGTAAATCTGTGCTAGATCGAAGAAAAGTGTTCATAACCTTTTACATTGCCCTCATGAGATATGTTTCCGTTTCAAAGGAAGACATCTATATCCTTGGTATAATATGTTGCAAAAATAATTATTTTATTTATCAGTCTTCATAGAGCTCATTGTAAATGAAACTCCTTATATAAGGGGAAAACGATAATTCAGATTTACTTTAGCTTAAATGTCAACTTCTTTAATACAATATTAAGGTATATGCTTCCATGCAGACTTAAAGTTATTATTTTAAGCTTTAATAGTATTAAAACCATGTGAACTTGTTCTATTTCCCCTGAAATAGCAAAGCAATGGTTGACCACAATCATGAGACTAGGCTAGCCCGCGTTATATATGTGTAGGAGAAGTTGCATAACGATAACGGCGACTCGTTGGCAAGGAAACTCTCAGCTCCCAAATATAGCCCTGAGTCAAGTCCTAGGAGACATTCAGAACGGTTTGGGGCGGTAGATGCTTAGAAATCGCAAAATGTGGAATACGCTTCCATCTTGTCTCTATTTTATTTTTTGTTATGCATTTTTTCCCCCTTCTGTGCATTCGCACAAATATTTTTGTTTTCTCTTTTTCATGATTGTTTATTTAAAATTCAGTATCCTTTTCCTACTTTTCTTTCTAAGCCACGCATGACCTACAACCCCAGCTACTGCTAACTTAGTTAGCGAAACTTAGGAGATAAAAAGAAGAAAGAATATAAATATTTCAGATGCTTTTCAGATATGTCGCGACATGCATACATGTATTGCATAGCATTAAAGTGCAGCCCGATATATAAAGGTTAAAAAAAAAGGATGTGTACAAGTCAAACTTTTTCAGAAGCATACGCTTAACATACAGCTTGACTCATGGAAGTGCTGACCGCGAGCGCGAAACTGTCGTTATGGACAACAGCATCGCCATTCCAACTAATGTTCTGCACCTTGCTAGTGCAAAATAACTATTTCTGTATTTTATATACATTTTACATTGCTTTTTACGTTGTAAATATCTGAAATGTGTCTTATTTGTCCTCTATTATTAATTCCTCTGTTTTCTGAATTATTTGCCGAAACTTATAATTTCCATTGTTCGCGTAAGTATTCTATTTATCCCCACGGAGATTGCTCTGTGCATCAACTCCAGCGTTTCCTCGTCAGTCCTGGTGGTGTAGTGGTAACCATATTTGCCTCCTAAACCCAAGATCGCAGGTTCAAACCCGGCCAGGATCAATGGGTTTTTTCGGGCGTAAAAATCCTAAGTATGGCTTCCTTCAGAAGGGAAGTAAAGCCGTGGGCCCCGTGTCGTACATTTACGGCACGAAAAACAACCTCAAGCCAGAAAGAAGAGGCCTCTGAGCAAAATTTTCGGCTGTTTCACGCCCTGAATTGAATGGGACGCTGATGACTTCAGATGTTAAAGAGCGTCCGTAAATAAGCAAAAATCAATCAATCAAGCGTCTCCCCACTATTTTGCACAGTTGCCAACTCTTATATACTCTACTGTATACAATTTGGCGTAACGATATTGGAAGTGTGAAAATATGCATATAAAAACAAGTTAGATCTGCTAACACTATCGTTAACTTAAAATTAACCCAGGGACCATATTTAAATTTCATGAAAATTCTTGTAATAAATTATTTACTTAGAGTAGGTTACTACATTTTCGCTTAATATTGGTTTAAGAAACTTGCCTTAATTCAGCTTTAACCTTACCTTTCTTTCTGTGCTGTTCTGTAGTGGCCTTTCTTTTTGTTGTTGGAAACAACTGTGACGTAACTACATTTACCACAGTCATTTTCTCCTTCGTTTTCCGATTTCTATTAAAAAAAAGTCTACACACTTTTCCAGCGTGGTGGTTACTAGCTTTCAGAGCGTTTAATTAATCTCTTTCTGCCTACTGCTACGCTTTATATGGTGATTATTTCCTTCTCACTGATACACATTTTTAAATTCAGGAACAGAAAGAAGTCCGTTGGAGCTAAATCTGGGGAATAAGATAAATGAAGAATCAGTTCCAAATCCCAATTTGTGCACTTTCGCATGGAAACTGTCGATGGATGGGACAACTTTGTACCTCATTCTTAGCTTGTTTTCCTTCAACTAGTATTTCAAATATCGAACAGTATTACATAAAACACCCCCTTTCTTTACCTTTTAAATGATCTATGAGGTTTATTCCTTAGGACTATAAAAACAGTGACTATCATTAGAGTCCACAGTTAATAACTGCGGTTGCATATCGTGCACATGAATTTGCCATAAGCAATTATAAGTGTATTCGTTCAACTATATCGTGCACTTTCATTCGGCAGTTTTTCATTATCACACCATGGATTTTTTCAATGCTATCGGTTGTTATGACCTCAATTGTGCAACCAGAGTGCGTTTCATTTTCGGTGCATGTACGAACATGTTTAAAATAATTTATTAAGAAACAAATGATCTTCTAGAATGGAGAATAGTTATATACACGTTGACTAAAATTTGTTCATAGAGTTTTACAAATTTCTTTTTCTTGAATTTAAATCATTACTTTCAAAAATTTTAATCTTTTTGACATTAAATTTTTCTCCTTATGAAAATATATTCCGAACATAGAACTTTAATACAGGTGAGGCGCTAAAACAGGTCGCCTGGGTTGTTTTAATGATAGAAGAACATTCTTCGTGTTATTTTGTTTGAAGGCATTATCATGAGTTACTGTTAGTTTATTCAATTCGTTATTTTAAATGAATTTTATGGACAACACTTTATATCAAGGAACAAATTGAACATGCAGGTAATGATTTACATCACATTCAGTGTTGATACGTGCTATAAAATGTTCTATGCAGACTATACTACACGTCATCTGAATGTATCACAGAGACAGCAAAGGCGTGTTAGATTATCTTTCAGAATGCCACGGGTGGCCGAGGTCATTAAGGCGCGGACTCGTGAGCGGGAAGTCTGGGGTTCGATTCCCACCAGGACCGTCCTCCCTGACAGGTTTATTTCAGATTTTCCTCAGTTCTGATAAGTGGTAAATGCCGGAGAGATACCCTAAACTTATAGGACTGAAACGTTTCCTTCCTTTATAAATAAACTCCTTTTCTAGTTTATCATTTCACTTCATGCATCAACAGTGTCCGTCGCCTGTGATGTCTCGGTAATAAAAAGTGTTAAACACTATTAAAAATAAAATAAAACTGCTGCTGTAGCTTGGCGTACATAAAAACATATCAATTTTCCCCGTGTTCATATAAAGCACTGAGAACCTCTAAATAACTTAAGAACTGGATCGCTAACACAGCATTCCATGCCCTGAACACAAAGGAAACGTAGAACGAGTTTAGTATTTGTTCACGTTGGATTTGTAGCGTATTGTGTTGGTTGAAAATGCATGTGCTTACATACATTAGATTAACCAAGAGAAATTAATTTTTGTTCCTTGAAGTGAACATATTCCTAGTCCTAGTTGCATTAAACTCCTATAGTTCTCTAACAGATGGCGACATATATCAAATAGTTAGTACAGCTCCCACAAGTAGCGCTGTAACAGAAATTATCAAAAGAATATGTGCGAATTAGATGGCCATTAAATTTTCTCTGCTCAAATTAAGCACGCATATAAGACTTATTAAAAAGTGTACTATCTTGGGCAGCGGGCTACAACTTCGCAAAATTTCCAGTTTTGCATTACGCACCAGTTGAACGTTCAATGATAAATGGTCTTTCGTTTTTCTATAAAGTTCTGCATTTTCTCATTAGGTATTGCGTGCAAGAGAGCCGTGCACACGATCTAATAACACCAGGGTAACCTGCTTTGTTAAAATATAAATCTTTCCAGTTTGTAATTTATCTCATATTTTGTAGCATTTAATGTAAACCTACCATAAATGAGTAACAGATGGTTTAAACCCGAGATAGCAATTTGTATTTCCTGCTAAATTTGCTCCTATTTCTCCATTAGTTCTTTCAGCAACCTAAAACTTTTCTTAAATACATCAAGGTCGTTTTCCTGCACAAAATTCACGCTGTGGCTGTTCTGTAGACCCAGTTATTTCTTTTTCATCAGATTCTTTGTTTTATTTTATATACAGAAGCTCTTTAATATCTCAGGTCATCAACGTTCCATTTCATTTTCAGGGCATGAAACGGACGATAAATTTTGCTCAAAGGCCTCTTCTTTCAGGCTTGAGATTCATTGACATACCATAAATCTACGACATGAAACCCACGGCTCTACTTCCCTTAGGATTTTTACTTTATTTAAGGATTTTACGCTCGAAAATTCCATCTGGTTGAAATAGCGATCTTGGGTTTACGAGGCAGGTATGATTAACACTAAATCACCAGGACCGACTTCGTCATCAGAGGATATAGTTCCATTCTATAAAGGAGTTTTGAATAAAACACGATTTATGAAAACCAAAGTTCAGATTTGGAATAAAATGTTCAAAATGTAATCCCACATTAAAACTGTTTTAGAATTTCCACATAGATTTTGACAATTAAGGAGAAATTAGGCTACAAGTGATCGTATAGTTTTAAAAATTGTTTTATTTCGTTCCTTTATTATTAAAATGTCATCACACGTGTACTGAAAGTTCCCCTCTTATAGTTAATCAAGTCTTATGGGAGAAACATATAGTGACTTTTTTTTAGCTATTTGTTTCATATCTACCATCTGACGTTTCTAAAACCAAGCCTGAGTCAATGACCTTCAACCAATTTTAATTATTCTCAAAACACAGGATTTGTATTTAAACGCGCTATTAAAAGCTAATAAAACTAATGAAATTGACATTCATATCCCCTTAATACCTGTCTAAAACTAATAAATATAATATTATGTCCCTTCTTCAATCCAAGTAACTTTTCTCTCAAGAATTTTCTTCTATTATTTATTAAAATTCGGTTGACACAGTTAAACGGACGATTTAAATTCTTTTTCTACGTGGGCTAAAACTTGGATTGAAATTTAATCCAGAAAAATCTCAGGTTTTTGTAATGAGTCAACACCATTTGCTTAGAATTCTTTACCTTAATAATCTACACTGACAAAGCTAAATAGCAGATACACCAAATGTATCGAAAGAGGCAAGAATCTTGGTATCTTTAGAAACAATAAACTGTACTTGAGCAGTCAGGTAGCTCAAACTTGTAAAAAAAAAAAAAAATACATTCTTTGCTCGATTTATTAAGCTACCTGAGAGAATTCATATCTTTTACATTAAGAAAGAATATTGAAAATCTTATAATGCGTCATTTTTAGAAATGTAATCCCTTTATTGACACCCATTTGGTAGCGTGTTCATAATGTGTGTACATGATTTATATGTAAACCATGAAATTTTCACCATAAAGCACCGTCTCTCATGGACATGCTTGAAGCAACGAAAAAGTGTACACTCATAATAATGCTGCCTAGAATATAGCACATTTCTGTTCTTTCTTATCTTGTGACACATTTTAGCTTCCCTCAACAGCTCGAAATAAGAACCAATTGCTTATTTCTCACCATCTTCATAAAGGTTATTTATACTCAATATTATTTTCTGTAGCCTTATCTCGTCTCTGGAATTCTTTGCCTAATGATGTCAGCGTTTAAAATTAAGCTGAAAAATACCTTGTCGAATAGTTTATTATTATTATTATTATTATTATTATTATTATTATTATTATTATCATCATCATCATCATCATCATCATCGAAATAGTAGAAGAATTGTAGTATATTTATTTACAAAATATATTTTTACAAATCTAGCTCACCCATTTCTCACGGGTCCTGGGACCTTACGTGCTTTCCCAATACACTAGAAAAAATATGAAACTGCACAAACCAATATTTAGCTTTTAAGAAGACACAGTAAATATATAATGAAATGGATAAATGAGCAACATATAATAAATGTTTAATACCTAAATAAAATAAATAGAAAAGAATACAAAAGTAAATAACTTCCCCTACCCCCTCCCTCCTATTCCGATTTGAAGTGTTTCACTTTATTTAAACTTTAACCTACTCCCTCTTCCTCCTTTCAGGTGTGAGGAGTACACTCCTTGTTTTCTTATAACTTCAATTTTCTTATATATATCAAGAGTTTGTACGTTTTATGTACAAGGGGCGTTTGGAAAGGACTTAAAATAGCTTCGATTTTAATTTTTAAGACAATGGATTGATAGTAGTACTCCATATAGACGCTAGAAGGCGGTTGTAAGTAGAGTGTGTAGCGAAAGGACAGTGTTAGTTTGTTGTCAAGTAGAGAAAGACTAGATAATATGGAAGGGGACTATAATGAACTGCATCGTTTTTGTGGAAGGAAGGCGTCAAAACTGCAGAAATTCTTAGACGTTTAACTGCTGTATGTGATCAAGAAGTTCCTGCACAGAAGACAGTTTGCAACTGAGCCAATGGGTTCGCTAGCAGCAAAGTATATGAGTTCTGGACGCCTATCAACATCTCCATCTCCCAGGAATAGTGAGGTGGTAACTGAATTGATTAAGGCGATAAGCGCATAATCTTTGATAAACCAGAATGTCAGACATGCCTCGGCCGCGCAACCCTGCACACCATTATTAACGATATTTAAACATGCACATTGGTCGCATAGAAGGTCAAGAGGGTTGAAGGAACATTATACCTGATTTGGAAAATATGATGCTGGATTCACAATTTCGCCTTTAGTTCATGTTCACGTTATACCATAAGCAGGAAGTTTTGGTTGGGTCGTGTGTTCTGATGACTTAATGGAAAAAAGCACGCGTTTGCAAACATGAACTATATAGCTTCGAATTCTCCTAAGCTTGAATTGTTTATTTGTTATATTTGCAAATAAAATTAATATATTCAACAATAATATATGTTTGAATGGAATATTTTAATTAATGTTATTTATATGTGGTTATTAGGGTTTCATTCAATTCACGGTATTACTGTTACTGAAGGCCTCTTTTTTCAGGCTTGAGGTTCTTTCACGTGCCGTAAAATCTACGAAAGTAAATGGCTTTATTTTCCTTCCGAAGAAAGTCACACTAAGCCCTAAAACTTGTCTCAACTCTACCGGGTTTGAACATCGACCATTGATTTATGAGGCAAGTATGATTACCACTAGACCAACAAAATGGGATCTTTTAATGGACAATATATATATATAAAGGAATTTTAAGGTAAGCATGCTCACACACAAAAAACGTATTCATATTAACATTTGAAATAAATGCCACATTATACATATTCTAAAGTGAAAAAATAAAAAATAGTTATTGTCTTTCTTTGATTTAAAATAATTATTAATTTCCTATTTATTTTGATTACTTTGTTTGACAAACAATTCCTTACTTTACTTTTTTGTGAGCTAAAATCTTTTCATTTCCAGGTTATATTATTATGTGTATACTACACATGACATTTTCTTGCAAATATAATAAATAAAATAATTCATTAAAACAGTTAAAAAGTTCCGGGCTGTTTTGCCGTGGCCCATGGTTTAAATTGCTACCACAGCTTTCACCAACTTCTGCGGTTGGCATCATTAGTGGACAATGGCTCTTAAGAGATGACGATATTGATCCGTCTCTATCTGATTTTAGAAATTACGTGTGTGGCGGAAGTGGAAGGGAGGAAGGGGTGAAGGGGTGGTTGTTTGTTTTTAAGAACTGCTGCCATGTGCTACTTAGGTGATAACCGCCGTTTCTGTTAAAATTGTTTGGATGTTGTATTTCCAATGCCTCCCTCCTGGCTAGATTGAAAAAAAAACAAAAAAAAACGTGTGTTTTTGTAACCACTTCTGTTTTATTAAACCAGACAGAGACGGATTAACACTGTGGTATTTTAGCAGTCAGGTGTTGTTCATCATCCACTGATGATGCTAACCGCAATAGTTGGTGAAAGCTATGGTAGCATATTAAACATGGACCACGGCAAAACAATCCGAAAAGTTTTAACTGCTTTATTTGTAACAACTGCCGTGAAAGCCTAAGAAGTATTAAAATAATTCATGAAAGGGTAGAATTTGAACTTCGGCAGTTCTCTCTCATTACTACACATCCGCTTTTAACCGCTTGGCTATGAGCATCCATCTGATACAGAGCAATCGATGTAATTGCAATGAAATAATGAGGCTAAAACCTGTGACCCGCAGAGACTCGCCGTGAATGGTGCGCTAAGTCGAGCAGAACTTGGACAAAATAACGATTTGAGAGTCTGTTGTTTTATATTGTCTCCATGTACAGTGGAACATACGACATTAATTTACATGTAAATGAAATTTTAGGTTTTTTCTCCCCTGATTGATACTCTTTCTTGAGTTGTTGTCACTGCTTTTATAAGTAACGTAAAAACTGACGTTCTTGAACTATTCGTAAAGATATTTTCTCAACCAAAGTAAATCACACGACGGTAAGTCCATAAGTTTCGGGCCTAACCATTTAGGTATTATAAAGACAAAAGCTATATTTCACTTTTAAATATAGTTACCCTTCATTGCAATACACTTGTCACATGTTTGAATTAACATTTCAACCTCTCCCAAAATAGTCAGAAGTTCTGTATGCAAAATGGACACAAACAGCATCCATCACTTCTTCGCCACACTTATATTTCCTTCCTGGAAGGTCCTTCTTGAGTTTTCAGAAGAGAAAATAGTCACTGGAAGCTAGATCTGGGTTGTTCGATCTCTTTGAAGCCACATTTCTTCATAGCTTCCTTTGCAACAAGAGCTGTCTGTGTGCACAGGGGCGTTGTCGTAAAGAAGGCGCACACCCCCACTCAGCTTTCCTCGCCTTTTCTCTTTGGTGGAAGCACGTAGTCTGTGCAGTAGGCCAGCATAGTACTCCCCATTTACTGTGGTGTTCCTCTCCTTGAAGTCAATGAAGAGTATTCCTTCACAGTCCCACAAGATTGTAGCCATGATTTTCTTGGTTGACTGAGTGACCTTGGCCTTTAGAGGCGGTATTTCGCCAGGTTTACGCCTGCCATTCCATTGATTCTCTTTTGGACAAG
Source organism: Metallyticus violacea (assembly GCA_030762175.1). Taxonomy (NCBI): domain Eukaryota; kingdom Metazoa; phylum Arthropoda; class Insecta; order Mantodea; family Metallyticidae; genus Metallyticus; species Metallyticus violacea. The sequence continues at coordinate 62,360,457 of CM060841.1, read as the reverse complement.
GGATCACGCAGAGGACCATAGTTTCATCTCCTGTAACAAGGGTTTGCAGAACTTCTCTCTCGTTACCACGGCAACGCTCCAAAATGACTGACAACGGATGACTCGTTGCTGCTTTTGGACTGAGGAAAGAAGTCTAGACATATTCAAATGTTCATGAATAATTCGAAGGACTAATGTTTTAGAACACAAAACCTTGCTGCTATTTCTATAACTTTGAGCCGCCGGTCTTCCATAATGTTTCCTTCCACAAGAGCGATGTTTTCAGGGGTTAGCACTTCCAAGGGTCTACCTGCACGCTCTTAGTATTCAATGCTTTCTCGACCCATTCGAAAAAGTTTGGCCCATTCTTTTACGGTAGAATATGAGAGGGATGATTCCCCATATACACCGTCTAATCACTGTTTAATTTCATTTGGAGTAAGTCCTTCTTTTGTGAAGAACTTAATAACAGATCGATACTCCATTTTGAACATGTGACAATCTTCTACACATAGCCTTGTTCATGTAACTATATCTGAACTGACATAGCGGAGAGGAAGTTACAGCTGCAATTATTTACTGAATAGATAAGATATGACACCAATAAGGATTTTGTGAAGGCGATAATCCTTATCGGCGAGGCCGGAAACTTATGGACCTACCCTCGTATTTGTTACAAATAATATAAAATGTTTGTACGTATTTACACACAAAAAATCGCAATATCCAAGAATAGATAGCCGGGAAAATGAAAAAGAAATTAAAATAACGTGCAATACTAAAATTGGGTGTGAAATATTAGCATTTAGTTTTATTTAACCGCGTCATCAGAGATGCACTTGGCGGTTCGGACTTTCGCGGTAGCCGATACTGTTCTCTGACAAATGAGCGGTAATAAAACATGAGATAACCATTTAATTTATTTTGCAGCTTTAAGCAGATATTTCCCTGCAGAGGCGTCGTCGTTGGCTATGAAAAACTGAGTACGAAGTTTAATTTGCTTTAGAGTGGGTATATATCTCACAGAAGAATTTAATTGGCTGTAATATGAGAGTAAAATTAGCTGTAGAATGCAGTAGAGAATTTGAGGACATTGTATGCTATCAGAGAATGTTAACATACTTGGCTTGTACGTAAACAAACAGAAATATGTGTCACAAGAGGCAACGCTTATCTTGTCAATAAAAAGCGTGATTTATTAACAATGCTCGTAAGTCACAGGTTGTGTCGGCTAGCTGCTGTGATCATTGTCGACAGCGCTTACAAACTCAAATGAATGCCAGAAGCACGTGAAAGTTAGTTCTAAGAGGGATATGAGCAGGTTTGCATTAAAACTCTAATTATCAAGCTTCTAATTGTCTCTGGTGAAAGAATGGCTTTCCCGCTGGGGCCTACGTTGGCGTGCGGCGGCACTGGTCACAGGATAGGGCTGAACAAATATAATACCTCAGTGAAAACGCTGCTGGGGCGCTAGGATGACGTATAGACTGGGTTTGGTAGAAGAAAAGCGAGCCTCACGTGGTCTCCAGGTGTGGGAATCCCGCTACAGCAATTAAAATTGATGTATAGCCTCCTCACTGCAATAGCAGAGTAACTCCAATATATCAAAGTGCCATACTAGATCGTAATTTAAACCTTGTCCCGGTATACTTTTAAAAATAGTTTTACTTAATCAGGCGATCATTACAAACCAGCTCTTAGGTATATATCATGTTAATTTATCCCACTGTACGCATGCTACTGAATCACCATTTTAATTCGAAAATTCGCACTTCGGAGGGCAGCACTTATACAAATAACGTACTTCCCGTAGATGCTCAGTAAAAATAATATAATCCTTTAGATATTTTATCTTCTTCTTAGTCCAAGAGCGTGAAATGTCATTAAAATACTCTGAGATTAATTTGGAAATAAATGAATGCTCAAAATAGTCACACAGATGTAGACAATGTTGTAATTTGAAGATAATTTATAAGAAAATAGTGTGCGATCATTGTTGTAAAACTTACAATATTATTTATTTTATGCCTACGAAAGAAAACATTTTAAAATATATGTTTATTGAAAAACTTTTGCTTTTAAATTAGTATGGCATTCTTCAATTTCTTTTTAAATTTTTCACAACACAAGTAATAATTTTAAATTAAAACCAGTGAAATAATTTTGCTAGCAAAATAACAAATATTTCATTGAGTAACTTCTCTGAATAAACTTAGAAAACATTAAGATTATATGTATTAGATATTCAAAATGTTACCCATTTTCAATACCACAGCAGCTAATCTCAATTCTGTCATTTTTTCTTAAAATCATTTCTTGTGCATTTTAGCAACATTATAATTCAATAAATGAAGAGCTGTACACCTACACAGAATTACGAGTTGCTTTTAATACTTGTCACTTTTTATTTTGATCTGTCTATTCTGCGGCCTTTATTAAAATGATAAGTAAAAGAAGCTTCCAATGAAAAAGTTGTCTGAAAAGCAACAACAGATTTTAATGCAAATTTCAATAAAAGTAATTAAAATTCTATCTCTAGCAGTTTTTTACGTAAATAAATATTTATTTTAACTCTGAATGATATTAGCGAAGTAAACTTTTAATTATTTCCATTTAAAACATTTCATACATATATAACAGAATCACGCTATATGTTATAATATTAACGGAGTCACTTAGTATATATTATTGTTTTACATTCAATAGTTCATTGCTTTTCCCTCTTGAACTCCGTTATACATACAACTTTGTGCGAGATGCTTTTTTATTTCATTGACTGTAATTAATGTTTTCTTTAATATCCAAGAGGGCTACAATACTCACCTAATAACGTTTATTTACATTTATGAAAACTTTATGGTGTAGAAACAGCAAATAATCATTACCCATTTCGGTATATAAAAGTGTACCTAACATATTTATGATCAAGAATACTTTCCCAATATGAGGGGAGGTTCATAAGTTTCCAGTCTTGCCGATAAGGATTATTGCTTTCACATAAGTCTAAATTGGTATCACATTTTATCTGTTAAGTAAATAATTGTGGCTGTAACTTCCACTCCGCTGTGTCAGATATAGTTGCATAAAGAGGGTTATGAGTAGAAGATTGTGACATGTTCAAAATGGAGTATCCGGCTGTTATTAAGTTCTTCTCAAGAGAAGGACTTACACCAAATGAAATTAAAAAGCGATTGGACGGTGTATATGGGGAAGCATCCCCCTCATATTCTACATTAAAAGATGGACTAAACCATTTCAAATAGGTCGAGAAAGCATTGAAGACGAAGAGCGTGCAGGTCGGCCTTTCGAGGTGTTCACTCCTGAAAACATCGCCGGAAGACCGGCGGCTCAAAGATACAGAAATAGCAACAGTTTTGGTCTTTCTAGAACAACAGTCCTTCGAATTATTCATGAACATTTAAACTTGAATAAGTTTAGTGCAAGTGTTATGGGTACCTAGACTTCTTTCCTCATTCCAAAAGCAGCAACGAGCAGTACCGCCTCTAAAGGCCAAGGTCACTCAACCAAGATGATCACGGCCACAATATTTTGGGACTGTGAAGGAATACTCTTCATTGACTTGATAGAGTACTATAGTAAATGGAGAGTACTATGCTGGCCTACTGCATAGATTACGGCTTCCACCAAAGAGAAAAGGCGAGGAAAGCTGAGTGGTAGTGTGTACGCCTTCTTCACGACAACGCGCCTGTGCACACAGCTATTGTTGCAAATGAAGCTGTGAAGAAATTGCCCTTCAAGGAGCTCGATCATCCATGCCACAACCCAGATCTAGCTCCAAATGAATATTTTTTTTCCTCTTCTCAAAACTCAAGAAGAACCTTCGAGGAAGGAAGTTTAAGTGTGACGAAGAAGTGATGGATGCTGTTTTATGTCCATTTTGCAAACAAGACTTCTGACTATTTGGGGGGGGGGGGAGTGAGGGTTGAAATGTTAATTCAAAGATGTGAGAAAAGTACTGCAATAAAAGATAACTATTTTGAAAAGTAAAATATAGTTCTTGTCTTTATTATACCTAGAAAATGATTAAGCCGGAAACAGGAATACATGCAATCAGCACACCGCACTCCGCCGGCGGTTACCACGCGGCATTTTCGATCTAGGTGACCCTAGACAGTTGGGTACCTATCATTTAGCCAATTGTCATCAGGAGACTAGATATACCTATGTTGGAAAATTTCTAAGCAAGTGAGACCTACCGCCGGTAGTCAATAAAGCTAACCACTGGACCAAGGATGCGGTCCAAGATAGTTATAGGGACTGAAAAGGATTTTGTATCAGATCTTCCGTTTACACGTTATATAGATGAGTGAGGGGGGTTCATAGACCAAAGTTGCTCCATGAACTCATTTTGTTTAGTTGTTAGAATATATTTTCCCACGTTAATATATCTACTATACACAATGCCGCATCTATTCTGAAGACTGGAGACTGGAGCTTAATTTTCTTTCTTAAATAAACCCCAATAACTATAATATTTTAAAGTTAACCACAAAAAAATTGAACTGTGCAACAAAAAAAAAAAAAAATGAATGCTGTTTCAAATTCTATTATTTTATAATGTTTAAAGTTTTTTCGTCACAAAACGGCAAAAATACTACCTAATATTGGACAAAAATGATATACCTTACAATAATATTGTGACTAAAATCAGTTTTTTGTTTCTCCTTTAAAGTTTGAAAATAGTAATATATACCCCTTCTGCCTAAGGTGCTCCATACGAAATCAACACGCCAAATTGTGCATAAATAAATAAAATGTTTAAACTAATTTTCTTGGTCTGAGTTATACATAATATACAATATACAAATACTACAGCAGTGTTAGATCTGGCTCCAATAAAAATGTTACTATTAACCTAATTAATATAATAGGTAGCGATCTATCATCTATCAAGTGTTTTAAATGAAGGCAAATACATTAATATCAATAAAGTCCATGTTTCAAACTTAATGCTTACTTTCATAACGCGCTTGATAAACATTGTACTGCCAGTAAGTCTACCTTTTTAAATTACGACATTAGCTGTTGTATTAATAAGTAAATATTAAACGTTGTTAATACCGTCAATTTTAGCTCCAGTTTCTAGAACCTGAAGTGAGGGCAAGATCTGAAACAAATAAATAATAAAAAAAACATTAAAATGTTGCACCCTAATCATGAAATGTAGTGAAATTCAACAGGAAAAGTGCACCATGTACTTCCTAAAGAGGAGGAAGTAAAAATCGATTACTTCAACAGAGATGTGAAAAATGGATGGATGGATAGATAGATAGATAATGGTGTTTATTTCTTAAATATATGCATATATATTAACTTGTAGTGTATCCCATGCTACTATTAAACACCAGCGGACCTTATACCTATATTATTTATATAAAACTACTACCACCAAAATACAGTTATATTACGTGAATATATTTATACACAACTATCAATTCGCAGGTGATTATATTGCTTGAAAACACACACATGCACACTTTCCCTCTCTTTCATACGCCTGCACATCACCATTATATTGTTTAAAACACACGCTGCTTCTTATTACGTATACTTACATAAACCTCACCCAGCTTTAACCAATTCCCTTCCTACGTAAGCAAGTCCCAGAATGCTAACCTGCTCCTATTCGAGTGCGTAAACTTGGCTGGGATGAACAAATTAGCGGATTACTGCAGTAAATGGGATGGTAGTGAATTCCGCCAAAACCAAAACAATAACCTTTAAAAATGGATTCGCCTATAGTAAGAATGGGAGGTGGAAGTATCAGGGAATAGAAGTAACAAATGTTAAAGTTTTGAGTATTTGGGTGTAACATTCAGGATGAATAGCAAATAAAGCAACGTTACTGAAAGCGAAAACAAATTTTATTTCCTGATAAGTTTTTATTGAAAAAAACTGGACAGAAAATTATGCATGTACATATTCCTTGCATGCTTTCTACAAGACTTTTTGCAGCTATTAACTTATTATTTATTTCATTCTTACAAGGGGCAACGGGCATGCTGGGCTCTGCTGGCAGGCAAGAATGAGGAGCAGGTAGGCAAATTCTTGTCGAAGGTGAGATAACTCGGGTCTCAAAAGGCAGAAAGCTGGGAAGAGGAGGAGGGGAAGGATTAAAATGAATTAAAAGTGTTCGTGTAGTTATGTTGTAGTATTCATTTATCCAGCTGACTTGGTAAAAAATTTCATGTCCTGCACCTGTTATTGGTATTATTATTATTATTATTATTATTATTATTATTATTATTATTATTATTATTATTACTAGTAGTAGCAGTAGTAGTAGTAATAGTCATGGTCTAGAGGTAACGTTTGTGACTATTATACCGGAGGTCCTGGTTTCGAATCTCGGAATGTCAAGTTGTCTGGATGAGGCTTTTTCAGAATATTTCCCTACCTCGACATGGTGAATGTCAGATAGCTTTAGGCGCCAAGGAATCTGAGTTCATTTTCGCTATCATTAACTTATTTCATTTCATTCATCTCTTACGAATTTAACTACTTTAAGTACTGCAAGTAATACATCTTTATAAATTTATTTTCACTGTTATAAAACACGAAGATGAACGCTCGAGGAATTAATTACATAATAATATTTTGGTAAAGCTGCACTTTATGACAATTCATATCATGAGCTGGACAAATGTTACGGTATCTGCTTCGATGGTGCACGATAAAGGGTAAACATGGTAATTTTTTTTTTTGTTTAGTAACCTCTAAAGCGATATTTGTTCACTTCACTTGTATGATTCTTGTCACGCCCTAGCATTGAAAAATGTAACGAAGCCCTGAACGAAAATATGAAGGTTAATTCAAGGTTTTCCTTTTGATGCTGTATACTGAGATGTGATACATTCGCGAGAAAACATTTTCAGTGACATTCAGAACTAAGAATCATTTTCTTGGCAGTCTATGGTTTTAACTGACTAGAAAATCTGATAGATATTTTTTGTAAAATGAACGAGTTAAATAAGAGACTTGGGTACTATCATGCAACATCGGACGGCCCTGTATGTCTGTGATGGAACTATGTGTTCTTAGATGATGTTGTGGAGGAAAACTCGTCTCAGTTTCGTGAAAAGTTAATATTTCTGTAACAATTTAAAAACACACAGGATTGCCAATGTGTTGTTAGGAAAGGAGGAGTTGGTACTTTAGTCGCGCTCAAGAGCTGGCAGTTAGTGCCTACGACCTTCGGAGAAATGGGTGAAGTCCGGGAGACACCAGGCTGTCAGAATCCAGGGACGATGAGACACAGAGGTTGATGGAATCCCTAATAATGTTCCCAGATAGAGCACCCTGCCGCCGATAGGTTCTTAAGGAATTGGAGCCCCTCAGAAGAGTCACTTCCATACCAGACACCGGTGCATAAAGAACTCGTGAAACGTTCTTCTAAACTTCTCATACTTAGGAAATTTAAATCAAGCGCTAACGCCAGTACCTGTATGAATGTTAGTGGAAATAACGTGGCATTGGTGAACCATAAGCGTATGTGCTCTGGTCAGCCATTGTAAGCAATTGTCTTGTATTATGATGTTATTTGCCTGTTTGATGTGTGTCTTTTATAAGGATTTTGTGTATTTTGTGACAGTTTAAGGCTATTAATTGTATAACATTTTCAAATTTTAAGGAAAAAATGTAACTTAGTGCATTACTGGGTATTCCCAATATGAGAATATTAATAGCCCATCTTTTAAGTATTCTAGGCTTTAAATCATTTATAGAGGGAATGTTTTAACTATTATATAACGGATGGAGCAAAGGTTACTAAATTTAATTAATAATGAAATATAAACAATTTTAATTTTAATGCTAATGGTCAAATGTTTTATAATGTAATTAATAAATGATGCAAAGAAGAGCTCAGGTATGATGGCCTACAATGATTTTGTTACCGAATATATTGAGTGCAATGACCTTAATATGTGGTATAAAATAAATATGTTGTATTGACTGGTAGGTTGTAATGTTTATTGACTAGAGAATGACCCTTACAACACTTAGAGTGCCTCTTAACGAAATTCTTAAAATCTGGCAAGTCTAGTCACACCGCACAAGCTCACTCGTCTTTCACTTTCCACCCTGTAACAGAACCAACAATGTAATGACATGGAATGGAAAATAGGAAATGTACAGAAAAGGGAAGAGCAGGACAAGAGAATTAAACGCGAGATCTCCGAATGCTTTACTGCCTGAGCCGCTCCACTCGATGGACTGCCAACATGTGTGACAGGGCTTGATGAACTTGCAATATCCAGAATACAGATGTTCGGAGGATAGTCAGTGCGTCACCTCAAGTATCATCTAGTGAGATGCTAAGGTATTACTTGGATAAATAAACTCTGTGTACGCCACCATGGTACATGGTTTTATTTTTTATTATAAACTATACAATACAACAATCTCTTTCTTCATTATTCTAATGGTTTTCATAATAATTAGAGTAAAATAATATGATAAAATAATAAAAATAACTCAAAAATTAATTAAATTAAACCAAAATATAAGTGTATTAAAATATTTCCCAATTTAATATTCCAAAATCTACAAAATTAATAAATTACTGGTAGCCAGATATTCTATCCTAATTTATTACATTACTATACTACTAACCACTGGTTACCAGCGGTATTTACAGGAATTTCTCTTAAATTTACACTCATCATTTCAACATTACACTTATTTTTCTTTCAAATCTCTTTTACTCTCTCAATCACACTAATCACCTTCTCTTTAACAACTTACTTCACTTAAAATTCATTTTTCACTATTAATCTTTCCTACTCATTTCATTTATTTATCCTAACACTATCACCTCGCTTCCAACATATCGCTTTCCATCTTTTCATTCTTCCAACCGTCCCTTTCTCCATCTGGACCTCTGGACACAACTTCTCGCGCTTTCCTCCTCCTATCCGAACACCAACTCTCCATTCTCCATTTCCTCCCGCGGATTATCAACATCCCTTAATCGTCTTCTTTCCTTCTTCCATCTTCTTCCCGGTTCCATTTTAAAGTTAATTACTTGGACTTGAAACGCCCAGTAATTTTGTACAGGAACCTCTTTTTTCGGGTATGGAGTTCTTTAACGTGCCGCAAATCTACGACACAGGACCCGCTAGTGGATTTGATTCCGCTACTTTGGGTATAGAGGAAAGGCGTTAAGACTTGCCCGGTTAAAATAAATACAACGCAGTATTAATTTTGTATTAATTTAGCACTAAAATCATGTTAATGGCGTCAGAGCTACAGACTTCTAGATAGGTTTTTTTTTTTTTTTGACCAAATGATGTCGTTCTTGAGTTTTGCCTAATGGAAGTAAACAAGAGCAATATTAAATTACAACCTGAAATCCCTTACCCTATATTATGCTGTATATAATTTCTGAAATGAGAGATAACTAGACATGTGTACAACAGGTTTCTTTGTTTCTACGGAAATAATTAATGCACAACGCTTGATTGACTGATGATGATTATGCATCTGTTTGTTGTTTATTTCAGCTCACTCGTGGTTTCATTTCTTTCCTCATTCCATGCTTCTAGTTTTTTGTTTTCTCGTGAAGGCTTTATTCATTGACTCGCAACATTTAACTTCCATCTCTCTTTTGGCTTTTGTTCCCTTTTTTATTTTTCTTCTTTATTATGTTTTTTTTCCCTCCATGATACCCCTTCTGTCGTTTTATTCCTGTAGCCCTATCTGGTCGTTTTGTTACCCACACGCACACCCGATAGTGTGAAGAAGCCATATGATCAACTTTTCGAGGTGTGAACGCAGAAACTTATAAACCCTATTAGAGTATACATAATCCGAGCACTCGCCCCTTTTCTGGCTTTGTGTGGCCAACTCCACTTTATTCCTACACCAGAAACACCAACCCCTGCACACAATGTCACCATTCAGTGTGAAACAAATGAGTGGCAATATTCCTCAATGTGCAAGGACTCCGCAGAGTCGCCCTGACAGGTTGTTGTATTTGTTATTCGAGAGAGTCTATGTAAAATATATGCGCGATTGTGAATAATTTCTCAACGCCATTCTCATACATCAACACCAGCTCACGCAAGGAAGGTTATGTTTGCACAGCAAGCCACTAGCCTAGGGTGATGTAGAGATTTGCAACTGAACATTAGACCTCTTTGCATGTTTATGTAATTCTTATGCGTTTTCATGTACGTGCGTGCATAATTCTTATTTTCATTACTCGTTCCATTTATAAAACCTCGAGATATGTCATTTTCAAGTGCTTACATTATTTAAACTTCAAGAAATAAAATTGCTGTATCTCAGTTGATTTGCGTGACTACAAACAATCAGAAAAAAATAAGCATGCATTTACGAGCTCTCTTGTTAAGAATACAAGTCTCTGTAATGGTTTGCGAAATGAGTGCAATTTATATTTAAACACTTAAACGTTACACTGAGCTGTTAGCCCAATTAATATCCCTTCTTACTGAGACTTGGTCTCCTTAACAACCTGTATCCACATTCGCCTGTCTTTTGATTTCTTACTACATTCTGTGACCCTCATAACGCTGTATTACCCTAGATTTTTGTATGAGAATATACCTATTTAAAATATTTTCTAATTCTAAATGCAAATTAATAGTAAAACTTACACATTAAGAGTAACTTTATCGATATCTTCGGAAGGAAAGTAAAGCCGTGGGTCCCGTGTCGTAAATAATCAAGCCTGAAAGAAGAGGCCCCTTAGCAAAATTTGTCGGCCGTTTCACGCCCTGAATTGAACGGGACGCTGCTGACTAGAGATGTTAAAAAGCGTCCGTAAATAAAACAAATGAACAACAATGCATGATCTATGGCGGTGGAGGGTACTTTCGGCACTTAAGCCTTGCTCAAGGCTTGCACTTTGTGACTATGCCTTTAGTGGAGGCACCTCCGGGAGGAAGGGTTGAGGTGAGGGAGATACCAGGAGACCAGGATCTATGGAAGGTGATGGCGCGGACGTAATGGGTTCCCTAACATGTTTTCGAACTAAACAGCTGCCCCCTCCCCTCCTCGTGTTGTACGAGCCCCTCAGAAGTGGTTTCGGCCCTGTAAGAGAAATAACGGAATGAGTGATGTAAAATGGAAGAGCAAAAAATTCGTGGAATGTAAATATCCACTGTAACGTTTGCCGAAGTGATCAGGGAAAATTCACCAAATACTCAAGGTCAGGATCGCCGAACCAATGGGAATTGAAGCGGGACCTCTCGAATAGCCTCTCTAAACCCGCTCGGTATGGTGGCATTCGAAAAATAGAAGTTTGGGGGAGGGGGATAGCATACCTATATAGTCCCCTGCCATGTCAACACTTGGAATGCGGCATACTTCACCTGCAGCATAATTGCTGATGTAAGTAACTACATTGAAAGCAAATACCACACAGAGGCTCTTTAATCTTAAAAAAACAAGTCATTTTCACGAGGATTCATGAAGAAAGGCTTCACCCTCATGTTTATATCGCTCCAGTCTTGTTGCCACTTTCCCATTTCAGTTAGACTATGCGAAACACAGCGTGCACAATTTTCCTCATTTTCAGCTTCTTTATGAACAACTGATGCTGCATTTACCAAGCTCCATCCAAATTTCCGCACTTGTCCAGCACCTGGTTTCTTCCCATAAATGCCATAGAAATCTCTTACAATGACAGGTCTCCCAGCTCGTGGTTTTCATTCCAAGTTCTTCCTTTCTCGAGGAAATGTTTCCAATCAGCTTGCAGTAGTGCAAACTTCTTTCCCACAAGTTGATTGCAATACCCTAAAGCACTCAATTGCATTGTTTCTCCATTTGCTACTTTTGGGAAAGTATTATGTATCACAAATCAGAAACTGTCACTATGTTTACAAGATATGGTTACTTCGAGACTTTCAATATTGAAGATTTATGAAACAATTACTGCTGTATAGTGTATTACAACAACATCAGGATGTTTTCACCCTGGCGCGAGGTTTTTCCCATGAGCGAGCCCGCATTCGTTTGCGACGCAGCGCCATGGAGGGGGTAGCAAGCCTGCTCGTTTACTTGCTGGCTGCGCAGTCGTAGCGCAGCTGTTCCCTGGTGTGCGTTGTATTATTCGTTTCCTAATTTGACAGTACACATAAAGTGTATTATGCTTCGTGCATTTACAACAGCACAATGAGCATAGTTCATATGTATTAAATCAGCTGCTCGTGAAGTTTGAAGACTGTTTCAAGCAAGATTCTAGGGGATAGATGCTCTAGTCCATAATCTGTATAATAAATTTCATGTAACTGGAAGTGTTCAGCCTAAGGAAACAAAAAGCAATAGGTTTCTCACCGAAGAAAACTTACATTACATTGGTAATCATTTATAAAATTTCCCCAGAAAATCTCTTTGTGGTCTTGCACAACAAGTGAGAACTTAATATGAGTCTGTGCAAAAGGCTACTAAATTTAACAACTTGCGATTATTATCTCTGAGGCGAATAAAAAAAAACGTCGTGTTTAAGACGAACTCACACACCATACTGGAATTCAAAGATAATATTCGTCATGAAATTGTCCGAATTTGTCAAAATGAACATAGCCAGTGACTAATTATTTCCTAAAGAGATGCCAAAAAGTGTGGAGAATGAAGGAGGGCATTTTCAACACCCCATTTGATAATTTCGTAAGTAATAAGCCTCTTAAATTGTTTTGTGTGTTGTTGTATGGTTGATTTGTTTTATTGTTTTACTCTCCCGCTGATCACTGAGGTCCGACAGGCCGACGAGCAGCACGCTTGCCCAAAGGCAAAACTTTCGGGGAGAAAACGAAACTGATCGCACAGTACAACCTTTAGGAACGCTGATTTAGAGCATTGCTGACCTCACTTTTCAAATGCTCACATTATTATTTTCTTAACAATTTATTATATTGCAGAGGGTATAGAAATGCTGTTTCAACTTATGTTGGTTACACTGCTTTTATGCTCTACATATTTAGGTGTTGGTTACACTGCTTCTGTGTATACATATCTTCTATTTCACTTTCTGAAGCTGATACATTGCTTTTGCAAAAAAGGATTGTTTGTTGCCCCTACTTCAAATTTAATCCTCTTAAATTTGTTTCCGATGGCGTTAAATTTTGCCGTAATTTAAGATGGCGTTACTATAGGTATACTAAATCTTCTCAGGCTACTTCAAATGTTACTCCTTGCCTCCTCAAGTTTCGTCCTCCCTCCAAACTTGAACCTCCTTCTTTACCTTCTAACCATCCTTTAGAAATATTTATTAACCGATTTTTAACTTCCAATTAGTGATTCTAAATTTCTAGATAAGATCACCCCGAAAGCTAAATTAACTTTAAGTGAAAAATCAGTACTTAAAATGTTATCTAATAATCCTGATGTTATTATTCTTCCAGCCGATAAAGGATCTTCAGTACTACAGGACATTTCTTCTTACAATGCTGAAGCTTACCGACAGTTTGATAATGTCACTTATTCTGAACTATTGTCTTCCGATCCTACAGTCAAGTTTAATCAAGACATAGCTTCTTTATCGCTTCTTCTGGTACTTATGAAGGACTTACTAAGCTCATCATAGAAGAACTCTAGCAGTTCGAATATTGTTCAACGCCCGTTTTTACTACTGAGGCATCACAGGCGGTGGACACTGATGATATACGAGATGAAATTATATATTAGGAAAGGATGTTTTTTTTTTTTAAGGAAGAAGGCGTTCCAGGCCTAAGTTTATGGTATCTCCCCGGCATTTGTCAGTTATGAAGAATGAGGAAAACCTGGGAAAAAACCCCCATTCAGGTAGGACGGTCCTGGCAGGACTCGAACCCCAGAACTCCCGCTCACGAGTCCGTGCCTTAACGACCTCGGCCACCCGTGGCGGTATAGCAGTTCTACATACAGCGATTACAAAAATGTGACTTTTTCTAAGTGTTTTATCCTTTTCTGCTTTTCTAGTTACTGTTATTTTAGCTACATTGTTAATAGTGTCATGTTATTTTTCATATATATATATATATGAGGAGAACGAAGCAGCAATCTATGAAGGTTTATAAAATGGTGACAGTGTAAGCGTGTGATGTTGGTGAGTAAATGGTATAGCTATTGATTAGTTTAAATTGAAAGTTTAGATCTTTTCGGTCATTACTTGAGTACTTGGGAGCGAAGTGAAGATAAGTGAGGTGTTGTTTTGGATAGAAGGTGGAAATGGAATTCAAGTGAATGAGGTGAAAGTGACATTAATAAAGTGCAGTAGAATAGTTATAAAATATAAATACTTATAAACCAATAGAATGATAAAGTAAACAGATAGATTAAATAAACTTTTAGCTCAGGGGTGCTGGTTAGCAGCACTGTAACCGTCGGTAGTTTTAGCTTCAGTTTTTAGTTTTGAATTTAAGTTTTAGTGGTTAAATTATAGCTGGCTACCAGTTATAGTTTTGATTGCTAACTGGCTTCCAGTTAGAGAATTGCTTGAGTGTTTTAATTTGAGGCTGTTTGTTCATTTGCGTTTTTTGTTATTTCTGTTAATTACTTTTGTTTAACTAGTTATACATATAATCGTACAAACAATGCTAAAATATAAGAGAAATGAAAAATAAAATAAATTATAGAAATTGTAATTAATATATGTCCTGGTATAGGTATCTAGGTGCCAGGATGGCGTATTACAGATTTTTATCATCATCATCATCATCATTATTATTGTTGTTGTTGTTATGTATTAATTTTTTCAGGTGATGAAACTTGTAGGCTTTATAAAGCATCCTGAGTTTTCAGTATATCAACCAGGAGACAGCACTGGAGAGACTGGTCAAGAATCTCAACACTTTCTTCAAAAGGTCAAAATTGGAGCTTTCAATTGAATATGGTCCCAGGACTTAAGGCTTGGATAAGCCAGCAGTGGTTTGCGACCGATATGCCAAACTTCATTTCCACCTTTAATTGGACTTTCGGTAGTTCCGACCTAAACGCTCTTGTGTATAAATTACAGTCTGTATTTGCAAGAAGAGACACCCAAATATCAGCCCCTTTCGTGAAGGCAGCAGCAAAATTTCCTGTTAATGTGTCGCATAATGCAATTGATTGGTGGCCACACGGGTTTAAGAACTGCATGCCTACTTAAAATATGATTATTTTTAATAATTATGTGCGATTTGTTTCATTCATTTTATATCCATTAGGAAGTTGGCTTTAATAGTTTCCATTTTTAAAAGGGGAGACAGAAAAATAATAAAAAAAAATAATTAAATAGGGATAGGATTATTAAAGTGATACAACATTTATGCAATTTTATTACAAAACTTATAAAAAATAACAGAGATAACGTTAGAAAAGGGAGATTCATTAATCGTTTATTTGAATACAATTAATTGAATTGTACAGGACGATTAATAGAAAACTGCATGATTATGTACAACAATGTAAACAGAAAAAATACGAAATATTATGCATCAAAGAAGCATAGCTCAGCAACCAAACGATTATAAAAGAAATGTATGAAGGAGCCAGAATAAATATGAAGATAAAAGATGGGGGAAATTTTTTCTTCGCCAATATAAATGTATATGTAAGACAGGGGTGCAGTCTATAAGCGTTAATTTTTAATATACGTAAGAGGGATAAGTCATAAATCATGATAACTGTTTTTTTTTCCTCGCGAACAAGGAACAACACGAAAAATCTAAGATATACGATTGAAAGTATATGGCATCTACTGCCAAGTGGTGCCACCAACGGAAGGCTGGATGTAGGTGGCTCTTATAGGGAAGAAGCAAAACACAGGCAATCGCACAACATTGGTTTATTATGACACGAGTAAAAGTTACACAAGGTTGCATATCCGTCACAGGACGGGTCTCCCAGGTGTTTAGCAGCCTTGGAAGTAGTCTCCAAGCACATCGAGGGTTCGTTGCCAGCAATGAGAAGACCACCTCGTTATTGTTCGTATCCATTGCTTCTTGTAGCTCTGTGTGGCATTCTCGTGCATTCCTGCCGCGGAGGAATACTATTTTCACGTACGCACAGTATCTTTCTTTCTGAACAATGTTTGACCACTGTAGCTCACCAACTGTACTTCGGGGCGTGCTGAGACATACAGTTCTGCTACATAATCTCCTGGTGGCTTCATTCAAAAATACATAATGGTGTATTTTAAACTTTTCATGTTGTCTCTTGTTTGCAAGAAAAAATAATAAATGTCATATCCCTCGTATATTTAGACGATGCTGTATTAGTGTAGTAAAACAAGTATTAAATGTTAATATTTAACATGATTTTAAAAATAAGGGATTTGTAAAAACAATTATGTTCGCCAATGCCCAAGTTCTAATCTCTGACAGTGAAAATAGCTTACAAAAAATTGGATGAATTAAGTAATATTATTTAAAACTATAACCTTACTTACATATAGAGGAAAGTTCAAATTAAGGTATTTAATGCGAAATGACATAAAGAGCAACACCGATAGTTGAAAATAAAAATTATTGAACAAGTCCAAATGCTCTAAGTTTTAGGCTGCCAAATATCACAAAAACTGCAAAAACGTAATCAAAGGCGGGCTACTATTATAAGAATGTTAAAGACATTACTAAAGTGGAAACTCAATAAATGTTTTATACAGTAGGATGATGCTGGACTTTAACTAAAAGAATAAAGCTGGAATGTAGATTCTAGAAATGCTATTTCTAGCAGCGAAAGAAGTAATACGAGAAAATAAAATAAAAAATGCAACCATAAGAAACTATGAGGGTAAAAAATCTAAACGACAAAATAAATATGCATCGACAAAATTGGCGAAAGCATCCCTCAAAAGAGAATTGCACTTTTATTTTAAATTTTTTGCCTTGCTACTAGTTTTTGCCTTTTCCTCAAACAAATACAACACCTTCTATGGCATCCCTTAGTTTACTACATCAAATAACATTATTAAGTATACAAACGTTCAAACTCAAAATCTCACCCAGCACACATGCAGTAAGGCTGTATATTTTAACAAATTTTTTTAAACACAAAACAGAAATATACTTCAATGGCTAACCACTTTACCAAAGCTACATGGGGAAAAACAAATATTCATAATAGAACAGTGGTTGCCTCCATTTTTTTTAATCAAATGCAAGTTCATTGTTCTCAGGAACTTTTGGGCATTTCTTCTTGGCATAGAGACATTGTAGCGAACCTCTAAGGTACCGTCACGGGTGGCCGAGGTCGTTAAGGCGCGTACTCGTTAGCGGTAGTCTGGAGTTCGAATCCCAAAAGGACCGTTCTGCCTCACTGAGGTGTTTTCCAGGATTTCCACAGTTCCTCATAAATGGCAAATGCCGGGAAGAACCCTAAACTTAAGCCTGGAACGTTTCCTTCCTTAAAAAAAATTCTTTCCCAATATATCATTTCATGTATCATCAGTGCCCACGGCCTGTGGTGCCTCAGTAGTAAAAACGGGCGTTAAACACTACTCAAAAAAATAACTTCTGAGGCCGGGACGCATACAGGGCGCCTTTACTTATCCCAGTGAAGTTGATGCAAGACGATATAGTTATTGTGTAACACTGAGGTCCTTAAACCTATTAGTTCCTAAAAGTAGACTGTAGGGATTTTTAAAATGGTGTTTAACATCTGTTTTCACAGGCGGTGAACACTGCTGATACATTAAGATGAAATGATATATTGGGAAAGGTTATTTTTTTTTAAGGAAGGAAGTGTTTCAGACCTAGTTTAGGGTACTTCCCCGGCATTTGTCATATATGATCTCTGAGGTTAACCTGGAAAAAAACCTCATTCAAAGAAGACGTCCTGGAGGGATTCGAACCAAAGACCTCCCGCTCACGAGTGCACGCCTAACGACCTCGGCCATCTGTGGCGGTACTATAGGGATTATTGAAATGACTTAATGATGGTGCAAAAGCTATCGGTGTTCGCCTTCTAAGTATTTATAGTATCTTCTAAGAGTAATAACCTTACCAAGACAGCTTGATCTGACTCAGGACATTTGATTTAATAATCGCAAATGCTACCACTATACCACAGAGGTGGGCATGATTGCCTCTAGTTTTCAAATATGCAAAATATAAGATCTAAATACTTTACGTAATTTACACAGAAAAAAAAATATATATCAAGAATACAGTGCTTGCTTCAATTTGACAAAGATAAAACATTAAAACCCTATACAATTAAACAAATTTTACGGACATTACATTAAATTAAAATACAAGTGATACAATAAAACTTACATACTATTTTGCTCAGAACTAGGCCTGAGGAGAAACGAAACGAACAATTTACAGCCGAAAAGACCTAAACCCCTTGATCTTAGCATTCCTTTTGAAAGTAGGAAACACAAGTGTGAAAGTTCAAGCATACATTTCTGACGTCACCGCGATTCTCGAAAATTAACCAATATGGAGAAAGGACATGATCACCCAAAGTGATGCATAAGAGTGTGTGCAAAAACGGCTCAACCTAGAAGAATTGATTTTTTTTTTTTTTGATTGATTCATTTATGGACGCTCTTTAACAGCTCAGGTCATCAGCGTCCCATTCAACTCAGGGCGTGAAACGGCCGACAAATTTTGCTCAGAGGCCTCTCTTTCAGGCTTGAGGTTCTTTTTCGTGCCGTAAATGTACGACACGGGACCCACGGCTTTACTTTCCTTCCGAAGGAAGCCATACTTAGGATTTTTACGCCCCGAAAAAAATCCATCGATCCTGGCCGGGTTCGAACCCGCGATCTTGGGTTTAGGGGGCAAGTATGGTAACCACTACACCACCAGGACCGACACCTAGAAGAAAAGTTGTATCTAAGTGGACTCAGAAAGCGATACAAAAACCAGTTCTAAGGAGGTGCAACAGGACTTAAGTCTAAAGCAGAAAGTGGATGTCGATACATATTTATTAGGATATTAAAATATCTCTCAACATCTGACGTAAATTATTGAAAACTCTGTGACAGTATTTCTGGAAAGAATAGGTAATATCATAAATACAGTAAAATTTCGTCAATATTCCATGTATCTGCAGTTGTGAAAAAGGACTGACACGACAACGTGATGCAAGCCGGTGTGAGCTGTGGGTGTGGGGCACGACACCATGGCTGGGCCAGGCGTCGAGCGTTTTGCTATTGATTACACTCGGAAGCAGTATCTCGAATTCTGGTGCTGCTGGACCCAGATCGGGGCTGCGGGGAAGAGAAAGCGCACTGCAAAAATTTGGGTTCAGGAAAAGAAAAGCGAAACAAGGCCTTCTAGAAACACCTCGTGGCCTACCTTCCATACATTTACCACACAAGTTTGAAGACTGTCGCATTGCCAAATACATGTATACGTATTAATGTTACATCTAAATATGTAAAGCACAACAGTGGACAAGCCATTGCAACATTTAACTTGTATATACAAATAAAGACGTTTTGTTGCATTATACTTACTTGAAATGTTTGAAGCCTTTTTTTACCTATTAGTCTATAGAACTGAACTTTTTTGTATTTTCTTGAAATTTAACTTAAAAATCTACATGGGTAGCAGCTGAGGCTGTTTCGAGAGGCTCAATCTATGGCGCAGGTATTTTTCTGGAATTTTATTAAAATGAATTCATTATAAAGCCACTTTTCCTATGACAGGAAGCAGTAGTAGGAGAGTATTTATTACAGTGGACCAATACAAAACAGGCGCAAGGGTCCAACAGATCACACCTGCTGTTATGATACACTTGGTATGTTTGATTTAGCACAAGGTACTACATTAGATATTCACAATAAGATATAAAGCATGTATGTTCAACAATAAATAAAAATAAAATAAGAAATAGCAGAAGAATAAATTTTAAAAATATTAAAAATGCATATAAAATATAAAGAAATTTCGTTATAATGATACAAAGTTGGATTCAGTCAATTTACCTGTTTCACTTTCATGAGAAATTTATCTAATCTCTCCTCTCCTTCCTTCCTTGCCTGCCAGCAAAGCCCAGCATGATCCTGTAAAGGAGTGCGGTAGACACTTTTCCCTCTATTCTTCCGTACCTTTACATTCAGCTAGTATGTGTTCATGATCCCCCCTCCTCAAAGATGGGACAAATTGTCCGCTGAAATTCGTCAGTGTTCTTAATCATCCGCCATGCCCCTAGCCTGAGCCACTGGAGCCCTGATCGGTAGTAAAGTTCATGTTGATTTACGGTTATATTCCTAGTGTGGCGTGGCTTTTTGCACAGAATAGACCTATGATGTCAAAATTAATGAAAAACGAATGCTAAACATAACACGAAATTTATTATGAAATGCTATCATAAACTGTTTTCATGTTCAAAATTATGACACGTTACTATCAATAATGTAAGTGGTAATTAAATTAAATATCTGTTTGTATATAAGCCCAAATATATTCTTTTTAATGCAAAAATATCCATTTCTATTTAGATAAATTCCTGGCGTTTTACTGAGCTTATTACTGTACCTTCCTCTCTAATCCTTGATTTTTTTTTTTCATTTTATTTATTTACGGATGCTCTTTAACAGCTCAGGTCATCAGCGTCCCATTGAAATCAAGGCGTGAAACGGTCGACAAATTTTGCTCAGATGCCTCGTTTTTCAGGCCTGAGGTCCTTTATCGTGCCGCAAATGTACGACACGGGACCCACGGCTTTACTTCTCTTCCCTTCCGAAGGATTTTCACTTAGGATTTTCACGCCCGAAAAAAATCCATCGATCCTGGCCGGTTTTGAACCCGCGATCTTGGTTTTAGAAGGCAAGTACACCACCAGGACTGACTCAACTTTAATCCTAGTAAGATACATTTTACTTTATATTTTTCAACATATTGCATAGTCTTTTTTATAATCTTTTAATATTCGATTTTTGAAATGCATTTATTTTATACATTATTTAATCTTGTCTGTCATTTGTTGAATTTTTTGTTTTTCTACGCCTTCTACAAAGTCATATTTTTCATTTTATGAAAAAGTTATCAGAGGTTATATTATTTCCTCTATATACTCTGGAATTTTTAGTTGTGATATTAATTTTAATATAAAATATTATAATCTATTAATGATCTCTGATCATGGGCTTTATACGTATATTTGTAGATATCTTTTGTTTTGAAGAGCGTATTATGTCGTAAGTTGATTTAATTGATTAGTGTTTTCATTTATATTTTTTCAACTTTTGGTAGGAGTTGGTTTCCAATTCTGGAAATTCAAAAACTACAACTAATATTTTCTTAAGTTAACATTTATAATGTTCAACATAGTAATATGAATAAATTATTGTTGATATGTTTGAACTGTACAGTTGGTAATGCCGATATCGACTATGGAATGTTTATACTTACTTTAAGGACTGAGAAAAGAGATTGCTACTCTGTTCCTTTTGTTTACCAAGAAAGCAAATACCGTTTCCTTACCACGACCTCTCTAACAATTTTACGCTTGAAAAATAAATTAAAACGAAATAGATGATATAGATTGAATACCCTTCAACAGAATGACATCTATTAGCAAGTTAGGAAAGTATATAGCAAAAGTAGAGGATTACTCAACTAAGACTTGACCTATAGAAAGGGCCTAATAACAGACAGATGTCGTTATAGGAACAATGCAATTAAAACCGCAATAAATAATCACTTAAAACTATGGTCTTTTTTGACGATTCCAAACGTTTAAAATATATAGACAATAATAGCCCGATAATAAAAGCTTGTTTTCTTTGCTTTCCTCTGCTGTTATGTGACTTTTTCTTTTTCCTTCATATTTATGAAACGGACGAAATAGTGGTGACCCTCTTACCAAAGATCCCCAACTATTTTCCTTTCATTGCCTTCCATCCTACAACTTTCTATGGAAAGGTCAAGACCAGGTGATTAGGTCATGTTCACATTATTGTGTATGCTAATCTACATTCATATTTGCCATTTCATTTTTATCCCCACCATTATCAAAGTTTGTCTAGTTCTTGCGAAAAAATATAATAAAAATAGTAGAAAAAATATTAAAATAATTACATAAAAGTAAAAAGTTAGGAATGAAACTATATATCAGCAATTAAAACAACAGCCTGATTCCATAGATGAATTTAAATAATAAATTTCCAGAAACACTGAGCAAGTGTGGGCAACTATTAGAAAACGTTCAGTAACACAGCTGATATTATTCGGGGTGCTTCCAAAAGGACTTTACAGCTTTCTAAGAGTACATCTAGCTATTTTGTTTTAATGTAACTTATATAACAAAACAAATATTCGCAATTCTTTCGTGGAGATTCACAATAAAATTCTGCTAACAAGATCTGTTTAATGTATCCTTAATTCTGTAGTGCCGTTTTTTGCAAATTCTGTTTCCTCGATCCAGAACCACTAGTACTCGCGGTTACAACATTTTAAATTAGTAGTGCATAATAAAATATAATTGTAATCTACTATAAAACAAAGCTGAACCAATTTCTTAAGTGTTTTCAACACATTTCTTAGACTTACAAAGTTATTAAAGTAGTTTCTGAATCATCTTGCATAAAATCATGACACAAATAAACAAAAGGAACAAAAAGTCCGTCAAGCAGGGGCTGCTTAAACTAAGCAAATTCCTCATCAAGTTGAATAACTATAAAAATTAATATAAAATCAAAATTAGTTCTTATTAATTAATGAAAGGCAATAAGTTATAGCATTACTGTGTTGTATTAGTGGAACAAAATTCTTGCAATCTATAAATATTACAAAAGAGAAACTCTATTTTAGAATTATTATTATTATTATTATTATTATTATTGATGATGATGATGATGATGATAATAATAATAATAATAATAATAATAATAATAATAATAATAATAATACCCTTCCACTTGATTTTCAGAAACTATTTTTCTTGTTTTATTTCAGTGGTATCAGCCGAGTTTTCTTGTGAAAAAACAAATATTGGTGCCGCTAGAGCGTTTTTAAATGTTGGGTTTCACTTAAACTCATTTCCTAATAATCTGATTTCATTGATTTTCAGAAGATATTTTTCTTATTTTATTCCATATGCTAAGTTTATTTTAAAAATTTAATTTCGAACTATAAAGCGATTTTTCAGGTTAGGTTTAACCCCATTCTTTAAATTTAGGTTTTCAGGTATATTCTCACTTCTAATGGCCTGACTCTAATTTTCAGAAACTATTTTTACTGTCTATTTTAATCAAATGTACCGAGTTTCGCTGAGAAAAAAAGAAAAATTGCGGCCGCTAGAGAGAATTTAAAATTTTTGCTTTAGGTTAATAGCGCCCCCAATGGCCCAATTTTTCTGGTTAACGAGATCAACGAATCGTTTTTTAATTGATGGTTGTATGCCAAGTTTTGTAATGGAAAAACAAAATTGCGATTGCTAGAGCGTTTATATATATACATATTCATTGTCATTTTCAGCATCGGAGGAAATTTTAAGAATTTTATTCAAAAATCTTTTCATGGGTACAACAGCAATAGTTATATTCTTCCGAAATTCACTAAAAAAAGAAGAAAAAGGTGCAGAAATTATATTTTTACATTATGCAAAAAAGAAGTTGCTCGAATCCATTAGAAATAGGAATATTTCGTAAGAATTAGGCGTGGTACATATAAAAATATACCAGCAAAAGTGGCGAAGCATGTACAAAGAATAAATGATGAGATTTTGTTAAAAAGCTCCTATACAAAGCAAATGAACGACGAGATAAACTCTTATATTTATTTCTCCAAGTCAGGCCGAAAGACGTAAATCTTCTGGTGTATAAATATTACAAGATATTTACTGCCAGCGTCAGCAACATTTCTGAACGCCAACGTTACAGATCTCATTATCAGTTCACAAGTGATTGAATACACCAATATCAAATCCCTCTAAAAGAACCGAACCTAGGCCTTTGGAAAGTTCACCACAAGAACAAAGGACATCTCCCTTCTATGAAGCAGGCTTCAAAGTATTGCAGGGCTCGAGAACAAAAAGAAAATGTATATGCATTCAGTGTATTGTTGGCATCACAATATGATAGGGCTCCTACTCTATAAATCTTTTAACTTATTCAAAGAATTCATACACGCTATGCGTTTTCTTTCTTTTGCATTTCTAGTACTTTATTTTGTTTCCTATTCCTCCTTTTCTGCGATAAAATAGTAGCGGTTTCTTCGGCGAAGGAAGTAATGGAAGAAAGGGGGGAAAAAAAAAGCAACAACAACAAATAGTTTTCCAGGCTCATTACCAAGTTCGGTTGCAGAAGAGATACAAATGTTATTTTCCTCTCTAGTGACCACCTTCTTGATTCAATAGCAAACTTGCATTCAGCGGATGTTTGAATCAGCTTTTGGTTCCTTCACAAGAAGAATTTTCCTTGAGGTGAGAGGTGGAGCAAACTGTCCTTATCAGACTGCTATTGTTATGCTAATACTGTTATTACACAGGGAGCAATCTTTTTTGGTGCCTGTTTTGGGATTATATTGTATTGAATACACTGTACCAGGTCACTCCACCAGGAAGTCTTAGGAAAAGCAAATTAAAAGGAAACATCAATGGGTGATTTGTGTAGATCTGAACATAGTTAATGTTGTTCTTGGTCAACAAATTGGTTACACAAAGAATCCTTGGTTTATTTGCCTTTGGAGCAGTAGGGTCAAATATGAACATTGGGTAAAAGAAGATTGGCCTCGATGTAAGGATACCGCCACGGGTGGCCGAGGTCGTTAAGGTCAAGACTTCTGAGCGGGAGATCTGGGGTTCGAATCCCACCAGGACCGTCCTTCCTGACAGGTTTTTTTCCTCAGCCCTCATAAATGGCAAGTGCCGGGGAGGTATCCTAAACTTAGACCTGGAAGCTTCCTTCCTTAAAAATCCTTTTCCAATATATCATTTCATCTCATGTATCATCAGTGTCCACCGCCTATGGTGTCTCAGAAGTAAAAAACGGGCGTTAAATACCATTAAAAATGGAAAGATATGGCTGTTTGAATAACAAAATACAATCAATACAGAGAGTTCATAAATGATGCATATTTCATGGAATCAAACAATGAAATCAATTCACGTGCCTGGTTTTCGTTTGTTCATGTTAGGAGAAACTATTTGACCTGAAAGCAGACAACTACATTCCATTAGTAGAGATGTTCTTTCCTTTCAAAAGGCTTGGCTGTAAAATGAACGTTAAAATTCACAATCTGCATTTAATTACATCTCAATGTTCAACATAGTCCATTTTTGAAGTTTCAGGAAATTACTCCTTTCAAAAATAACTGACAAAGATTATTGTCAATGCCGCCAACTTAAAGATTGAAGTTTCAAACTACGGAAATATATATATAAACTTATTACTGCCCGTAGTGTGAAGGCAAACTATCATGGGTATTTTTAAATCTTAAAACGTAATAACTAAGTTTGTTCAATGTTGGCAGTCTTTAAAAAATAAAGGTATGTTATACCTACACAGATTTGTCAAGAGAAATTTCTAAGTGCCGTTGAAAGTTCACCTGACACTATAAAGAATAAATGTTTCAAAGATGCTTCGTGAGAAGAAAATAAAAATCTATATTTCATACTTTATAGCATTAGAGAAGTCAATCATTTCAGTGTTCCGGTGTAAAAGTTATTGATGATATATTACATAGTCGGTAATATATCATAGTCGTGTGTGTTCAACGGAGCGAAAGACGGAGAGTAGGGGAGATGAAGAAGGGATTCATGCCTTAAGTTCAATAATATTGAAGTTCGCAATCACAGACTTGTGCGTTGGTGCGTTATACCGATGGAGCAGAACCTATTTCCTCGTCAAATTAGATCGATTCTTCTTGATTGACGTTTAATTGCTCCAGTACAGTAATGTTCATTAATTATGGTTTTGCTCTTTTCCAAAACATAAATTAAGATTACACTTGGACAGATTCTAACCTGTCTTCTCCGATTTCAACCAACTGTTTCACTGTCCCTTGGTTTTCGGCGTGTAGTGGTGACTTCGCTTTTGGTCGATTGTCACACCCCGTTTCGGAAATTCATTTGGATTTCATTTAAAGAGTTCCAAATTCTGCGTGAGTGACACTCGTTCTCTTTTCTTGTCAGTCGTCAGCAAACGAGGCACCCGTCTGGCCGAAAGCTTTTTCGTTTGCAATTATTGTGCAAAATATAGACACTCATCTCAAAGCCCACACTTCAGCAATTTCCTGTACCTTCAGTTTAAGATCACTCAGTACAATTTCGTGAATTTTTCAAATAATTTCGAGAGTCGTTACCTCAACAAGAGGTCCGGAATGGTCAGCATCGCTTGTGCTCATTTAGCTACATCTTAACTAATCAAAGCACTTATACACATTTCTAAAGATAAAGGTTTACCATAAAGTTTGTCCATCTTCGCCTTAGTTTCTGCGAGCGTTGTGTAAATTAATGTTTTATTAATACAGGCATTTCTCGCTCTCAATTTTGAACGCTGTTTACAAAATGGCTCTCAAACACAAACTAAGCTTCGTAACTTTAATAACCATATAAATCATTCCCCAACAGTTACCATCGTAACGTTAAAAATATTCTAGTGCTACCACCTTTTGAGTTTGCACTGAATTATAGAACAACGCTCATAATTGTGTGCATTCGCTCTTCCACTGAAATGAAATGCCATTTTTTTAAGCCATAAGGTATGTAGATATGGTTAACTTTTGAGCAGTTTTCAAGCATTGACAGGACGTATAATATACACACCTCTGCTAATAGTAATGTTTTAATTTTCTAAAGACCGTTGTAATTGCTTTAATAACTGATGTTGCGCTTTCAGAATTTCGTCTGTTTCTTTAAATGTTCGTTATCAAAATATTATATCTATTTATATATATTACGCACACCATAATCAAAACAAAAATATCGTTGGGCTTGCGTAACACTCCTAAATTTAGTGTACAAAAACACAATTTAATCCTCTGCTGGTTCGTAGTAACCATTTCAATCTAAATTTTTCATTTCATATTCTGCATTGCTGCCAAATATTGATTGTTTCCAATATAATTTATAAAAACATCCTTGTTTTATGATAAAATCACAAGAGGATCTATCTGGAAAACTTAGACCCTCCAATTTATTAGGACTATTTCACGAATAAAATAAGAATTTAAATATAATTCCCCTGAACTTGTTTTACAAAATTGTAATAATTCTATATTTGTATTATGAATGATTAAAATTTCAAGTCATCTTACAACAGACGAATGTTATTGTCACTAATACCAATAGAGAAGAGTCAAGAATATAACATATGTTAAAAACATTTACCAATTCAGAAACCGTGAGACGGAAACAGATGAAAGTCGACTATTACAATCGCTAACGTTCAGTTTACTAATACTAATTGAGAAAAACAAAACAGAGAGAACATTTTATTATTCTTAACAATGTTGTTTATTAAAATGTATGGTAGCTTAGGTAGATATTGCTGCTAATTTACAAAATTATTTCAGATGTTTGGCTGAATACGCAAAAATAATTGTTTGGGTGAATACCATTAAGTTAGTTAAATATACAGTTATTTAAAACACGGTTATAATTTTTGAATAAAGGTGCTGCAACTTCATTGGATACAAAGGACATCTAGGAATTAGTAGATGAAGATTGGAAAGCAGAATTCCGCACTTTATTTAGTATTGTCGAGTGGTGTTCTTAATTAATCTGTAGGATGTTCAGGAATAATAGTAGGAGTATACAGTTGGCTACACTGTCTAGAAGACAAATGATATAAAGGAATTTGGTATAACTTTAAGATAATTTCAGTGCGATATCGGACTGTGATTGGTTAAAATTCAAACCTTTCTTTCATTTCCTTTGTAGATTTAATGATGACGTCACTTAGTGAAATATGCATAGTAATTATATTGGCGACGTACTATTCCATTAACATTAAATATTTGCTGCAGTGAAGTTGTGAAAACTGTATAATTTCATATTTAATTTATCACAGGTAATTTCATGAAAGGATCTGAGATTGCCCATAAATTTACGAACGTAATGAGTGAATTTATATGGAAAACTCAGACCCTGGAGAAATATTTATTAGGACTATTTCACGAATAAAATAAGAATTTAAATATAATTCCTCTAAACTTGGCTTACAAAATTGCAATAATTGTACATTTGCACTTAACCTTTTCAAGCAATCTTGCGATAGAAGAATGCCGGTCGTCAATAATGCCAATAGAGAAGAGCAAAATACGGATTTAGAATTATTTCATGAATAGATTAAGAATAAAAGTGATATATATATATATTTGAAATTAGCGCAGAGAATATTAACACTTGTATAAAATGTTATACTTATTAATATCTATTCTGTTTAGAAACCGTGAGACTAAAATGAACAAAAATCGAATATTACAATCCCTACCGTTCGCTTTTCTAATACCAACTGAGAGAAATTAAAGATAACATACAGTGTCTAATTTTTCTTTATATTCTGTGGTTTGGAATTCCTAATGATAAGATCAATTTGCACGTTTGACGCATCGTCAAAAGCTTTGAAGAACCCTCCATTTTGCGTTATGATTGTCGATTGTCCATGCTTTTGTTGCTATCAAATGCACGTCGCGTGATAAAATGGATTTGATAATTTTTTTTGATAATTTCACTCCGTAATCGGGCTGTGAGTGGTCAAAATTTAAAATATTACAATCAAATATTACAATCGCCACCGTCCGCTTTTCTAATACCAACTGAGAGAAAATTAAAGATAACATACAGTGTCTAATTTTCTTTATAGTCTGTGGTTTAGAATTCCTAATGATAAGATCAATTTGCACATTTGACGCATTATCAAAAGCTTTGAAGAACCCTCCATTTTGCGTTATGATTGTCGATTGTCCATGCTTTTGTTGCTATCAAATGCATGTCGCGTGATAAAATGGATTTGATATTTTTTTTTGATAATTTCACTCCGTAATCGGGCTGTGAGTGGTCAAAATTTAAAATTTGGTTCTGTTTCATTGGTTGATTTTAAGAAGACGTCACACGAATGAAATAGTAACCTTAGTTTGAATCATGGTGGGTTTTTTTTTTCGCATGAAATTCTCAAGTTGAAACATTTTTATTTTTAAAACCATACCGACATACATGGTCGCTAAGGTACGGACTGGCGAACTGGGGAACTGCCGGTCCGTACCTGGAGCGCTTGCTTCATAATAAATTCTTTCCGAATGCATCATCTCATGTATTATCGGCGTTTACTTCAGTAAAAACGAGCGTTAAATAATATTAAAAATAAATTTATACTTTATGCTTTATGTGGATGAATGGAATGCTAATAAACTAAAGACTGGGGCAATATCCACAAGTTTGGAGCATCTTGGCACTTCATAAGATGAGAAAAACATTTTTCACATTAGAACCTCCAGTTAAAAATTAAAATGCTATAGAGAGTAAAAAAACTCTGTCTGCTATATTTGGAGAAAGATTCCTTTTATTCAACGTGTTGGACTCTGAAATCTTATGCATTGTCTTCTAGCTATGACGTGTGGATTGCTAATTTCTGTACGAAATTGATTTGATTCATCGCCAGAACTGACGCTTTTTGCCTTTGATATCGGCTTGTACTAAACGCCCTCGCAGTCTTCAGGGAGAGGAAATTCCACACGTTGCACTCCTCCATGGACCTGCCCTTTGCTATTTCATTTTGTTCTCCCTTCCTTTCCATTCGTTTGACAGCGATACTCCTTTCTGACGCATTTATTAGTTTCCAAATGTAACACAGTTATGCAACATGAGTGATTGAATTTCGAAACGTAACCATTGCAAAAGCACACCTTAGGGAAGGATGCTGAATATTTTTAGTTGAACTCCAAATCTGATTCTAGTTACAGATTTGTCGTTCGCTGATCAAGTGAATTCGTTTCTCAAGGGACGAGCGTGTCAAATTAGAAAATCGAATATCCGTGTTTCAGCTCAGGGACGCATATCTATTTCTAGGCCTTCCTGATTAAACTAATTAAGCTTGTCTATCTATCCTTTAAAAAGAGAGAGAAAAAAAAAGATTTGTTAAAACCTACTTTCAGGAAAAAGTGCATCTACTTTATGAGTTCGTTTCATTCATTTCATTTATGCAGGATCCTTTCGTATATGTGCATTTATGTAGATATACGAAATCTTCATTTAGATTTATACGTCCGCTTTTCATGAACTTTGAGGCATACAAATATCATCAACCGTTTCATAAGGCGATAGAGGAATGCTCAATGTGTGTTAAGTAAGAATGCAAAGTGGCTTACCAAATTGGGTACAGACATTTCCAACCGATTATTGGCTTCAAGATATGGAAATAAATCAAGTATCAAATCAATATAATCAATATTCGCTTTAATATTTAAGATTTCTGAAACGCGAGAGGCGACTTTAATTGTTAATATTTTATTTCGCACATAATCAACACTGGCTTATTACGAGAGTTCTGCGTCTGGAGATAGCGAGAAGCTCTAAGCAATCCGCAGCAGTGTAACGATGCATGTAGTATTGCTTGGCGAGGCCGTACCTCTCCTTTAGTATTAGAAGGAAGGGGCGATCACTGCAGCTTGAACTATTTTGGCTTGTCATACTCTCCGTTCAAACCGTATGATTGACGAACATTTAGCGTGTATTAAAAGTGACCAAAGGCGGGGTTTTATTAATTGCACAAAAAAGGAATTGTTTACTTTAAAACTTTCAACTTAAGTAAAAGTATGATTATTGATTTCCATTTGTAAAAGAAATGATAATACCCCATAAATTACTATAGGGCTTATTCAATGTTGTAGGACAAAATATAAACTAATTTACCCACAAATAAAGTCCACAAAGTTCCCATAACTAAATACAATTAGATTTGGCTTTGCGTGTTCATCGAATCAAAAAAAAAAAAAAAAAAAAAATTAATCACTGCATTGAACTACTTTACTCCCCCGACCTTATGCTAATGGTGGATTAAGATGTCTGTAAAAATAACCTATCTGATTATTCAATTATCTAATGACCGACGCGGCGGCGAGAATAACATCACCGATAAGGCATCGCTCAAGACCAACGAGGCAAAACGTAGCAACACTAGAGTGATGGTGTAATGAATGCTAAAAAGTTAAAAACTCCCGCTTGTCACGCAAGGAGATGCTGGAACGACTTACCTATATCTTCCATTTATGGCATTTGCTTATGTTATTATCTATTACCAATCCTTTTTTATGAGAAATTAAATTGATTTCATGATGAATGTTATCCTTTACAAGTATTATGAATCGTATATGTTAGAACTCAACCACGTTTCTCTTTAAATAAACTCCTGACAGATGGAGCAGACTCGGTATGTACATACGAATAAAAAATTAGCACTTGTTGCGAAATAGAATAATTAGAACAGTATTTTACATTTAGTAGTATTGCCAGACTTTACTATAGTGTTGATTCTTTCACTGTTAAACTACAGTGAGTGTCGCAATTCCCAAAACCAACGTAGCAGTTCGGTATACCCCGCACGATCCGATAATAAGCAATGGGTTATTGACCGATAAAAGCTCATGCCGCTGCGTCGGTTATCAGAAGATTGGATTAGACCGAATATTTGACAAAGACCGTTATGGAAATGACACTTGCCAACAATGAGATGCTATTTAGTGGGTTTTCTGCCATATCATGAAAATTTGCCGAACTTTCCGAAATGATCCTAATATTTGTCCATTTTTTTGTATGTACTGGATATCATTTTTAGCAAGACATTTTCAAGAAAAGAACAATAGTTTACAAAGAAAAACACTCTCTTTACCAAAGCTATTATAAAAAAATTACGTTTCACTTTTTGGTAGGAACCAAAAGAAGTTTTCAAATGTAAGGCTGAATTTTAATTAAAGTTAAATTAACATATTAACATACACACGCACTTAAACTATATTGTTTTGAAACCATGTGTTTTAATGAAAAAGAATATTCTATAACAATTTCGAGTACATTAAGATGTTAAAGAAGTTTAAAATTGAAATTCTAATTTTTACTTTCCATTATTAGAAATAGAAGGATTATTTCCTATGTAGTTATATGTTCACAGATGCGTAGATTACTAAGGAAACAAACAAAAAAAATCCTTTTTTTTTTTTTTCCTTATTTAGTTCTTGTAGGAGAATAGATCGGAAAGTAAGGATTCAAATCCTTTAAATTCCAGTAGGTATTTATTAGGTGAATACAAATTAACTCATGCGAATGATATATGATATATATATATATATATATATATATATATATATATGTTTATGTATATGTATAAACGGAGGTTCAATTGTGTCAAGCTTCCGGGAGACAATTTCGTGCACAAGGGAGCGAGGGGAATTGACAAGAGAGTTCTGAAATTGTGAAGCGCCGGTTCTGCTCAATTGCTTGCCGCACACTTTCCAACACTTCTGCCGTCACCAGGGACGGTCGGCCACTACGGTCGTCGTCGTGAATATTGGTTCATCCTTCAGTGAACTGCCTGCACCATCGTCTTACCATAATGTCGTGTCCATACACTTGACACAATTGGCGATGGATCTCTGCTGGACTTTGCTTTTGAGCGAGCAAACCTCGGATGACTGCACGAACCTCGCAGTTGGCGGGAGACAATATCAGAGCACCCATTTTCTCCTACCACAGCGCGGTAACCACGGCCGTCACAAGGCTGAAATTTTACTACATTATTCCCACATACTTCCTCTCTACTCCTGCGCATGCGCATTCCTATCCCACAAGTGTTTCCATTTCCAGGCGCGATTGGGACTTACTTTCTGGATGGCTATCGTATATATATATGTGTGTGTGTGTGTGTGTGTGTGTGTGTGTGTGTGTGTTTATATAAACAGGTTCAAACTCGGGTCAAGTGACGACTTCTTTCACGAGTGGCCTGGGATAAACCGAACACCTCTTTAACGAAACTTCGCCTTTTTATTATTAGTTAGGATAAGAATGTTAATGCGCCTATGTTATCGCTTCTTAGTGTTAGTTTGGAGCTGCGAATGTTATCGCGCTTCTTCTATTGCAATTCACAATTTATAACACACACTAACCTTCGGTTAATCCTAGAAACTGGTACACCCAGTGATATGCTACGGTTCGCTACGGTCTGACGGCCTACCCTCGCCTCCTTTTCGTAAATACAAATTGATAGCGGACTGTGTCGTACTATGTTTGCGGGTATATCATTGTAGTGGTGGCAAATATTCGTTTACCTTGGGTCTTTCATGCTTGCGAGCGCAGTTAGAGGTGACTCCCAGCGAAGTGGCTGAAATATCTACGCAACTGATTGCAGTTGTCGCAATTACAACTAAATTGCAATGAAAATAAGCACGTGACTTATGATAGGAGATGTTGAAAATTCTGTTAAATCTACACATTTCTGAAACCTTTTTAGAAAACTGTGATTAACACGCATCAGTCCATCTTCCTAAATTGAGATAATTTCTCGCCTGACTCAATTCTTTTAATGTGTAGGGATTGGTTTCATGCACTTATTTTTCAACTGCCCTCATAAATAAACATCTTAAGCGCTCAGATAGGATATCTTGTGCGTCAAAAATGTCAACTGATTATCATATCTTTAGAACCGTCCTGAATGAAATTAAATGATTAGGTGTATGCGCTGTGGCAGAGTCTTGCTGAAAATGTCCGCATCTTCATTAAATTTCAGCCAGTTCTTTAAAAAAAAAAAAATGTCATTTCTGTATCTTTTTGTATTTATGGTATTTTCAAAAAAAGATGGGCTCTTAACTCAATAGGCATATATTGTGCACCATACGTCGGACCTCGTGGTCTAGTGGTAACCATACTTGCCTCGTAGACTCAAAGTCGCGGGTTCAAACATAATGTATTCGTCATTTCGTTGGTTTTGCATCGTGGATTTTCGGCATATAAATAATATCAAACCGGAAAAAATAGGCCCCTGAGCAAAATTTATCGGCCGTTTCACGCCCTGAATTGAACAAGATGCCAGATGTTAAAGAACGCTTTTATAAATGAAACAACACAAAATGATGATGATGATGATGATGATGATGATAATAATAATAATAATAATAATAATAATAATAATAATAATAACAATGTGTTCAATATACAGATTTTTTCGTTTCGTTTATGTAATTGGGGTTTCCTCTATTCCAATATATGTTATTTTGTAACAGGAAGATAAACTGACACGTATGACTAACAGTTTTCCAAAAAAAGATATCAGAAATGTGTGGATGTAACAGCACAATCCTTCCAACACCTCCTGTCATAAGGTGCGTGCTTATGTTCCTAGTAATTGTAATTGCTGGAACTTGAATCAGTTGCGCGAATATCGCACCAGCTTCGCTGGGAGTTACCGCTCTAATTGCCGATCCACCGGCTTCTGTGAAACGGGCGACAAAAGCATGAAAGACCTTTATACTAATAACCTAATATTGTTATTTTCCAATCATCCTATATATCATGAAGTCAGTATTATTGCTAATATGAACATAAAATAATTTATGCGAAAAAATGAAGATAAAAAAAACTCTAATTCTGATTATGGTGGTATATACTGACAGAAAACGCACATAATAACAGTACAGACAAATTACATTAAACCAATTAAAACGCAGAAAAGAATTTTGTGCTAGGTGCTAGCCATTATCAGATGTAAATGAGAAAAGGTTCAAGCATCAAGAACAGTTAATTTATTTCGACATAATTTTCTACCTGTAAATATAGCTAGTAGAAATATTATACTGTATTAAACGTTTAGATAATTGCATTTTAAATGTGGGAAGTGTTTTTCAGAATTTAAAAGAGTTCAGGTAAATAAAAAAAAACTCTTTTATAGTCATACATTTAAATATATTCTCTTTCAGGTTATTTGAAAAAGAATATTTTTTCATTTAAATTTATTATCGATGACATCAGAACTTTCTCTAAATGGTACTAGTTCTGTATACATTAAGACTTCCTTTAACAGTATAAAAGTTGATGCAAGAGGAGAAAAAACTTCTCTTTTAATAACTACTCATTGATTTACCCTAACAAAGTTATATATTTATATATGAGGGTAGGTGCATAAGTTTCCGGTCTCGCCGATAAGAATTACCCTGTTCACAAAAGTCTTATTTGGTGCCATACTTTATCTGTTAATAAATAATTGCACCTGTAACTTCCGCTCCGCTATGTTCAGTTGTTCAGATATAATTGCATAGAAAGGCTATGTATAGAAGATTGTGACATTTCAAAATGGAGTATCCAGCTGCTATTAAGTTCCTCACAAGAAGAATTTACTCCAAATGAAATTAATCAGCGATTGGACGGTGTATATGGGAAAGCATCCCCCTCATATTTTACCGTAAAAGAATGGGCCAAACTTTTTCGAATGAGTCGAGAAAGGATTGAAAACGAAGAGCGTGCAGATCGGCGCTTGGAGGTGCTCACTCCTGAAAACGTCGCTCTTGTGGAAGGAGAAATTATGGAAGACCGGCAGCTCAAAGCTACAGAAATACTGCAAGGTTGGACCTTTCTAAAACAGCAGTCCTTCGAATTATTCATGAACATTTAAATATGAATAAGGTCAGTGCAAGATGCAAGATGCAAGTTGCCTAGACTTCTTTCCTCGGTCCAAAAGCAGCAACGAGTCATCTGTTGTCAGGCATTTTTGGAGCTCTGCCATGGCAACGAGAGAGAAGTTCTGCAAACCATTGTTACAGGAGATGAAGCTATGGTCCTCTACTATGATCCTATGTCCAAAAGAGAATCAACGGAGTGGCGTAAACCATGCGGAGCACCGCCTCTAAAGGCCAAGATCATTCAGTCAACCCAGATGATCATGGTCACAATTTTTGAGACTGTGAAGGAATACTCTTCATTGACTTCAAGGAGAACACCACAGTAAATGGGGAGTACTATGCTGGCCTACTGCACACACTATCTGCTTCTATCAAAGAGAAAAGGCGAGGAAAACTGAATGGTGGTGTGCGCCTTCTTCACGACAACACGCCTGTGCACACAGCTCTTATTACAAAGGAAGCTGTGAAGAAATGTGGCTTCAAGGAGATCGACCATTTTCTCTTCTCAAAATTCAAGAAGGACTTTGAAGAAGGAAATTTAAGTGTAAGGAAGAAGTGATGGGTATTGTTTATGCCCATTTTGCAGACAAGACTTCTGACTATTCTGGGGGGAGGGGAGGTTGAAATGTGAATTCAAAGATGTGAGAAGTATATCGCAATTTAAGGTAACTAAATTGAAAAGTGAAATATAGTTTTTATCTTTATCATATCTAGGTTAGTCCGAAAACTTACGGACCGAACCTCATACATAATAATAACAATTTGATTATTTCAATAGATACATTATTTTAAACAGTAACCTGAAAGCGCTCACATTTATAGATGTGTTAAACTCTAGGTATATGGATGCCTTCGTACTCGAGAGCTGTCGATACCAAACGATAATAATGTACATGGGTTCGATAAGTAATTAATGCAATAATTTTCAATTAACATTATGACAAGTAGCAAGTTCTGAAATATTTCAACAAACATGTGTCTAAAACAAAAGTTTCTGAATAATAAGTAATAGGTATCTAAGCCTGACCTCCGACACGATATTAAAAGCTTTGCCCCTATCTCACTATTTCTGCCAATGATCTGGCAAGAGTATGTCTAAAAATTTCTTTAAAAATCACGTACCAGAGCAATAAAACTTTCTACACTGCAATTTAAAGTAGATTTTTGAACGTGCTATTATATCAATTTCTAGCATGTTTTTCACTTTTTGCTCTGACAGGAATTAAGGAAAATGTTTCTGCATCTAATCGTAACCTGCATGAAACATCGTTACGCTACTATACCCCCGAGTAGAAGTAAACGAACGTTCATGGTGTAAAAGAAAGGAACTTGCTTCTGTTAGCTGGGAAGGTTCTTTTGGTTGTATTATGTCACTCCCAAGGCATTTTGTTAATCGATTTTGCTTATGAATATCGAACAGACAATGCACCTTATTAATTCCATCAGCTGGTTGAGGTAACACAACTTATCTGGGAATAAAATGTCAACAATCATTTCGAGAAGATCTTACCCTCCAAGAAAACGCCCGTCCGCATACAGGTTCTTTGACAAGGAGAAAACTCATAGATATTCACTGGCAATTACCCTCCTTATAGCCCAGAATTATTTCTTTGAGATTATTATTTGTTTATATCGTTAAAAGAAGCATTTGGGGTGGGAGATTTAAAATAATGAAGTCGGTCCTGGTGGTCTAGTGGTAACTATACTTGCCTCGTAGACCCAAGGACGCGGGTGAAATCCCGGCCAGGGTAAAAACCATAAGTATGGCTTCCTTCGGAGGGGAAGTGTAGTCAAGGGTCCCGTGTCGCATATTTACGGCATGCAAAAGAACCTCAAACCTGAAAGAAGAGGACTCTGAGCAAAATTTATCGGCAGTTTCGCATCTTGAATTGAATGGGATGCTGATGATCTGAGATATTAAAGAGGGTCCGTAAATAAAACATATCAACAAAGACAACGATGAAGATATGGGGGCATTGTGCGCACCTGACAGGAAACCCAACCCCAATGTTTCTTCAATGATGGGACTCATGAAGTTCGTATCCGCTGAGAAATTTGTGTTCGTTAGTCGGAAATTATCTAGAAAAAATTAGAGTACCCCATCTTTATTTAATTTGGTTTCATAAAAAAAATCCGGTTTATATTTGATTCATCCTCGTACTGTCGGATATATTGGAAGTGTGCAATCATTAAGAAGCAGGTCGCCAGCTATACATTTTAAAGTGCTGAACACATACCCGCTTGCAACGCGCAGAAAACCCTGAAAGTGAGCTAAAAACGCTCAGATTCCCACTCGAGCAGATTGAATGAATGCTTGCATTTAGCTTGATTTCCTGTACAAAAAAGCGAAAAAACTGGAACCTTCAGTGAAGCTACCTTGTAGCCTTGAAGCGAAACCCAACGTGCACTTCCGTTTGATCAGCAGAAACAAAAAATTATATAGCTGCACATTCTCTTTTTCCAATGGTTCCTTTCTCCAT
Organism: Metallyticus violacea; assembly: GCA_030762175.1. NCBI lineage: Eukaryota > Metazoa > Arthropoda > Insecta > Mantodea > Metallyticidae > Metallyticus > Metallyticus violacea. The sequence goes on along the minus strand of CM060841.1, from coordinate 62,322,491 downwards.
TTGCGAGGAAAAAATATTTTAGTCCACGGTATAGCGATAAAAAAAAAAACTTTGATCATGGTAAATGCAGGAACGCATTGCGCCGCCGGAGAAGGCATTGATTAACTTCGATCTATTTTGCTAACATTTCAGCCGGGAAGCCTGCGTTAGTTGTAGTGCTCTTGAAATACCCAGGTTCGTTTTCACGATTTTTTGCTTCTTTCCCAAAGCCTGGCAAATATCCACGCGCTCTCTATTGGCTTCAGTGGCAGAACAGAAACACGTTTTTTTTTTAAAAAAAATACAGAAATTGAAATTATGTAGCGGAGTTTTTAATAACTATACGTACGTACATTATATTATTTGAAATATTCAAAGGAAATGTATGAACCAAAGGTGTTGTGTTCAATAGAAAACTGCAACAAAACAAAAGCTACATTCATTAAGTTTCTGGCGTAGTTCGATCGCGAATACCATTCTTCTGGTTTTGGCAGGTATTTTTCAGACAACAATGCAAACCTCACTAACACTAAAGGCCCTGGAAGCCACAAAGCAGAGAAGCATATACATTTCCTTTCATAATTTCTAAAGAACACAAAACAATGCAATACGTAGAAAGCCGAAACATTTTGATATCACGGAAATAATTATTAATTAACCTACGTAACACGAAAATGGTATGTTCTGGATGCTAGGATAAAAACGTTTTTCATTTGTTTGCTTGACTTTTTTCACATAAATATAAAACAGTTGGTGTTTAAATAACTTCAAAAACTTATTTTCTCTTAAGAGGATTAATCAACCTCGTGTTAATGCCTGTGTTTATTAAATACATTAAAGGAATATTATTTATGTAAGAAATAATAATATTATTTTGTTCTTACCTAAAATAGTTATCAAGGCACTCAAACTAAAGGGTGTTATGCATGAATTGGCAAAGTTGTTTCATAGTTTAAAAGAGTAATCAATGCGATTAAATAAGGAAAATAATATCCGGCAAATGGCGTCTGCGTCTCATATGACACCCGTAATTCCTTTTGACAAATTTTGCAATCACATTTTCGCAGACTTTTGGATCAATTGTTGCGACCTAACGTCGGATTTCTTCTTTAAATTCAGGAATGGTTGGTATGGGTTTGCTGTAAACCTTTCACTTTACAAATCTCCAAAGATAAAAACACACGATGTAAGATCGCATGGCTTTGGTGACCAACCACGATCATTGTTGAGCGAAATCAGCAGCCCATAACATTTCTGCAGTAACGAATCAATGGATACGCGCGCCATATGATACGTAGCGCCATCCTGCTGGAACAACATCTCATCAACATCAAAGCCAAAGCCCATGGCTTCCAATTGATGCCGCAAAAATGTTATCATCTCGCGATAACGTACACGATTGACAGTTACTGCACTTCCGGACTCGTTTTCGAAGAATTGCGGCCCAATAATTCCACCACACTAAAGTGCACACCACAAAGTCACTCGTTGAGAAGAAATTGACTTTTATTCAATAATAAAATGGTTTTCCATGCTCCAAATGCGAAGAAAGCCGACATTCTATTGCAACAATTGACCCACAAGTCTGCGGATTGCAAATTTTGTCAAAAAAAAAGTGTACGGGTATCATAGAGACGTGGAGGGCATTTACCGGATATTATTCTCCATTTTAATTGGAGTGTTTACTCTTTCAAATTATGTCACAACTTGGTCAATTTATTTTGTAAATTTAAATGCTGCGCTACTTTTGAGAAACCCTTTACAAACTGCATTTTATAACACTCCAGTGCTACCAACTTGGTATAATACGAAATATAACAAATATTCGATTATTTATAGGTATAGAAATGGCCTATTTTATAATACTTTACATTATTTCTTACATTTCTCATGGAGATTTCGAAATAAACTTTAGTACAAAGAAAGTTTGTTTTCAAGATTAAATTGCTTGAGTGTGGGAGTCAGGCCGATAAGACCTCTCCAGTCTTTGTATCTATACATGGCCAAGTAGTTAAGTATATATAATTAGCTTCTTTCAAGGAGAAAATTACATTTCTGACAGCAATTTAGTATGACATATGAAACATTTTAATGAGATTAAAAAACAACATTTTAATTGGTAATTTAGTACCGTTGCAATATTAGTAAAATCTAAATATTTACGTAATGTTCTCTTCATACTCCTACTAGTGAGAAAAACGCAAACTATTTCTTTGAAGCAAGGAACGTTTCAGAACGGCAGGAATAGATTTTAATTATAATTATTAATTTTTATAAATATTAGGAGCTGTCTAAAATAGTGTACTAAACAAGTAGGTTTGCTCAATTCGGCCTGCCGTCTCATTTCACTAACACCCTACTCACAAAATATCTTTTTTTTTTTTTTATTTGGTTGATTTAAGGGCGCTCTTTAACATCTCAGGTCATCAGCGTCCCATTCAATTCAGAGCTTCAAACGGCCGATAAATTTTGCTCAGAATCCGCTTCTTTCAGGCTTGAGGTTCTTTTACGTGCTCGGGTTCTTTTACACGGGACCCATGGCTTTACTTCCCTTCCGAAGGAAGCCATACTTAGGATTTTTACACCCAAAAAAATCCATCGATCCTGGCCGGGATTGAACCCGCGATCTTGGGTTTAGGAGGCAAGTATGGTTACTACTACACCACCAGGACCGACAGAGACAGAAAGATAGAGCGGCTATCAGATAAAGACAGACACTGCTTTATAAAGCTAAAGGATAAAGGATCCAGGGGGGCCTAAAAATTCCTGGGAAAAGGTGGAAACGCTCAATTCCTCAACAAGACCGTAATATTGAAGATACATTCATTAGAAGCGATAGATATCATGCTCTTGGCCAGGCATTAAAATGAAATGAATATGAAGAAAAGGTGAAAGATATCTATAAAATGATTTTTGAAAAAGTTCACCAAATAGCCATCGATCCTACCAACTAGGCACCGAAAATGACAATCACAAATGCCTGTTAACGCTCATGCGGTTATAATTTTTGTTTTCCCCCAACTAAACTCGGCATATAACCATCAATTAACAAGGGATTTGTGTTCGTTAACCAGCCAAATTAGACATTCGGGGATGGGGAGGGGGGGGGTTAACCTAAACCGATTAAAAAAAAATAAGAATCGCTCTAGCGGCCGCAATTTTTTTTCCTCAACGACACTCCGTATATTTCATTCAAATAAATTAATAAAAATGGTTTCTGAAAATTAGGGCAATCAGTCCATTATGAATGAATGAATGCTGTTTAACGCCCGTTTTTGCTACAGAGGCACCACAGGCGATGGACACTGATGATACATGAAATGAAATGATATATTGGGAAAGAATTTTTTTAAAGGAAGGAATCGTTTCAGGTCTAAGTTTAGGGTACCTCCCCGGCATTTGCCATTTATGAGGACTGAAGAAAACCTGGAAAAAACTTCAGTCAGGGATGACGGTCCTGGCGGTATTCGAACCCAGACCTCCCGCTCACGAGTCCGCGACTTAACGACCTCGGCCACACGTGGCGGTGAAATACAAAAAGACAACTAGTTTCTGAAAAACATTGAAATCAGAACGGGTTTACCAGAAATTTAAAAATCGCCTTAGCGACATTAATATTTCTTTTTCGCGACGAAACTCCGCATATATCATTTGAATAAAACAAGAATAATAGTTTCTGAAAATCAGGGAAATCGGATTGTTAGCAATGGGGTTTTACCTGAAACCCAGCATTTAAAAATTACTATAGCGGCACCCATATTATTTTTTTCAATGAAATTCGGTATATACCATTTAAATAAATTAAGGAAAATAGTTTCTAAAAATCACGGAAATTGAGCTATTAGGAGTGGGGGTTTACCTGAAACCCAAAATTTAATTATCGCTCAAGCGATACGAATATTTGCTTTCTCACAACCAAACTTGGTATATACCATTTAAATAAAATAAGAAAAACATTTCCTGAAAATCTGTGAAATCAGATTGTTAGGAATGGGGCTGTACCTGAAACCCAACATTTAAAAATCGCTGTAGCGGCACCAATATTCGCTTTTTCGCAACGAAACTCGGTATATACCATTTAAACAAAATAAGAAAAATAGTTTTTCATAATTAGGGAAATCGGCCATTCGGAATTCGTTAATAAAGCAGGCACTGTATTATAAAGATATCGGCATACATCCTTAGAACCGACAGATGTCCTGCTGTTGGCCAGACATTAAAGAATATGAATAAGTGAAGGAGGAGAAGGAAGTGCAAAGCGCTGTAACGGAGCAACGACAGAAAACTCTCAGAGAACTCAAAAAGTTCAAGCTGTTTACCGAACATGTAGGGTTTATATTAAGTCCACAGTCGCAACACATGAATACAGTACTTTTATTTATTGATCCGGCCACCCTTTGTGTCTAGAACAGCATCATATCCTGGTTACTGAAGACAGAGCATTCCATTATCTCAAAGATATAAACAAGTTTATATTTAGTTTTATTTTCGAAAAAAAAAAAAAAAAAAAAAACAATCTAATGCTAGAGCTAAGTGGCGTAACCAGCACTTGGGTACAAATAGAAAACATCAGTGCAGAGGACATGCGTTATCGAATCTGATGAAAACCCATTTAGGCCAAAGAATTAACTGTTTCCCGTGCGTAAAAGCAGAAGCAAACAGATGCTACGTGTTGTTTACGAAACGTGCCTAAAAACAGTACACATACGGTGACGTACGTCTGCGGCGGAGGGGACAGGCAATACAAACAGTGGGCAGTAGATTGTTGGAAGGGGGTGAAGGGCTGGAAACAAATTAACCATTGTTTACGCACGTAAATTACACCTTTTCGTTTTGGACAGGCTGCAGCATTGTAAGATCAATTGACATGCGAAGCGGACGCGGACCTAGGCTCCATTTTCCCTGCACGGACGCGTGGGTTGGACTGCCCTCTTGCGTTTGAGCCTAACGCCAGCTTAACATATCATGCTGATATTTATTTATGTTCCTTAAGGGAGGTAGAAGTGATAGGTTGTAGTTATGACGGAATATATGTAATATTACGGGATATCTAAGGCGATCATGAGAGGCGAGGTTTCGTGGGTTCTTTAATGTTTTTTTTTCCTGATCACTAAGGCGAATATTAATAAGGAAGAATTTTACCACAAACTTTCCGCTCACCCATTTCATTTTACACAGCCCTCGTTTGGACGCGCGGCCGGCTTAATGGGGATTTGCTTGGCACCGAGAAGCACGCTGTTTGCCGACGTAGTCGGATATTCATAGCCCCTTAAATTCAAGCACATAGATTTCTACAGCACACCAAATACCAATTTTTTTATGGTTTATACAATGACATTTGGTGTATAAGATCGGGTTTTTCTGCACTCCAGTATCCAATGTTTTGTTTCGCAAATGACCATATAAATAAAACTACGCTTCATCCGTAGAACAAATTAAAAGCACGTCAATAGAGCGAAATTTAAAATTATCTAGTACCCCAATCGCAGAAATTCCTGAATTACATTTATCTTATATGGTTTTAATTTTAACAGTTGAGTGGCATTCCAAGCCGAGGTTTGCAAATTTCATGATTCCTGTGTAACTTTCTCAGAGTTTTCTTTGGATTTCGTTCATATTTTTTCTCCATTGTCATTGGGTTTTTCATCTGTAAGAACATCGCGTTTCTCTATGAGGGGCACGATCAGCAGGGAATCTGTCTATAAATCGCCGTCTCACTTCTCTCCAAGAGTTTTTGCCACATGGAGATTGTGTGTGCTGAAGTACATATATGAACATTATGGCATTATAACAGCACTAACACACATAATACAGGTCTTACAATTTTCAACTTCTATACAGTACAAAGTCTTTACGTCAGCACATCGATTGACGTCGGTCCAGGTGGTGTAGTGGTAGCCATACTTGCCTCCTAAACCTAAGATTGCGGGTTCGATCTCGGCCAGGATCGATGGATTTTTTCAGGCGTAAAAATCCTAAGTATGGCTTCCTTCGGAAAGGAAGTAAAGCCGTGGGCCCCGTGTCGTACATTCACGGCACGATAAAGGACCTCAAGCCTGAAAAAAAAAAAAAAAAAAAAAGCGGTCTCTATACAAAATTTGTCGGCCGTTTCATGCACTGGTTTGAATGGAAGGCTGATGACCTGAGATGTTAAAGAGCGTTTAAATAAATCAAATAAAAAAAAAATAAAGGAAAAGGCAAAACACCGAAAGGTGGAGAAGTGGAGCGGGGAACAGAACAGGTTAGAAACAGGTCAAGCAAATCCCCGTTAGGCCGGCCACGCGTCCCAATGAAGACTGTATTTCGTTCATTGAAAGACCTAGATGGGCGGTGCGTGCGGCATGGCGATGGATCTGCGCTCTGGATAAACTTTCTGTCCTGACGCCTGGTAAGCTCTGCTTGGGATTCTCTCTGAAGTGGCCCCTTGGGGAACGCGAGTACAAAAGGCCTTCTCGGTCCCTCATTATGTCAGTGTCATGAAGGTGTGAAACTACTAAATGACATGACTCTACTGGTTTCTTCATCTAACGTGTTAACATTTTCTTATTTATGGCTGCTAATATCCCATTCTGATTCGTATTTTTAGGCTAAAGTAAAAAAAATTCTAACAAAGTGCTCAGACAATCGGTTAATCAAGGTTTAGGCTTTCAAATGTCACATTTGCAATACTTCTTGAATTCCGAGCAAGAGTGACATTAGTACATGCTTTCTTTGCAGATGTTCCTGAAGGAAGATTTAAACTAGCACGTCCCGAGCTCGACAAGGCCACCCTATCTAGTTTGTGAAACAAAACAGCATCTTAAGATTTCTATAACGTAATTCCAGCAAGACGGAGCTGCGGTTCTTTAACCCTCTGTAGCCAAGAACTACTAAGTAAAAACTGAAATGAAATGCTTCCCTGGGCTTTAGCGATGTTTTACTTCTCGGCTTCTAAGCATGCCGCAGCCGGCATCGACCGTACTTCATCCCCGCTTCTTAAAACATATATTTTATCGGGAAAACACATTAAGTATCTTTGATTCCTTATAGTGTCCTTTATATTCCAAAACTCCGCATTGAAGATTCAAATTTATACACAATATTATGAATTGCAGCAATGGAAGGAGACATTTGATCAGGAAAGCTCTGAATAAATTCCGTGCTCACGTGACGATCTAATTCGCATTTAAAATAATCTTTTCACACGAAAAATATGCAGCGCTCGAAACAACTGTCTAACCATCTTCGGGAATGAACGTACACTGCTGTAAAAACGGCAGGGAACAGATTGTGAGAGCGCGAAGTTTAAGGACGAAGGTTTTGTTGTCCACATGAAAGCGGAGAATGTTTATAATTACAGCTACGGAATCACTACAAATAGGAAATATGCTCAAATGTATTTTAATATTAATTGAAATTTATAGCCCCGCTTCTGTTGATTTCTTTTCAATTAGTTTTTATGTACCACCAAAAAAGTTTCCATGTATTGGAATTGTTATTGATCTACCTTAATTTTAGTAACTTCGGAAACGTACCAAATAATTGTTAGGTAGGATAAAAGTTGACAAAGAATTGTACCCACTGTGTGGCAAGGCAGACAAGAACTTGCACTGTATATTATAATGTACAGAAACCGAAGGAGAGAGAGGAAATATGGAACAAAACGTGGGATAGTTTGCAGGCAGAAATTCTGGCAATAAAGATTATTGGGATTAGCAGAAAAGAATTGTTTAATTACTTTGGAAATTGCGTAGGAAAAGTAAGAGAAAATTGGTGGAAGAAAGTAGTCAAGGCAAAGGAAGCAGGTAATAAAGTAACAATAAGGGAAGATGATCACCTTTAGGGAAGTATTTGTAAAGTTCACTTAATCATATGTATAGTTAATGATGTAGGGCCCATGTACATGACAACCGGTGTGTAGTTGTGTGGGATCCTGAATTAATAAGCACTCAAAGATCAAGGAAATATTCTAAAACTGTATTTGCATTATGTATTAATAATAATAAATTTTCAATCATTCATACCAAATAATCGAACATCTGTCAGTTTTTAAAAAAATAGGATATTTAAATAAAATATCTCGGTGTTTTTAAAAGTATCTATTGTATCTATTTATTGTATTTATTTTGAGATAAATATAAAAACTAAACACAGTGGTATTTTCTCTTAGTTTTAAATTCTAGCATATGTGACAGGCCTATTGAATGCTTTAACAAAAGAATCAACAAATAATACACATATCATTTCTCATATTCAAAGCAACTCACATAGTATAAATATTATCAATATAAATCTTAATATTTTGTCATTAACAATTATGCAGGACATTGTTGATAATTTCCTTAATTAAAGACAAAATGTGATTGCTTTGTGTGCAATAATGATGACAAATCTCGAAAAAATGAAGTCCTAGATAAACATTTAACAATATTTCTTATAGTACTTGACTTAGTAACGTGCAAAAAAACTCCAATGACATTCTAATCGCATCTGGTTTTATTTTCTTAAGTTAATAGGCGTTGTTGCTTTTGAAAAAACATAACTTTGTGCTAGAAGTACACTTTATGATAATTATTGGAATCTTTATAAGGGCTGGATGAACACTTCTATACAGCGCATCAATAGCACCTTCCATTTCAGAAATTATACTCTATCCATCTGCATCTATTTTCTTCCAAAATCCACTTTGCTAATATATTCCCTTTCAGCACAAATATCTCCAATTTTATTTTACCTAAATCGAGAATAATAAATATCTGGAACCTGAATACGACATACCCACAAGTACTAACTATTTCCTGAGTACACGCCAACTCAACATGAAGGTTTGCTAATGACGAGATGAATAGAAAGCACGGCTGGTTTTTACGCGAACATTACACGAAGAAAATACACGCCTGTTCATGCCGTCACATGATATCTGTGTAAGCGCTTAGACTCGTTCCGATTACCGGCAGTATGCATAATTAAAAGCTGAACATGTCGCGTGACGTCAGCCGTTATGGATTACGCACTTCCTACATATTAATGTCCGCCATTGTTCCTTGCGGCAAATGGGTTACTTCCCTCTTATGGGATCAAGTTGGGGCGAGGGGACGGCGATCTCCACTTTGTGGTGCGGACCCGCCCCAGCGGTGGGCCTGCACTCGACCCAATAGAGCGGCTCATTTCATTGAACACGTTTATTTGTAGTAAAATTCATCCGAGACAATATTTGGACCCACCAACTGCCTTCATTAAGGCTGGAGTAACTAAGTTAGCCTTTGCGTGTTGCTTCCGAACGCTTGTTACAGCATTGTTTTTGTAAATGTGGGCTCTAGCTGTCCTTTGGCGAAGTTAATGCCAAATACGTAGGTGATTATATTATAATATTCATAACAAATCTTTTCTTTTATAACTATGAATTAACAAATGAAAAAAAAATACAATTTAAGACCGCTTTTCCTCCACTTATATTACTTTATAACCAACTCGTGATTCTTATATGCTTTATCAAGGAACATAATTCAATCACAGATGTTCATTCAAGATGGTTTGATACTGAACTTTGTTCCCCCAAAATAGAGTATCATCTGTGAGCTAAAACCTCGTATGAAATATCATATTTTCAGCTGTTTTACAGTCAGTGAGGTAAAGACACTTGGCATAGGTACACCCTAGTCCAAATACGTTTTATAATTAGATTCCACTGATCTAAAAAAATTATTGTCTTTTTATTTTATATTATTTTATCCCCAATTCAAAAATGTTTTCATTTTGATTCTATTGGACTAGGCTTTTAATGAAAATCACTTCAAATCTAATACTTACAATTTTAATGAAATATTATTAAGCTTTAAGGCATATGGCTAATACAAAACTGTTTTTGTATGGTTCATTTTAGCTTAAATAATTTCCAAACTTTTTTTTTATCATTATGAAGATTTTTTTTATTTTAATATTATTTTTTTATTTTTAAATTCTAATATGTCCTTCAATATTCTTACTTTTCAAACACCAATAGTAATCAGTCATCATAAACAATAATTTCCATTGTTTTAATGTCTTTATGACACCGCCCACCTTGTTCTTCACTCATTGCACCAAAATTAGTACGGAAGTAATCAATATGTCTGTTGAGAAAATGCACTTTAACACTCATTCTACACTTTACATTTCTAAAATGTTGTAACATTTCCTCCACAATTTCTTTATAGTTATCAGATTTCTTGTTTCCAAGACCGTTTCCTGTCGCTTTTTTGTATGTCAACCATGCTGACTTCTCTAACTCGGACATCGACTGAGGAAAGATCTCATCCTGCATAAACTCACGAATCTGGGGTACATCGAAAACACCTGCTGCTATCTTAACTTCAGTTTCTGTGGGAACTTTGTAACAAGAAAGTTAAAACAATCACTATCCTTATTCAGAGCAGTTACAAATTGCTTCATCAGGCCTAACTTAATATGGAGTGGTGGAAGAAGAACATTAAAAGGAGAAATCAATGATTCATACTTCACATTTTTTTCTCCAGGAACTAAGTTGCTCCTTTATGGCCCATTTTTTCTTTTCAAGTGTTCTGATTTAGCCTAATTTTTCAATCACAAAGTTAACCATTTATTATCTTGTTTAAATCTCTCATGATATTTATTTTATGTATCTACTCATGAACAAATAATAAAAACTATTATTTTCTATAATATTGATATCTGAAAAACTGTAACCTGATGAGACAAAACTAAGGCAGGTTTGAGAGATTCCATGTGGTAAGGAATCAGAAAATATGAACAGTTTTCACTCAGCAAAAATTGTGTAGACTATAGTGTTTTCTATAGTAAATATTTAACTTTTTTATTCCAGCGGAGGAATAATACCTAGAGACGCTCTGATGATTTTAAAATTCTATTTTTATATAAAATAGAATAATTACTTTAGATAAACTTTTCTAACTATTTCTCTGGAATTGGACCAATTATAACATTTTATGTTTTAATAAGTTTATTCTTTGTGTGTGTATGTTAACGCTGGATATAAAATGCTTACTACTATTAAACAACTAAAACAATAATCAAGAGACAGGAGAGGAGAATGTGCAGAACAAGATAGGAATACACAACTTGCCTCTGGTTGTTACATACAGTCCAGTAATTACAGCATTGGACCGAAAGGCTTTTTTCCTTGGAAAACGTTAGCAGGTCTCTGTAACCCCTGAAGGATTAAACCACCAGGATTACTACTACTACTGCCACAAGCACTATGAAGAGCACACATAAAAATAGCTAACAAGTTCCATGGAACATATTCTAGCCACAAATTGGCTTCCATCTATTCCCAGCTTTTGCTTCGTTATTTTCTTTCATTAAGTTTTATAAGGGGCATAGAAAAGTATCACAAACCTTTATTATTTGCTTTCCTTTTAGTCTTTAATACCTACAATTAACTGCTTCAAGAACTTAGGTTCAATACAAATGTTCGATGATGGTGTCTGAATTTAGTAGATATTTGGCCAGATACTACTCAATATACGTTTATTAAAATCTTTCCGGTATAGTTGTGTGCTGATGCTTTCAAGAAACGTGTCCTACAATCTAAAAAATGAAGACGCCGTTACCAAGTGTCGTTGTTTTAAATAATATTAGTTGCACAAATTCCTATAAGAGAATCTTCTATAGGCTTCATTTTCTACTGATATATGACATTTTAGTACAGCCTAGTCCTGCACTCTAATGAATTAACATAATGTTAAATTCTTCTTCCACTAACAGAAGGTACTGGTTTTCCAGCCTTGTCAATAAGCTGGAACGCAGTATAAGGAGATAGATTAGAAAAAGGACAGCTTGATGTTGTTGGCTGTTAAATTTGTTCTGAGTGGCATTAGTTCTCAGTTAATCCAAATGATGTCGCTTTTAGTTGCAACAAGCATTATGTGGTTAACAATCATTTGTTGTACGTTGAAGTTACATATTCATTAAATTAATACGTTAACTTTAATGAAAATCTCTTTCGCTATTCAACATACGAGGGTAGATCCATAAGTTTCCGGCATCGCCGATAAGGATTATCGCCTTCACAAAATCCCTATCTGGCATCATACCTTATCTGTTAAGTAAACAGTTGCAACTGCAACTTCCGCTCTGCTGAGTTCAGTTGTTCAGATATAGTTGCATAAAGAGGCTATGTGTAGAAGATTCTGACATGTTTAAAATGGAGTATCGAGCTGTTTAAGTTCCTCACAAAAGAAAGACTTACTCCCATTGAAATTAAACAGTGATTGGGCGATGTATATGGGGAAGCATCCCCCTCATATTCTACCGTAAAAGAATGGGGCTAACTTTTTCGATAAAGCATTTAGGACGAAGAGCGTGCAGGTTGGTCCCTGGAGCTGCTCACTCGATCGTTCTTGTGCTAGGAGAAATTATTGAATACCGGCCACTCAAAGTTACAGAAATAGCAGCCAGGTTGTGTCCTTCTAAAACAACAGTCCTTCGAATTATTTGTGGACGTTTAAACGTGAATAAGGTTAGTGCAAGATGGGTGCCTACACTTCTTTCCTCAGTCCAAAAGCAGCAACGAGTCATCTGTTGCCAGGTATTTTTGGAGTTCTGCAGTGGCAACAAGAGAGAAGTTCTGCAAACCATTGTTACAGGATATGAAACTATGGTCCTGTACTATGATCCATCGTCCAAAAGAGAATCAGTAGAGTGGCAGGCGTAAACCTAGCGAAGCATCCCCTCTAAAGGCCATGGTCACTCAGTCAACCGAGAAGATCATGGCCACAATCTTTTATGACTGTGAAGGAATGCTCTTCGTTGACTTCAAGGAGAGAAACAGGGGAGTACTATGCTGACCTACTACACAGACTACGTGCTTCCATCAAAGAGAAAAAGCGAGGAAAGCTGAGTGGTAGTGCGCATCTTCTTCACGACAACGCGCCTGTGCACACAGCTCTTGTTGCAAAGGAAGCTGTGCAGAAACGTGGCTTCAAGGAGACGACCATCCACCCTGCAGTCCAGATCTAGCACCCAGTGACTATTTTCTCTCCTCAGAACTCAAAAGACCTTTGAGAAAGAAAATTTAAGTGTGACGAAAAAGTGATGGATGCTGTTTATGTCCATTTTGCAGACAAGAGTTCTGGCTATCTTTAGGGGGGGATTGAAATGTTAATTCAAAAATGTGAGAAGTGCATCGCAATAAAAGATAACTATATTAAAAAGTGAAACATAGTTTTTGTATTCATTATACCTATATATATATATATATATATATATATATATATATATATATTAAGTTCTAGTGTTAGACGTTAAAATATCGTAATATATAGTAGTAATGGTAGTAGTAGTATTTATTAATCCAATTAAACTAGGTATACATAAATTGCACATCACAATCTCAAGAATGGTAACACCATTCACTCTCTTGTATAATATTTCATTTTTGAAAGTAATTCCCACAAAGGAAACAACATTTACAAGAACGCACTCACATGAAACAGTCATACATACAATAAGAAGAAACATGCCCATTGTGTGCAGGACGGCACTCTCTGAAAAGTTACAGCACTCACAGTATGAATTTAAAAGCATCTATTGTTGTAACTACAGCAAATACAGTAATAACAAATCACAAGTAAATGAGAACCAATTCTCATTAGACAAGACTTGGCTCAATTTACAACCCATCATAAAGAAAATCAAACACAACACGAACTATTGAAATGGATTCCACAAGCAAACAAACAAATAACTCAACGTTTAAGTGCATACAAGTAAACCTACAACATAAAATTGCGACAGTAGCAAACCTTAGGCAACTAATTACGGAAAATGTCATAGACATAGCGTTTACCAAGAATCAAATATTCAAATAACATAAAAATCACCGGTATAGCACGTACATTTTATGACGTTAGCACACGGCGATGGAAGGAAAAGAGCAGGTATTTTAGTGGCAAACAAAAACGTTGATACACTCCGTAATATGTATTTATTACAGTGAGGTTATTTGAGTTACGGGCCGCCTAAGTGCAACTGCTTACTAGGAAAGTGCAGCCACCTCTAAGGGAAATTATATTTTTACTGACAGCATAAAATGATACTGTATTTAAAATTATTAGTAATTTGTGTTATAAGAGATGTTGGAAATGATTCCCCCAGCGGTAATACATGTCGGGAAATTTTATTCCTTAAGAACTTCTTGTCTCTCGTAACTTTTTAACAAGTTGACGAAGAATTTCTGTACCCGGAACATGATTACCAGGTGTTTTCTTGCCTTGCCACTTCACTGCAAAAATCCTTTTTTACATATGAATACTATTTTGGGAATTGGAGGAGCTTGTATAGAAAGAATGGAGAAGTATGATAAAGATTAAGAGGGATTTAATATATTGGAGTGTAATTGTAACAAATTGCTTCATCAGACCTAACTTAATATGGAGTGGTGGAAGGAGGACATTAGAAGGAGAAATCAATGATTCATACTTCACATTTTTTTCTCCAGGAATTAAGTTGCTCCTTTATGGCCCATTTTTTCTTTTCAAATGTTCTTATTTAGCCTAATTTTTCAATCACAAAGTGAACCATTTATTATCTTGTTTAAATCTCGCAAAATATTAATTTTATGTATCTACTCATGAACAAATAATAAAAACTGTTATTTTCTATAATATTGATATCTGAAAAACTGTAACCTGATGAAACTAAACTAAGGCTGGTTTGAGAGATTCCATGTGGTAAGGAATCAGAAAGTATGAACAGTTTTCATTCAGCAAAAATTGTGTAGACTATAGTGTTTTCTATAGTAAATATTTAACTTTTTTATTCCAGCGGAGGAATAATACCTAGAGACGCTCTGATGATTTTAAAATTCTATTTTTATATAAAATAGAGTAATTACTTTAAATAAACTTTTCTAACTATTTCTCTGGAATTGGACCAATTATAACATTTTATGTTCTAATAAGTTTATTCTTTGTGTGTGTATGTTAACGCTGGATATAAAATGCTTACTACTATTAAACAACTAAAACAATAATCAAGAGACAGGAGAGGAGAATGTGCAGAACAAGATAGGAATACACAACTTGCCTCTGGTTGTTACATACAGTCCAGTAATTACAGCATTGGACCGAAAGGCTTTTTTCCTTGGAAAACGTTAGCAGGTCTCTGTAACCCCTGAAGGATTAAACCACCAGGATTACTACTACTACTGCCACAAGCACTATGAAGAGCACACATAAAAATAGCTAACAAGTTCCATGGAACATATTCTAGCCACAAATTGGCTTCCTTCTAATACCAGCTTTTGCTTCGTTATTTTCTTTCATTAAGTTTTATGTAATTCCGTAATATGTAATATGTATTTATTACAGTGAGGTTATTTGAGTTACGGGCCGCCTAAGTGCAACTGCTTACTAGGAAAGTGCAGCCACCTCTAAGGGAAATTATATTTTTAGTAAATATAATTGATACACAATTGAGTGTAATTGTGTAGTAGTTAGAGGTGATGTGGAGTGAAGTGAAGTTAGTGGTGAACATTGTAAGAATATTTTTAAAACTTGTAATAACGTGAGTGTAAATAACAATAAACAAATGCAACACAGAAGGGTAAAGTGTGGTGGAGTAGCAAGAGAAAAATTTAAATGGAACATAAAACCGTATTGTGTATACAGAATGAGAGGAGGGTAAAATGATTGTGGAAAAGAGGCATGGTGAAAGAGTAAAGAACAAGAACAAGAAGAAGATAAAAGGAAGTAAAATAAAATAAAATAGTTACAATAGTTACATATAATCATAACTAACGTTATTTGTGATAATATTATACTATTGTTAGCGATGTTAAAATAATGAACTGGTGGGGTAAATAATTAATAAATGTCAATTAAAGCTGCATTGATAAATGATACTTAGATTTGCAAGCAGAGAAGATAATCAGTGTTGTAAAATAGATTAATAAAAGACATAAATGGAAATTTACACGAATATATTTATAAATATGGTGTAATAGAGAAAGATGACATGATATAATATGGAAAATAAAGAAACATATACAAGAGCTATAGATATATAACAGAGCTTTATACAAATATATACGGTAGTAAAGTAAAAGTATGTAAGAACTATACTGAACGCAGTTTCTACCGTCGGTCCTGGTGGTCTAGTGGTTACCATACTTACCTCCTAAACGGTTCGAACCCGACAGGACCGATGGATTTTTTTCGGGCGTAAAAATCCTAAGTATGGCTTCCTTCGGAAGGGAAGTAAAGCCATGGGTCCCGTGTCGTACATTTGCGGCACGAAAAAGAACCTCAAGCCTGAAAGAGAGGCCACTGAGCAAAATTTGTCGGCCGTTTCACGCCCTGAGTTGAACGCTGATGACCTGAGATGTTAAAGAGCGTCCATAAATAAATCAATTAAAAAAAAGTTTCTACCGGGTACTGGTATATATATATATATATATATTACTTTAATAAATTTCTAATTGCAACCTAGGTGTAAATATTATCTGAAAAATAACAATGTATGAATGTAATTTATAACTTAAAATAAAGTGTAAGAGTTTGCAATATACGTCCCAGTGTAGGAAGCAAGGTACCGGTATGAAGTATTTTAGGTTATTATTATTATTATTATTATTATTATTATTATTATTATTATTATTATAAGTATACTACATAATGCCCTGCTCTTTAAGACTGATTTATGTATTAGCTAAACTATCGAACGCATAACCACTCTTTGGCAAAACCTCCATCAAACTAACTACAAACTATCACCTGCAGATGCATTATAGGCCTTGACGACTGGCTTCTTCCAGTATTCATCCACGATCTGCCAACTCACATGCCCTCACTATGGAACATCACATTAATTAAGGAAGACAAATCACGAATTTTTAATCTAGTTTTTTTAAATTGAATCACGGTCAAGCATTCTTTCCCATCGTTTTATATTTCTTAAATTCGTTCGCTTAGAATTAGCTGAGAAGTATCACTTTTTATCAGGATATAAAAAAAGTAAGTAACTGGCGAGCATAGATTAATTTAATAATTACCGCAATCGACTAAACTCAAAAAACCATGGTTTGTGTTTTCTACCAGTTACAGATATTTTACTATGTTATATATAACCCGATAATCGAAAGCAGGTGGAGGGGTTAGAAAAAACCTGGTAAAGAAATGTTACTGATTTTCAGCTGAATTAATTAATAAAATAAACCAATAACCAAGAAAAAATTTTGCTGCACAAACATCAATTCGAGATGTAATTTTTTTGTATTTATTTCCTTGGTAATATTTTATCACTTAACATAATCCACGAAAATAATAACAAACAATTAAATAATAACAAATAATTAAATGTTATTTGGTGGAACACTTTTCTGTGTTTTTAAATTTTCATAGTAGCAAAAAAAAGAAAAAGAAAAAGAAAAGAAAAGAAAGAAAGAAAGAAAGAAAGAAAGAAAAGAAAAAAAGAAAGGAAAGGAAAAAGAAAAGAAAACCTTGGGACTTCTAAAGTCATTTGGTCACAATTATTCAGAGCAATTAGATGCAGCATTAGATTATGTATTACAGACGTAAATGTTTGTTCAACGAGAAAATATGCTCTAGCTTGGGAATGCACGGGAATTGTCAACATAACTGCCAACTACCAACAATCTGATGACTTGCATCAATAGTGAGCTATTAATGAAAGATTACTTCAGCACGTTTTAAGGTGCAATCTAACAACTTAAGTTCGTAACCAAAAATAAAATAACATTTGGTTAAATAATCGAATGATGTTATCTGCACAATGCAGCTATAGCACTGTTGAAGGTTAGCCATTTATGTGATTTGGTAATAACTCTATTAAACATGTGACAGAAATAGTCATTTTAACTCTGGCGTACATTTTCATTAATAACTCAAAAACTAAGGATTTCCGAACATATGTTTATATAGTGTTTATTTCTGTGAGGAACCCGCCACCAAAGTTTGTAAAAGTATTTCCGAAACGCACTGTATAGAAGTCAATTTTATTGTGTATTTACCTAGAAATATTGTAAACAAAGAATATGTTTTTATTGAAGAAATCTGACAATTGCTATTATTAAAACACTGAAAGAAACAGTAGCAGACATATACGAGTGGAAACAAATGCCCCACTATGTCGATAAATCCAAACGGAGTTATGATGACTGAAATAACTAAAAACGATGGAAGCACAGTTGATGCTGCCGATCGGCGAGGGCGGCGGTCTTCTGTATCTTAGTATCACATCGCCGGCCAGAAGCAGGGGACCAATCCAGAATTAAGCAGCCCAGATATATAAAAGAGGCGCATAGCTATTCCCCGTCATTTTTAATCTGGAGTTTATAGTTAGATTGTACGTGAAGGAATGAATGAATAATGTTTAACGCCCGTTTTTGCTACAGAGGCACCACAGGCGATGGACACTGATGATACATGAAATGAAATGATAAATTGGGAAAGGATTTACTTTTAAGGAAGGAAACGTTCCAGGCGTAATTTTAGGGTACCTCCCCGGCATTTACCATTTATGAGGACTGAGGAAAACCTGGAAAAAACCTCAGTTAAGGAGGATGGTCCTGGCGGGATTCGAACCCCAGACCTCCCGCTCACGAGTCCGCGATTTAACGACCTCGGCCACCCGTGGCAGTCCACATTGTATGTGAACGGTAACTAAAGACCACTGTGCCGTTTTAGAGCAGCACACTTGTTTGATTCCGAATTTTTTTTCTCTTTCCCTCATCTATTCTTGCTACCTGGGCATGCTAAGAAGGCTCGCCGATTTGTTTTGATTTATATTAATATTCCCTCACCTATGTCCTGTGGTGACGTAAGCATTCTGACTGGTGTGTTCTTATTTGCCCCTACATAATGCTGAATTGTCTCCAGAAAGTGACGAGAAACAGTTCGTTTTGGCCTTTACTTCTAACTTATTAGGTCCGGAGCCTTCTCCATTAGGTAAACTCTGTGACCCAGATAAAGGTAACTTTAACAATATTTTATTGTAACATTTGGTATTGCGCTTTAAGTTTCCTGTTGTAATGTATTAAAGATAATTTATACATTTTGAGCAGTACTAAAAGTCTTTTATTTGTTGCCTGAGAGGGAGATAGTATCAAGAGTTTGTGCCTAAATAATTCTTTTGAATAATTTATGCAGTTATATTTTAATAATGGCAAAATTTCAAGGGTTAGTTAATTGTTTAAGTGCTATATTGCTGAGTGACAACTTATGCTGAAATATGTTTTACGAGTATATTTTAATTATAAATTTCGTTGTAATTGTAGGTCATTTATCTCCAGTTTTGTGAAGTTATCTTTCTCCGACCACATCCTGAGGTTTTTTTTTTTCCAGTACACTTCCATAGCTAAAACTTGTTCATACATTAGCCGGAGTAATTCTGTTTATTGAGTTATAGAACACCCATTGGTACTACTGATGAGGTAGTGAGAAAATTGGAAACACAACTGACAGAGGCACTATCTCTATTACCACATTTACATGTGTGACTGAAATTAATTTGGATTCCGGATTGAATTGCAAACTCAGTATGAAGCCCGTTTACATTATGGTGTTATTTTTTTTTATTTTTTTTTTTTAATCCGTACTGAAACCTGTTACAGATTTCTTCTTAAATTTTCATGTACGTTAACCTACCTTATTTTATTTTATATTGGATAATCTACCGGATAACCCTTTTAAACGGGTTAATATTGATTCAAGAAATAAAATTTCCAAATAAAACAGATATAGAAGGTTAAAGGGAATAAAACAATAGGCAAAGATGGGTCTCGTCTCGTCGATGGTTAAATATGAAACGACTAACGTTAGCAAGCATTAACATACTCAGTTCGATCTCAGCATGATCCCCTTTTACAATCATCTCAATCCGGAATAAATGCATTCCATTCCCAGTTTTTAGTAGGATCGAATTTGGCTCTTGAATTTCCGTTTAAATGCACATTTTCAATTCGAAAAGTGTAATCAGATCGATTTCAGCTCGACATGTAAACGTTGTAGATTGTTTATTTTATTTATTTATTTTTTTTTTTTTATTTACGGATGCTCTCTTTAACATCTCAGGTCATCAGCGTCCCATTCAATTCAGGGGTGAAACGACCGATAAATTTTGCTCAGAGGTCTCTTCTTTCAGGCTTGAGGTTCTTATGCGTAAATCTACGCCATGGAACCCACAGCTTTACTTCCCTTCCGAAGGAAATCGTACTTAGGATTTTTATGCCCGAAAAAATCCATCGATCCTGGCCGGCGATCTTGGGTCTACGAGTCAAGTATTGTTACCACTACACCACCAGGGCCGATAACCGATAATTTACAAATATCGACATTTACAAAAACATAATAATATAAATTAATAAATTTTAAAAATAAATCAAACGTTTTAGGTTTTAAAGGAATACACCCTTTCTTTATAGACAAAAATTATCATTGATGATGCTGTTTTAATACAAGTACCCAGTATTAATTAGTTGGTTGCCAAATTGTATATGATAGAATGTCGGTCCTGGTGGTCTAGTGGTAACTATACTTGCCTCGTAGACCCTAAATCGCGGGTTCAATCCCGGCCAGGGTCGATGGATTTTTTTCCGGCGTAAAAATCCTAAATATGGATGGCTTCCTTCGGAAGAGAAGTAAAGTCATGGGCTCCGCTTCGCAGATTTACGGCACGTAAAAGAATCTCATGCCTGAAAGAAGAGACCTCTGAGCAAAATTTGTCGGTTATTTCATTAAATAGATTAGGATGCTGATGAAGAGTATCCGCAAATAAACAAAATCAACAAAGAAAGGGCAAAAACTGGTTAGATTTCTTTGCCACGGATTCATCTTTTATTTCCTCATTCGCCTTTACTTATCTGTGTGTGTGTGTGTGTGTGTGTGTGTGTGTGTGTGTGTGTGTGTATCTGCGTCTTCTATGTTTGTAAGTCATCCCTGAAATATGACTGACGGTCTAATCAGAAGCACCTAAGCGTGTTTTGTGTGCTTCGAAAGTAAAATAGTTCCCCAACAGGAATAGGTCCTGGTGGTGGTAACCATACTTGCCTTCTAAATCTAAATTCGCGGGTTCAAACTCGGTCAGGATCGATGGATTTTTTTCGGGTGTAAAAATCCTTCGGAAGGGAAGTAAAAACGTGGGTCCCGTGTCGTACTTTATCTCAAGACTGAAAGAAGAGACCTCTGAGCAAAATTTGTCGGCCGTTTCACGCCCTGAATAGAATGGGACGCTGA
Organism: Metallyticus violacea; assembly: GCA_030762175.1. Lineage (NCBI taxonomy): Eukaryota > Metazoa > Arthropoda > Insecta > Mantodea > Metallyticidae > Metallyticus > Metallyticus violacea. The sequence continues at coordinate 62,301,300 of CM060841.1, read as the reverse complement.
TGACCTGAGATGTTAAAGAGCGTCAGTAAACAAAAAAACCAAAACCAAACTCCGCAACAGGGGACTGACCCGCACATTATGTAAGTCCTACAGCAAGTTCTTCTTCTTATTTTTCTTCTTCTACTTCTTGACACTCTACATCCCTGTATGAGCCTTGACCTGCCGCAGCGACCTTCTACCCCCTCTCATAACTTCAATGATAGAGGGCAGTATTGCAGGGGGGCATATGGCCGGGTACCCCGCAAGTAGCTTCTTAGATCGAAGAACGTGACCTTTCCATTAGGCAGTTTCCTAGACTTTTCCATATGCGATAAAGGCATCCCTGGCTTCAGTCCCGAACGGCAGCGAAGACTGGTGACCGTTACGATTTTAGTAGCACCTATTACTTTAGGTAAATAATTTCCTCTCCGAGCATGAGGCCGTGTTAAACCAGTAGGTTAGAGCGGCATGTTACTGATATGAAGTTCTTGGGTTCCTTTCACTATGGATACATTTTTTCTTAATCTCTTTTTCTCTCACAATAAATGTCTAATTTTTTTAATCTTCATAATTTTTCTACACTATTAATGGAATAAATGTCACTTTTTTCATGAGCTAGGTTGGGGTTATGTTAGGTAGATTAAGTTTAACAAAAGAATAATAAATAGAACATAAAATAATATTACTCCATCATAACGCTTTTTTCTAAACTAGTCTTAATCGAATAAATATTATTTTTTCATAATTTAGGTTAGATTAGGTTAGTTTAGTTTAGTTTAGTTAAAGTTTAACAAAAAATAATATTGCTGCATAATAACAACTTTTCCTACATTATTTTTAATCCAATAAATGTTACTTTATAGGTTAGGTTAGTTTAAGTTTAATAAAAACAATAGAACATTACAAGTAATAGTACTCAATAATAACGATTTATAACTTGTTAGTTTTTCGGTTAGTTCAGATTAAGTTTAACAAAAAAAAAAGTGAATGTATAAAATGTCATATTACTTATAATAACAGAGGTTCCGTAAGAAATGAAGGCTGCAGTCCCGAACGGCAGCGGTCGGTTTTCTTCGTTACGGTTCGGTTTGCAGCTATAGATGCCTTCTGCGTGTATGGGTAAGACTTCCAGTTGCCCTCACGAACTTAGTACACCCCGTTCCAGACTCAGAAAAATTCTTATGTAGGTACCAGGAATGAGCCCAGGCCTTCCGGCCAGCAGTCAGCAACACCAACCGCTAGACCAGGAAGATAAGCGTAAAGGTGAGAAGAGTAAATGTAGCGAAAGAAACTTTCAAATTACACTTTTATCAGTTTATATATTACACGAAATAAATAATATAACAAAAATGAAAACATCAGAAGTAAATTTGGGTTATTTACATAATATTTAAGTTCATAATAATTTGGTCTGCGATCGAAAGTTTTAAATATCGCCCGCCGCCTAAAAAGTGCCTGTGTTCTAAGCTTTTACGAAAGAAGCTTCTAAAATGAACAAACGTTTTGAAGAACGCGACCTGTTTAGTATTAAACTTTGAATGACTCAGAACAAAGAAACACATTCTGGAGTCCTAACTAGCAAGATGGACATTTCGACGTTAATGCAAACAGAAAGTTTTAATCAAGAGAAGGAGAGGACAGGATCATCAATAACGGATTTAAGGCAGCTCTTGAGGAGGGCATTGTTTAATTTAATGGAATGCTGACGCCAAGTGACGAAGATGAAATGTCGGGACAGTTTTCACTGTCAAGAGTGCACATTACTGATGCTGACTAATGATGATGCTGCTGTAGATGTAATCTATCCCGGATCACTATAAATCCCGCCACCTGGATCCGATGGGAAATCAAACAGAGGCGGGCTTCGCAGCCAAGGGGTGGCGTTGGCCGAAAGAGCCCCTTGGTTGCTTAACCTACGACGAAATATATTGGAATCATCCAACAGAAAGAAATGTATAAAAATATTACTTTAAATGTACGTTTCAAATGAGGAAAGTAGTGAAGGAAGCAGGAATTCAAGGTCATAAAACAGCTTCAAAAATAAATTTATGTGGGCTTTGAATACTCTTCGAAAATGGAATTATGTTATTAAGGAAATGGGGGAATTTCTTAAAGAGTATTTTATTATTTTGATTATTTATGGATACTGTTTAAGGGTACAGGGTATTTGTTGTTGATTTGTTTTATTTAAGGACGCTCTTTAACATCTCAGGTCATCAGCGTTCCATTTAATTCAAGACATGAAACGGCCGACAAATTTTGCTCAGAGGCCTCTAATTTCAGGCTAAAGGTTCTTTTTCGTGCCGTAAATGTACGACACGGCACCTACGGCTTTATTTCCCATCCGGAAAAAGCAATACTTAGGAATTTTACGTCCGAAGAAATCTATCGATACTGGCCGGGATTGAACCCGTGATCTTGGGTTAGGAGGGAAGTATGGTACAGGGTAATCTTCTTCTATGCATCATCAGAATAAACGTTGTATATTTGATACAATTTTTTATGAAACTATTTCTAATTTTTAGATAAAATTCGGCATAGTTTGAAGAATATTTAGACTTTAGTAGGTGGTTTTAACTCTTGTTTTTCATTTTATTTTCTCATCTTACTTGCAGCACAAGAGTTAAAATTATTCATGAATTTTCTCACTATAGTCAAATATAAAAGCATGAAATTTCATCTGAGTACCTTTTATGGTTCTGCTAAAAAAATATATATGCATTTTTAAAAATGTGCCTTGCACATTGTCCTCTTTTTAAACACTATTATGACTCTAAAGTTCATGGTTTCTTTTACAACTTCATGAAAGTGCATTAAAATGTTTAATAAAATGTAACAAATGTGTGCAAATTTTCAGCTCTACTTCCAGTAGTTTCAAAGTAAATGGAACATTAACATTTAAAAATGTACATTTGAGAAAATTGAGGTTAAAAAGGAAAACTATTTTCAGACTTACTTCAATATACCTTCACCGTCAGTATTGCTGCCGAGTCCTCGCCTCTTAAGAAGTTTGTAAATCCCACTAAGAGACCGTATTAAAATTTGTTTAGGTCCCCTGTCCTCATACTTCCACTTCTTCCCCCAAAATTAATATCACGCTTGTGGTCCGCTGCATTATTTGTCCTACTACAAAGTTTACAATGATTTGTGAGAATTTTCACTGCTAAAACTTTACCTGTGAGATAATATTTATCAGCTGCTACCCCTAAAGTTAATTAGAGTGACTGTAGCATGTAATTTTATATAACTTTCTTATTATAGTCATAAGTTTAATACCATTTTATTTCCTGTAAAAGTGTTGAATAATTGTGTGTAAAAAGTTATTTTCTTGCCAGGATGCAAAAAGCTACACCAGCCATAAAATCTAACCTAAGTATTTCTGTTGCCTATTGTAACAACATTGGTAAAGATGACCCAAGCAAACCGGTGTTTTCTGAAGAAATTTCTAAAAAAGAATCCTTGAGTGAGATGTTTATTTGTATTCTGTTAGAGAAATGTAAAGCAGGGTAGGCGTAATAAAACATGTGACCGGCAACTATAGGGATGAAAAGACAGCCGATAACCTCTTCAAGGGAAGAAGCTAACAGCTTGAGTTGATATATACATGTTAAAAGTCACGTAGGCAATGTTATTTAGTCTTGTAATTTTTCGGCCCGCTGTTAGTTTTGCAAGAGTATTCAGCGGGGCATCATCAGTGGAAGGGCTTTCTCAGTTCAGTTCAGTTAGTGGAAAGCTGTAGTTAGTTTTGGCAGAGTACTATGAGGACGAGCTTTATTAGTTGAGTTCAATTGTGTCTCAGGATTAGTAGCTTTCAGGATCAGTCTTTATCAAATTAAGAAACGTCAGAGTGATCGCCATAGCTAGTGCGAAAGTGGCACATATTCTCCAGAAAATAACGGCAGCACACCTTATGTTTATGAATAATAAATTGTGCTTCATCTCCCATAGCAAAAACTCTTATCAATCTCCAAATCTCCTTCCTCTATAGTCACAGACCATAAAAATATCCAGCATCTTAGTCTCAACAGCCTTGGCAAAATATAAGTCAGTGGATAACTATCATCGGAGGGGAAGAAATAACATTAGCCTTGAAATTCAAAATAGCGAACCAAATCCTTCCAAAATCTGTCTCTCCACTCCACATAATTAACACGCCCCCTATTCATTAGTTAAAACTGCAGCACCTGTGGTGATGGAAGTACCTGCAACGTCATATTGTCTAAACCTCATTCAGAACACAGTCCTCTTCTTCCATAAATATTTTCTTCAATACGAGACCTCTTATTTCAGACTTGAAGTTGTTTTACGTGCCGTAAATATACGACACTTGTTAAACCACTTTACTTTCACTTTGAAGAAAGTCATACTTAGGATTTTTATGTTCGTTAAAACCCATCGGCTCATTATTTACCAAATTATCAAATGAGGTGTTGAAACTGCCGGTCTTCAATTATCCAAATATTTTTGGAATCTCTTAAGGAAATTATTCATCACTCGCTGTACCAATACAGGTGGCCGAAGTCATTAAGGCAACGACACTTGAGCGGAAGGTTTTGGTTTCGATTCCCCCTGGGGGGTAATTCTGACTGAGGGTTTGTTCAGGTTTTCCTCAGTCCTCATAAATGGCAAATGCTAAGGGGATTCCTAAACTTAGGCCTGTAACAACTCCTTCCTTTAAAACAAAGTCCTTTTTCCAATTTATCATTTCTTCTCATGTATGATCAGTGTCCACCGCATAAGATAAAAACAGGCGTTAAACTTAAGTTCTCGTTATTACATGGGAGTGAGGTTTGAGGATGCGATGGACGGTCTAAATAAATTTCATTGAGATTTCTGGAAGGGAATTCTAGAGGTGGGGAGAGGTACATGGAATTATGGTGCACTACGAGAGATGGGATGCTGTAAGATGCAGTCTACAGCAAAATAAATGTAATTAGATACTGGCTAAGAATAATTAAATGACAACAACGATCATGATAGTAATATGTTACCGGCACCAATTTAACAACATGCAATATGAAAAATGGTGCCGGCGGTTTTACAGCGGAAAAAAAAATGGCAGAGGAGAATTGAAACAGGTACAGCGTAGTGAAAATAAAAATTTAGTGGTGGTATAGCTTTCGATAGAAATTAATATAAAATTTAAATTAGACCTTATTGATTAATGAAACGATATAAGTTATGGAAATACTGTGTGGTATTAGGGGAAAAATTAGAATTCTTGCACTCTATAAGTATCACAAAAGAGAAACCAGGTTTTTAGAATTATTATTATTATTATTATTATTATTATTATTATTATTATTATTATTATTGACCTTAAACACAAGCATTAATGGTATACTATTAATTAAATAGTACACTATTTGTAGACAAAGCTATACTGACATTTTTAAATGTAATCATGTTTGTGAACTGAGCCCTTGATATCTATTTTACATTCACTAAAATAGAAAGAAAAAATAAATAACAGAAAATTTCGAGTTGCATTGCGTTTTAAGAAGATGGTGTTCATATATTTCAATAAAACAAAAACATGTTACTATTTTAAAACAATTTCAATGTACTAAGCAAACATACAAAATCAATATAGAACAATCGAAGATTTCATCAATTTTCATTAACTTTGACGCAAACGTTTTCTGAAGGTTATTACACAGCGGTCTTTCATACAAATATAATTCTGACACACATATTAGACTAATATTTCACATTTGCTATCTTCACAACGATACTTTTGTTAAATATAAAACACATGCACGTTATAAGTATAGTTTATATGCTCAATTAATTTCTCATTTTATTTTAAAACAATACAGACAAAATTAAAGGCAAGAACACTTTTTAAGTTTTGGTTTTCAAGTTCATCTTTACTCCTAATAATATAATGTATCTAATTTTAGGAAAAAAATTTATTATTTATTAAAATAGTATATACCGAATTTTGTAATGAAGAAACAAATATTGCTGTCGCTAGAGCAATTTATAAAGTAATAATATGATTTCCCTAATTTCGGAAATATTTTTCTTACACTATTTAAATGGCATATACGCAGTGTCGTTGCGAAATAACATATATTAATGCTGCTAGAAAGATTTTTAAATTTTGGGATTAAGGAAAACTCTCCTCCTAATATATTTCACTGATTTTCAGCAGAAACTATTTTTTTTTCTTCTTATTTTATCAAACGATATCGGAGTTTCGTTGCGTAACAAATATTAATGCCGCTAGAGTGATCTTTAAATTCTGGGTAAATCTCTCCCCCCCCCCTCGCTAATAGTTCAAATTCATGATTTTCAGATATTATTTTTCTTTTTTTATTTCAATGACATATATCAAATTTCATTTAAAATTTTTAAATTGCGGCGTTATAGCGTTTTTTAAATGTTGGCTTAACCCCCAAGTGGGTATACACCCACTCTCAATAATCTGAAAATTTTCAAAAACTACTTTTCGCATTTCATTTAAATGTTTTGTTGAGAAAAAACTATTGGTACTGTTAAAGTGATTTTTAAATGTTGGGTTTCAGGTAATCCGCTGATTTTCTGAAAAAAATGTTTCTTATTCAGTTTAAATTACATATATAGAGTTTCGTTACGAAAAAACGTATCAATGTCACCAAAGCGATTTTTAAATTTTGATGTACAGGCAACACCTCCTCCTCCCCCTGACAGATTACCACAGCAAGCTTACGGGATATAGAACAGCCGAGAACTAAGTGGAAAGATAATTCAAAAAATAAAATATCTTTGGCGCAGAACAGGATAAACCTAATCCTTAGAAAGGAAGAAGAAAAGCGTTTCTTTTAGCTGTCTGCCCGCGTCTCTCTACATAATGAAAACGTTTTGTGAAATCATCTGTCTCACTTTATTCGCAAAGAAAGATTTAAACACAACCGAGTCGTGACCACCACACACATAATAATCACAGAGAACTAAAGAAATAACCAAGACATTTTAATGGAAAACATATTTATCGGCTAAATAAATCAATAGTGGTTAATAGAAATATATATGTAGAAATAAAGGAACGTTTGATGATAAATGAAAGGAAACAGTTGAAAGAGGTTCAGCGCTTCTGCTTGATATGCTTTATTTTCATGTTATGTCGCTACAACTGATTTGTGGTTACTTTATCATAAAAACCTTCATCTCGAACAAATCGATTCCCTCCTTTCATTGCCTTTCATGGGGACCGTGCCACAAAACAATCTTCTCATTGTGTTCGTTGTTTTACGTTCGTTCCCAAATAATAATTTTCCGAAGTGTTTTTCTCAGCAGTTTTACAGTAATTGTTTTCCGTGTTAGCTTTTCACGCTAAACTCTCAATACTATTTTCCTAGTTTTTCTTCTTTTTAATATAAGAAAAGAATAAAAGAGGGAGTTTGGGTTGCTGTCCCAAAACGAGAGCAACAAAAGCGTATTTTCTAACATCGTAGTCAGCCAGCCATTCAGCACAGCCTGCTTGCTTGATTACAATGGAATTTTGTCATTTCACGGTCGGACAGTCAGGGCAGGACCATCGATTGTTTTTAGAGGATGAGGCGGGCGGCGGACTTTACCAGTGGCAACAGCCAATGGGAGCGCAGTGACGGCTGCAGCTGCATGGATTCGAATAATCTGATGGTTACCAAACCGTTAATTCACAATATTAACCGGCCGTGACTTCCACGTCGAGTAAGGTACTGGTTATGTACCAGTCGAGCACTTAAACCTGATAAACTGCGCGATAGCAGCCGATAGATGTCTAAACTCATTATTTTAATGCTGAGGAAGTTTGTGAAACGACGTTTAATAAGATTTTAGCCTTCCCTACCCTCTGAGGCCTGGGAACACAATTATTTTACAATGTTGCAGTCTAGAGTAACAATTGTGGCCAATAATATTGCGTGGGGCATTCCCTGCTTCAGCCAACGTTCATCGTCTGATTTTCCTTGCGGGAATTATATTAAAAAATTATAATTTTTTAAAAAATGTCATAAGAGTACCCACAAGTAAAATGAGGTTAAAAACTTTAAGAATCTTTTGTTACTTTATTTTTATTATTTATTTATTTGTTTTGTTTTAAAGCTCAAAAGAATTATAAACTCGCTATTTTCGTAATATTTGAGGGCAATCCCAGAAGTACCCGATCTGACGGCAGTTGTTGTTTGAAAAAATGACTATGTTAGAAAGTACCAACCTTATAAAGCTTCCTAGTGGTAACCATATTTGCCTTCTAAACCGAAGATCGCGGGTTCAAACCCGGACAGGATCTATGGATTTTTTCGGGCGTAAAAATCCTAAGTATGGCTTCCTTCGGAAGGGAAGTAAAGTCGCGGGTCCCGTGTCGTACATTTACGGCACGAAAAAGAACCTCAAGCCTGAAAGAAGAGACCTCTGAGCAAAATTTGTCGGCCGTTTCACGCCCTGACTTGAATGCGACGCTGTTGACCTGAGATGTTAAAGAGCACCCGAAAATAAAACAAATCACTATAAAACTTCCGTTTGAAGTTTGACGACGGTACGTTGTTTAATATTTGTTTGACAGCCATCAATAGTGAACCCTCTCAGTGAATTTGTAAACATGGAATAAATTGGCCACTATGTGATACAATACTTTTATTTGAAAGGTCTCAGTCCAACTATTATCAAAGTCGAGCTAGGTTCTACTCTGGGGAGTCAATTCCTTCATTTATAACTGTAAAATATTGTATGGCTGAGGTTAAACGAGGGCTAACGAACTGCCAAGACGAACATCGCAGTGAACGAGGTGATCGAATGAGGTGACCACACCAGAAATGGTGAAGAAAATCCACAAAATAATATTGGATGACCGTCAACTGAAAGTGCGCGAGCTAGCAGACATGATTGAAATTTCAAGAAGTGCTGTACAACGCATATTGATTGAACGTTTGGACACGAGAAAGCTGTTCGCAAGACAAGTGCCGCGTTGCTCACAAAGGAACAAAAGCAGCGTCGTGAGGATGTTTCAATGGAGTGTTTGGAGATGTTTCACAGCAATAAAGCAGAGTGTTTGGTTCGATTCATAGCCATGGATGAAACATGGGTCCATCACTTCACACCTGAGATAAAGGAACAGTCAAAACAGTGGACTGAAAGGGCGAAATCGGCTCCAAAGAAGGCGAAAACAGTTCCATCTGCAGGCAAGGTCATGGCGTCAGTTTTTTTGGGTTGCGCTTGGATAATGTTCACTGATTATCTTCAAAAAGAAAAAAATCTACGGTGAGTATTATGCGAACTTACTGAAGCGTTTGAGTGATGAAAAAACGGCCGCATTTGGCGAAAAAGAATGTTTTGTTTCATCAAGACAATGCATCAGTTCACACATCCGTCATCGTCGTGGCCAAAATCAATGAGTTCAAATTCAAATTGCTTCCTCTCGCACCCTATTCGCCAGATTTAGCCCCCTCGGATTATTTTCTGTTTCCAAACTTAAAATAATGGCTCGGTGGTAAAAGAGTTGCCGTCAATGAAGAGATGGAGCCTGCGGTTGGTGGCTATTTTGAGGAGCTCAACGAATCTCACTATAAACAGGGTATCGAAGCTATTGAACATCGATGGGAAAAGTGTATCGAGCTAAAGGGAGAATATGTAGAGAAATATAAATATTTTTTTCCAAATGTTTTGGTGTGGTTTTTTTTTTTTTGTGTTAGGGCAGTACTTCTGGGACTACCCTTGTATGTATTTACTTACACAAACATAATGCTAGCTGGGTGAGAGCGTTATTGGGAATAAAAGGTGCCAAGAGTTTGTGAAAAATGTGTATGAAATGTTGAAAATGGGTTCGTATAGAATCTGAGACATAGAATTTTTGGGGATAAATCTTAATTAAGGAATTTAGGGCTATATTTGTACACAGTTAAAAATGAATGAATATGGACGGTTAATAAGTAAGTGATCTTTGGTTTTAGTGATAAGGAACCATGGCATGGAGATGTTTGAATTGGATAATAATAAGGAAAATAGTATTGCATTGTGGATGTGCTAATTATTGTTATTATGTCAGATTTTCATGGACTGGGAGACAGCCAGGGCTGTAACTAAGCCGTGAAGATTATAATACTGTAATAATTTAGTGCTTGAATAAAGCACTACATTACATAAATTCGTTGAGAGATATGAACATCGTGAAAAGTATTATATTTGCATATTAAAATGACTATTTTTGTAATTTATTTTTTCTTAACTTTTTTTTTTATTTAAAGTGTCCAGTTTTTGTCCAATTTTCTTCAGATTTTCAACATCCAATCAGAAAAGATGAAGAAAATATTGTCATATTTTTTGACTTCCCAAACATTACTAAAGATATGCAATAAAAAGTTAAACAAATTATTATAAAACGATAGCTCTATTTCTATTTTGCAAAACAGTTGACAATAACATTATGAGCACATTGTTGCTACAGGTACGACACAACTAGCACAGTCAAACCTGTTTGACGACATTGTCCATGGGTAAATGTAAAAATCTGACTTTATCCTGAAATACCATTCATTTGGATCTAAGCTATAGTAAGTGATAAATGGAATAAGTTTAAAGCCTTGATTAAATTGTTTTATTTAGCTTTATGCTTTAGGGGGAAAAAAAACATGCGAGATAATTGGATATATTTACCCATAACAATATATTTGAGATTTAATGCCACACGTTGCTGTTTATATGCGATTAGTTTTGTTCAAAGCTTTAAACCTTCAGCATGTAATACAGTTCAAAACTGCACGTGCAGAAGTAACAAATATTGTAATTTATTAATTTTAATCTCTTTGGGGAAGAAAATATATGGAAACAACAAGCATCCAAAAAGTACGCTATTCAAGGGTTACTCTCTGAAATAACTTCCGAAACTCAAAATGACCCCAAAAAAATCAGATAAAGTATTCGCCATTTGGCAATTCTGCACAAAGTTCTTACCTACCGTTTTCTTAACATACCCATGTTAATGGTATGTGTACCGAAAGAATTATGCTTACACCAAGAAAGATCTGAGTTTGCTGATACGATAGAGCTGTTAGGGCTGCAATCCAGAGCGGCTTTCACAAATATAGCTAGATAAGCGCAACGGCATGATAGTTCAGACGGTTAGAGCACCATGCTGTAGTTGCGAAAGGTAGTGTTTTCGAATACACGCTACCTTAGGTTTTTTTCTCTTTTTTCTGCCGGAGTTAAAGGAGATTTGCCACCATTACAGTGATTTACCCGCTCCTATCAATTTATATTTACGAATAGGAGGCGGACATAGGCCGTCAGGCCGTAGCGAGCCGCAGAAAACTACTGGGTCCATCGGTTTCTAGGATTTACCTTAGGTTAGCGTTAAGGTTAGTGCATATATGAATTAATTGTGAATTCCATTAAGACAATGCATGGTGAAAAGTGAAAAACTCAGTTTTGTAATATAAAATCTGAGTATGCTGGAGCTGTGCGCTATCTCCACTGTTGCTAGGGACTTCAGCTCTAACCACTCTACCGCATCAGCAGACTCAAATTTTTCTTGGTGTAAGGGCAAGTCACCGAAAGCCATTTATTTCCTGAGTGAATTAAAAGACACCCCACTTGCGGATTGATACAAAGAAGTGTTTATATTATGTGCATTGTTCTTTGCTGAATTCAATCGGTTAGAATATTAAAACAAATGAGAGAAAAATCACGACATAAACTATGATAAGTTAGAGTATTAAACATTTATTCAAAAAAATTATGATTTTTGTTGTTAACTTATGGACGCTATTTAATATATCAGGTCATCCGCGTTCCACTCAATTCAGGGCGTTAAACGGCCGATAAATTTTGCTCAGAGGCCTCTTCTTTCAGGCTTGAGATTCTTTATCGTACCGGAAATATACGACAGGGAAACCCACAGCTTTACCTCCCTTCCGAAGGAAGCCATACTTTGGATTTTCACGCCCGAAAAAATCCATCGACCCTGGCCGGGTTTGAACCCGCGATCTTGAGTTTAGAAGGCAAGAATGGTTACCACTACATCACCAGGACCGACATAACAAATTTTTATGAGGAATAACAGAATATTGACAGAAGAACAAGCTTGTTTTAGGAAAGAAAGAAATAAAATATATGTAATGAAACAAATAGAAAAATAAAAGAATGTTATTGCTAGAAAAATTTAATTGGTATTCACACGCTTTTGATAAAGGAAGTAAATAAATTGTGGGACATGCTAGAAAGAAAAGACATTCTTATAATTTAGTGAAAATATTAGTAAATAATCTTCATCGAATTACATGGATTAGGCTTAAGGGCTGTTCCAAATTCTGACGGACCATATGACTCAACCGTAGATGATCAGCTCTCACGTCAAGTGCGATGCGAAAGTATTACTTGGACGTAAAATGACCAGTAATTATGTAGACATTTCTTTTTTCAGATGTGGATTAACATGCCGTAAATCTACGATAAGGGACCTCCAGAGGACTCAATCTTGAAGTTTTTACATAAAGAAAAATCTGTCAATCTCAGTCCGGTTTGAGCTAGGGGACCTTGCAGAAGAGCGTTTATTATTTCTATACAACCGATTTTGTTTATATATGGACGTTTTTTAACATCTCAGTCGTCAACGTTCCATTCAATTCAGGGCGTGAAATGGCCGATAAATTTTTCTCAGAGGCCTCTTCTTTCAGGGTTGAGTTCTTTTACCTGCCGTCAATCTACACACGGGACCCACGCTTTACTTCCCTTCAGAAGGAAGCCATAGTTAGGATTTTTACTCTAGAAAATATATCCATCTACCCTTGCAGGGATTGAATCCGCGATCTTGGGTCTATGAGTCAGGTATGGTTACCAATAGACCACCAGGACCGACTAGGTCATCGAGACCGCCATTATTATTACATATTCAATATGATTCAAGATTTCTGCGACATTTGGACCCTGCTTCATCGACTTAAACGGATTAGGCGTAAGACTTGTTCCGGTTGCTATCGAACAATTCGAATTTATCTACACTTTAACAGTTACAGATGGCAGAAGGATTGGTAACCAGACCTTTATTCAAGTTCATTCTAGTGTGATGTTACAGTATTATTTAGACTTGAAATGACAGGTAATTTTGTCCAGGAATCTATCTTTTCAGGTATGGAGTTTTTAACGGGTCGTAAATCTACGACAGAACTTGCGCTCAATATTTCTATTTGGTTTGCCCAAATGTAACTGAATCTCTTTTTTCCATGTAATGATTTATTGATTGAAACATATGAACATAGAGGAAGTAAGAGTGATACATGGGTGAGGTATCCGCTACATTAGCCACTTTGACTGTTCAAGCAAGTGCCTCAGTACGTCACAAAGTTATGGATACCCTGAATGAAGAACGTCCGTGGTTGACTGCGGAACCAATCTTCAAGAAAACGGATTTCCCTCTGCTTGGTAACGCAGTAAATGCTCCATACAAGCACCGCCGAACCACAGCTCAGAAAAATGATTGGATACCCACTGTGGTATTCCAACAGTCGATGCGAACAGTTCCGTACTTTCCTTGCTCAATGACAATTTTTTAATGGATTGTTGAAACGGAGATTTTCTTTTGCAAAGCTGTTTGCAGCTGATTCCTCGGCGATGGTTAAGTGCGTTTGACCGGATCTAGGCATGTCCTTAGTGCGCACACATCCGTCACAAAATTCATCATACCATCTGAACATTATGCTGTGAGATAGACATGCATTCCCATATACATTGTTCATACGACGAAATTTTGACTCCACTCCACTTTCTACCTTCGACATGGAAGAAGAATTGAGGAGAAAGATCAAATGAAGTTATAAGAAGAAAAAATAAAAATTTCCAGTTGGATAATGGGGATGACACGACGGTCTAGAATAAAGAACGAATCTATTGAACAGAAATTAGTGAAAAAGTTATATATATTAAAGTTCAACTGAACAAAATTTAGATTACGTACACAGACTGTCAATAGAGACATTACTGAAGAGAGTAATTAATAGACCAATGATTCTTATGAAAATGCATACTTTTACCTTATCGTAGAAATTCACACAAAATGTGTCCAGAATGCACACGCAAAGAACTACAGAGGTCAAGAATATGAAGAGTTTATTTGACACATTTTAACATATTTTTATAATAGAATACTGTACGTACTTTTCATCATTTTTAACATTATTACATAAATTGTAGAATTTGCAGATTTTCTATGATATTTCCAGAAACACGCGTCACATTCACAAACAGCAATCTCTTTACAGTCAAAAAATAGCACAAAACCTGAGTGTGTCTTTGATTTTATCCGCCAACTCTATGTAACTTGAGTTCTACACACACCCGTCAATGTCAGGCAACTTTGCTGAAAGAAACACCTCTAGGATATGACCATGGAAAAATAACTCTGCAGTACGGTATAAGCAGAATAATTCAATATATTTTCTGAACAGTAAATAAAATTCATACATAACAGTTATAAACGAACTTTGAATTTAGAATAATAACAAAATTAAGTCAAACAGCAAATAGCTTTAACGCACAGTTAATGTAGATGTATGTCAGGTATACTTATAAATAATTGAACTCTTTATAAACGCATTAGAATATTAAAATGCTACCTTTGAATGTTTAAATTTTAAGTAATGAAAAACCTTGTATATTTTCTAATAACTTAATACCTACAAGTGTGCCTCACAAAATTATAACGGAGCCGTAGGTCACCATGATAATACACAAAATAGTTAACAATAAAACATGTTCCAAATACAAATACATTCTACCTGGTTCACTCGGTATAGACAACGAAGAAGGCCCCGGACCTAAAAAGTTGTAACTGAAGAGCTAAAAAGTTTGCAGCCGCGGTCTCATTGCTATGTCTCGGAGGAAGAAAATCCAAGAAGTTCGCCACACCTTATGCATACAATCCTGATTTGTCCACGTTAATTTGTTTCAACCAATGGCAAAACAGCTTACTGATCACCTGATGCTTGCGTGGCAGCGAAAGAAAAAGTAACAACGAAACCTTATATACCGATCGAAAAAGAATGAATATGCCTAAGAATGGCATAATTAAAAGCAGGATATTTTAAATGCATCTTTATCGTAATTTGAATTTCACTTTTGCACATAGTGGGAGAAACTAAGCTTTATTTTAAAATAAATGTTGGTAAAATTTTGGACTTCATTGAGGATCTAGAAACTAAAGAAATGCAATTGTGTGAATCAATAAAGCTGTAACAGCATGCATTTACTAAGCACAAGGACAAGCTATTAAGATAAAATTAAACATGGTTCTAGCATAAAACCCTGGGCACAACACTGTGCTTTAAGGTGAAGAAAAGTTTTATTTGCAGGACATTTTGGTAGCCCGCAGTTGGATCTAACAAACTCACATATCTGTGCATTGGCATTTTGTGCAATAACATCATGTGGTGTACAAAGATTATTTTCAGCCTTAAAAATATCCTTGCAAATAACGACAAAGTGCGATCACTGAAAAATCTTGAGAAATTGTAGTCCTAACAGAAAATTATTAACACTTTTTTAGAGAAAGATTAAAAATTGAAAATAAATTTAAAAGAATAATATATTGTTATTAATTAATTTATTACATTGTTTATTAAAAATTAATGTTGGTGTTTTTACACATACATCCCACCCTAATCACAAATTACAGACTCGAAAGAGGTAGAAGCATTGACCAACAAAATAAAAAGTACACAAAATAGATTTTGAGTTGCAATGGTTGATAGTCTAAACTTCTAGAGCTTGAATTGGATGAAAGAAATAAACAAATGGAAAATGCAGGCCAGGCATTAGCATTAAAGCCCTCTTATGTACAAGTATGGACACCCCTCTAACTCCCATAAGAGTACGTGTTAAGCTTCTATCGTTTTACTCGATTGTCATACAGTTAATTCTTGTGTTGCACTGTTGAATGAAACCTTCTGAGTCTACTCCAGTTATTATTTTTGCGTTAGAAGCCTAGGTCAGACAGAAAATGTGACTATGTCAGTCATAGTTACGGCACTTTCGCTTTGTATGGCATTCAAACTACGCGGCCAATGATGGGTCATTTGCCGGCAGAGGAAAAGGCTGTCATCGGTTAAAACAGAAATCGCAATATCAAATGTAGGCCTCATTAACACATGAAACTTAAAATAAGAATTTCTCATTTTATTTTGCTATTCACTATTTAAAGTATTTGTTATAATACATTTATATATCAGTGTTGATATAATCATTATAAGGCCTACAGTTAACCTGTCAGTTAAGAATGAATTATAAGAATTATAGAGCTTCCTACCAAATTCAATTTAGAAGAAAAACTTTAGGTAGCTTAACATCTCCCTGCTCTAAATTGGTTCAATGAGAATGGTTGTGACAACCAGAAACCTATACATTTAGTTAGTGTGTAAAAACAAGAAAGAAATAAACTAAATATGACCGAAAATTTATACTATATATAGATCCATACACTTGCATTTCCCATTTCTTTACTCCTATTTTTTAAATTATTTTTCTGCAATAGTGGCATTCCGAATGAAATACATGACTGTAAAAAAAAAAAAAAAAAAAAAAAAAAAAAACACCACTCAAAACAACTTCACAAGTGTGAGTTACATACATTCATTTCATTTTGGAAAGCTATGGCAAATGTATTGAAGAGTAATTCTGTAAATATAATACACTTAGTAATAGCCATATTTTATTACATCACATAAATTATTTTGAATGGAGTTTACATAATACTGTCGAGATTTCTTCGATGGAATCCAGTTATTTCTTCCAATTTTGTGAATTCAAATATTTCATCGTATGTACCTAAAGAAATTTAATATAACTTGAGGCCTTTTTTCCTTGAGTTGTGCAACCAAATGCATATTAACTCAATTAAAATACATTTTCTATGACGTTTTCCATCAGGCACAACACAACGTCATCAGGCTGGCGATGCTGACAAAGCTCGGTTGTCGGCAAATTCCGCCGTCCATACTTGTCTACAGAGGGCTTTAACTTTTATTTGGTTTATTTACGCACGGTAATTAACATCTCAGATCATCAACATCCCATCGGGGCGTGAAACGGCGTCTAAATTTTGCTCGGAGACGCTTGAGGTTCTTCTACTTACCGTAAATTTACGACACGATACTTTATTTCTCTTCCAAAGGAAGTCATACGTAGAATTTTTACGTCCGGCAAGAAAAAGCCTTGATCGTGGACGGGATTAAATCAGCAATCTTAGATCTGCGAGACAAGTGTGGTTACCTCCAGACCACCAGGGCCGATACTAACATAACATTCACAATTAGCCAATAATGGACTGTAGCTCAAGGAGCAGATAATTGGTGCAGTCGTGCTTATGAGTACAATAAACTTTCCCAGGCGGTTCGTGAAGATGAATTTTCAAACACTTCCGTATTTTCAACATTACAGACATTTCTTGCTTTGATCGATAGATCTGATGCTTATCTCTTACTCCGTGGATACTTTAAAAGCTGCATTTCCATGCCCCACGTTTAACAACATTATATTTGTTCGTACTGTTAATCACCTACCGTTACTCAGCAGTTGCCGGTGTAATCGATTTGACATCACAACAGATTCTGGCTTGCGATCAGATTCTTCATAGTTCCCTACTGGACCACTAGCGGCGCTGAGTGAGAAGAGACAACTGACCGGGTAAATCATTAGTTTTTTCTCTCCATATATACCTCTGCCTTATTAATTAATGTCATATCAGCGCTACCTTTATATGTATCTCTCTTTCTCATCTCATTGCAATAATACAGAGTGATTTATTTGAAAGTGATTCTTTTAAACCGGTCCCATTTTTATAGATGGCAGCTACGAACACGGAACGTGCAATGAGGATACTTGGGTTAACGGCCGGTAGAGCAAGGATGCATATACTACGAGAAGTCAGTCGTCAAGGTAATATAATGCACGTGCTGATGACAGCTTGTAGTGTGCTTTCATTGTGTCTAAATTATGTGTTAATTGTTCTTTGTTAGTTATGACACTATATAAATATATTCTTTAAAAAATGAGTTTTATTCACACCCTTTCACGAAAAATTTAGTAAAACCTTGAAAGCAAAATTCTTCTAAGTCTTACTCGTTACAGCTCACGTTTCACAAGGTAACCAGCAAGTCTGTGTGTTCCGTTAGCTCTGTGGCAGAGTGTGCAGGGATGTCGTGCGCAGGTTTTAATATATATCTTTGTAACATATTATGACAAATTAGTTTCCCAAACACAGCAAGCTTTAATGTTAACATATTACAATGAATGTTATAATATTTCCTTCAGAATTTGTTCTATCTAAATGCTGCACATGCATGAAGAACAAAAGATGTCGTAAGGACACAAATTCAAGAAGCCTGGGATGTTGTAGCCTCTCGTCCACACTACTGTAGAAATATGACATCATCTATGCCATGAAGATTGAGGACAGTTATACGTGCTGAGGGTTTATACACCCGATATTAATTTGTGTTTATTCCATGTGTTTTCACTTTAGAAGATAATTTTTTCTGCAGGTGTACTTTTTTAGTTATTTGTAATTAATACGTTGTTTGTGACTATCATTTTGTGTATTCATAAATAATGCCACAAAACTCAAATGATATGCTAAAATATAATACAATATTAAAACAATATAATATATACTTATAAAACCACAAATAAAAATGTTGTGTAGGATTTGAACTCAGGAGCTTACGCAGAGGAGCAATATCTTCTAAAAGGCTGGGTCACCGCTATTCTACTCTCTTTACAGACGTTAATGATTGTGACCAGTCAAAGCACCCCCTGCAGAGTGCCAGTCGCTGCATGCGCTTTGTGACTACAGCAGCGTTTACGAGCGTCCCCGAAGTTCTCCGATTGACACATAGAATCTGGTGATGGTTAATTTATTTGTCAACGGGTGTACTATATATTATTGCAGAGAAGAGGTAAGGCGATTCTCAAGAAAGCATTGTGGCAATCCCATTTCAGGTAGGAAAACTGTTCTCCATCTTGCTACGAGAGTTCCAGTTTAGTTCTTTAGATCTGTAAATTATATTAGTTTATATTATGCTTTGAACTATTTACCCACAAAACAATCATCTATTTCTATATTCCTTTTAATTTTTTATCGATACATTAAGAGACTTTAAAACATTTCATTTATCGTCTTTTTTTCTCCGCCACATCTGTCACTGATGCTCCAGATAATTCTAACATGTTTTATAGGTTTCATTAATTAATGTCCTTAGTAATCATCCATGATATATATGAGACGTTTCTAACTTAGGGGGAGAATAAATTCATATACATAAAAAACGAAAGCACGCCCTTGTACTTCTTGATCGGAAATGAACGGCGTTTTAAGTATTTTTCAGCAGCCCAAAAAGCGACAATCTTAAACTGAGAGATACGGGTTTTATAAAGGAAGATGGTCAGCAGTAAACAATACGCCGGTACAAATTTAACATCAGCTTTTGACGGATAGAGCAGTTCAACAGTTAGGTGGTTACATTTAGGTGATGAGTGGTTCATGCAATAACACTTGGGACTCACATTTGGGAGGGCCCGGGTTCAGATCCTTTGGGAAGGCAAATAATATCAAATCTAATATACCTATTAATATAAACACATTTCTCTCATTTTCTGTTTTTCGTGGTATCACCTGGTCAATTAAGCAAATTATGAGATGGAACTGTCTGCTATCCCATTTTTTCGCATTTCGTTACAGGTCGAAAGTCTTAGGCTAGGTGCACTGGTGCTATGTGCGGTGTGATGGTGGCTTGCGCTTGGGAAACTTTTCTGATCCAGCGTTTGGCATATAAGTGGCCCTTCTAAGGGGCTTAAACTTTTTGGGGGGAGGCTTTGCGGTCATTAAGGATATCGTCTACATCCCAGCTTCACCGCTCGTGGGTTATGTCTGCCTATGCCATATTCTACAAAAATGTGATCAAATACTTTACAAGTACAAGGTCTTGCAGAGTATGGACTTGTAACATTCTGTTCCATGATATAAATATTAAATAGTTACAAGTATAAGGAAGAACAGCTGTTTGCCAGCAAATCATGCCTTGAATTAGGTTATGTCCACCCCTTAATAATAAATTTGTATTTTTTAATATACAGAGCGAATTATTGTCATTTCTACTAAATTTGTTCTGTATTTATCAGAGAAAATAATTATTTAAATATTGTAATACATATTTATCAATATTCAAGCGTAATAGTTCACCTTTAGACATCCATCAACACAGCTACATTTAGTAGCAATAGTTTCAGAGAAGGCAGAAGAATTGAGCTTACCAAATGTTTTAGTTACTTATTTTATTAGTCCAGTTGATCATTTATATTTATATGCTTTTTACATTGCTTGACAATGAATTTCTCATTATAAGTAAAGTGTTAAAAGATATTATTTTTGTGTCATGTAGCAGGAACATTAAAAAACATATAAACTAACTGGAGTGAAAGATGCATTTAAAACAGGAAACGTTGTCGCACTTTCATTGTGGTTAGCCTAATTTTTTCATTGCACACAAATAGTGAATTATTCTTTCTTAATAATATTCCTACTCATCATCATAAGCATCATTTTCGCTAATGTATTTAGATAGACTTACTCCCAAAATTACTAAAAATGTATTAAATTTTGCGCAGTAATCCAAGATACCAATATTTCTACACTATACAGAAATTTATACAAATTACTCATGTTCCATTAATACTAATACTTCTGTGGAACAGAACAACGAAAAATCACTTGTACACTTGTAAGTATGGAGTAGTAAAATACAAGTGTAGTAGAACTTTACTAGTATTTTTTTTAAATTGTGTTTAACACCCGATTTTAGTGCTGAAACACCATAGCCGGTGGACACTGACGCTACATGAGATGAAATGATAAATTGGGAAAGGAATTTTTTATAAGGAAGAAAACGTTCCAGGTCTAAGTTACGGTACCTCCCTCAATTAGGGAGGAATGTTCTGGTGGGATTCGAACTCCAGACCTTCCGCTAACGAGTCCGCGCCTTAACGACCACGGCCAACCGTGGCGGTAATTTTACTATAACTACAAGTTACAAGTCCATACAATGGTAATATATTAGACCTTATTTCAGTTGAACAGAACCTTAATGTCTTTCTTATCCCCTCCCTCCCATCCGGATGCCTGGGAGCATAGACACAAACGGTCAGTCCTTGAGAAAGGATGAAATACCGAAATATCCTCCTCCAAAGCTAACAATCCAATCCAATCCTACAACATTCTTTCATTTTCTTAAAAAAATTTTGATTTTAGAAATGTCTGTATTCATAATACAAGACCTAATACCAAAATTACTCTTTAGGGTAACGAGAAAAATGTATATTACAAATCATTTGGAAAGGCGGCACTGTGTTATATTTAGTCACTTATAACAACAGGAAAATTAACGCAGTCTGGGCAAGAACACGCGCCCCTACAGTACTGAGATAACTGGGTGAAGTTAATAGATGTAATTTTCTTACTTTGGTTTGCTTGTGGTAGATAAATATAATTTCTTGACATGTTGTAAGTTATGAAATACATCTGGACCTCATTTTACCAACTTCATTAGGGATAACATTCTCTCTTGTGGTTTTTCTCAAAACGACATTAATGCTGTCGCCGGCCCTTTTTAGGAATGAGTTTTAACCCTTAGAGGTTACTCTGGATGTCTGCGGACGGGCTTTGAAATTACACGAAGGGGAATAAAATCATCTCTCAAGATATTTCTACGAATTTCATGAAAACTTTAACTTTGATGTATGCGTTAACAGAGAAATGCTGCTTCGCATCAGTGGAAGCTATTCATTGGAAAACTAACAAAAACTCTCACCATTTACTGCTGTGCGGGAAATAAATTGAAGTTACATTTATTCCTTCTCAAATTGATTCAAGGGAACTGGAAAGTTGAACGATTTTTCTTTGTCATATATACAGGATCTCTCAATATACAGCGGCTAATGTTCTTAATATAACACACGACATTTTGAAGGATTTTGTCACCAAAACATGACTCCAGTGTATAAAAGTGTTTTTTAAGTTATCTCAGATGCTCTTTAGGCGAATATAGGGAAGTATAATGCAGAGTGTGTGAAAACAACGTTTGTGAAATGTATGTAAAATCTATTGGCCAACTTTAATTACTAACCAGGTATTTAAGCTCACACAAACTTCAGCATAAGAACGTGCGAATGGAACAAACATTAAGAAAAACAAGTAAGAGCAGAGAAGGGTTGTTCTAAATTGAGGCAAATTGCGATAAAACCAAGAGAGTAGGTTAGATACACTCTAAGACAATAAGAATACGAAAACAGTTTAAGCATTAATTTGTCGAAATTCTGTTAGGTTTAGCGGCATGTTTCACGGCATGTTTCTGCGTGTGGGTCTTACGACCTTTAACTCTCTCTCTCTCTGTCATCACCAGTTACAATGAGTTCTCGATGTTTAACATACGCTGATGTGCAGCGGCTACAAGCAGGTGTCTAGCAATGAGAGCTATCGAAGTTCGAATCTGAATCATTCGTGAATTATTTTATTTGTTGTTTTTTAAATACAAATTGTGTTTCATATATACATTGATGATATAGCTTCCAATTTCTAAAGCTTATTTGAATTTTAAGGTATTTCACTTTCACACACAAAAAATATATGTTTTAAAAATAAATAGGAAATTACTTATAATTTTTACATTAAATAAAATAAATTTGTATTTTGTTTTTGGTTTTAATATTTAGAATATGGTGTAATGCTACTTTTATTTTGAAAGCAAAATTTTACGTTTTTGTGTGTGAACGTAAATAGCTTAAATGACTAAAATATATATTGTCCATTAAAATATAAATCATTGTCATATATTAAACATTAATAAAAATTCAATTTAACGAGAATTCGACTCTACATTGTTCTTATTACAAGAGGCATGCTTTTGTTCGCTTAGTCATCAGAGCAGGTCCTAACCAACGCATTTTCTGTTTATGGCATAACTTGAACATGAACTGCCAACTTTGTAAACCCAGCCTCAGCGAATGTTTCCGATGTTTTCCGAATTTTTTCAGCCTGCTGCTCTTTTTTATTGTATAATGGTGTACAGCAGGATTCCACTTAACTGTCAAAACAGAGTGCATACAAAGCAGCTAGTTTAGGCTTTTTAGCCATCAGAAATAAATATAATTAACAAAAAAAAAGAGGGGGGGGCTTAGTATCTTGTTCACATTCTTCTTCTCCTCATTTAGCACTGCAGGCCCGGTGAGCCTTGGCCTGCCGCGGCGACCTCTGCATCCTCTACCTCCGTCTGACGACTTCATTGATAGAGGGCAGTACTGCAGGGAGGCATGTTATCAGCATGCCGGTACCCCGCAGGTCCTCATTGACGGGACTTTAGTGATCAAAAATTTGACATTCTAGAATATTTTATTCTTGGTTAAAACTACGCAAGTAACGCATTCTGCGATTTCTGTCTTATGTATCAAATTCCACAAAACGCTACTTCAAATTTAATTGCCTTTCCGTTTTCAATTCAATTTTCTCGTTATGTCTTGTCTCATGACATCTTCATACTCTTCATACAGAGTCTCTGTTACCAGAAATTGGAGTTTGTTAACGAGTAAAGTTTGCATTATCGTTCTTTAGAACTCAAACATTGTCCTATACTCATATAGTAACAAAAGTATAATGTTGTTTATTTAATGGTCTTAATTATCACCGGTTCTGAAACGTTCCCTTATCCTGGATCCCTTTAAGATCTCTTGCTCTTGCAGATCCCTAAGATTTAACTAAAATGTTTATATCTTAAATTAGCCTCGTATATCATTTTTTCAATTTTTTGTCATCACTGATAAGCATAACTTGTACATATAAAAAGGAAATAAATGTACTTTTTAATATTTGTACTTTTATTGCTATATATCCATATACAATTGAAATAATTATAACAATAATACTATATTCAAAGAAATTATATGAATGGCATAAATTAGTAATAGTAATAATAATAATAATAATAATAATAATAATAATAATAATAATAATAATAATAATTAGCACCATATGATGACACATTACTCGTTAATTTTAATTCCTGTCGATCCTGGTGGTGTATTGGTAACCATACTTGCCTTCTAAACCCAAGATCGCGGGTTCAAACCCGGCCAGGATCGATGGATTTTTTGGGCGTAAAAGTCCTAAGTATGGCTACCTTTGGAAGGGAAGTAAAGCCGTGGGTCCCGTGTCGTACATTTACGGCACGAAAAAGAACCTTAAGCCTGAAAGAAGAGGCCTCTGAGCCAAATTTGCGGGCCGTTTCACGCCCTGAATTGAATGGGACATTGATGACCTGAGATGTTAAAGAGCATCCATAAATAAATAAACCAAATGGATTTTAATTCCTGAATGAGACAGCTGGTTATGTATTTCACTTCAAGTAGTGATATATTAGGCTTAATAGGATAAATATATATATACTGAGTTCTGGTTCTATGTTTTAAAAAACGGTCTCTATATTTGATATTTAGATTAATGGGTGCAGAGAATTATTTTACATACAAGAAAGTTGCTACGAAAAGAAGTAATACTTTCATATCATTCTTTAATAGTTTAAGTAAATCTAGGACTCGATTGCCTTTTTGAGGTCAGGCGAGCCCCAGCCTACGCATATCTCACGGGCGATAAATGCACGTTGTTGCAAAGGGAGAAATTCGTTTTCTCATAATTCATTATCTATACATTTAAGAATAAATGCTGTTAACAATAATCTAAAGCTTAATAGACGTCCTAGGGGCTTGATTTACGCCGCAACTCTATCTCCGTTTTTTCGGTTGCGACGGCTGTGTTTCTCCAGCAAATAGTCGCGCCTAGGAAACTTTAACTCAAATAACCTTACTGCACAATAAGTGGATAGCAAGATATAATTTCAAGACAACTTTGTAATCCATTAGTTCAAAAGGAAGCGTGCATATTTAAGAAAATAAAGCATGCAAAAGTGATGATTTTTTTTTAGAATGGTGTTTAACGCCTGTTTTTACCATTGGGGCACCACAGGCGATGAATACATACATTAGATTAAATGATATATCGGGAAAGATTTTTTTTTAAGGAAGGAAACGTTTCACAACTAAGTTTAGGGTACCTTCCCGGCATTTGCCATTAATGAGGACTGAGGAAAACCTTGGAAAAAAACCTTAGTCAGGGAGAATGCTGCTGGTGGGATTCGAACCCCAGACCTTCCGCTAACGAGTCCGCGTCTTAACGACCTCGGCCACCCGTGTCGGTAAAATTGATTATCAAGTAGAAAGTATAAATGATATGTTTATTTACGAAATATTTTAACATTTAAGGTCATCAGCGACTCATTCAACTCAGGGCCTGAAAGAGCAGATAAATTTTGCGCAGAGACCTCTTCTTTCAAGTTTGAGACTCTTTTACGTGCCAAAAATCCTGACTTTACTTCCTTTCCGAAAAAAAAAAAAATACCACCAACTCTGGCCGGGAATGAATCCGCGATCTTGGGTCTTCAAAGCAGGTATGGTTACCGCTAGACCACAAGGATGGATTTTTTTTTTTAATGATTTATTTATGGACGCTCTTTAACAACTCAGGTCATCAGCGGCCCATTCAACTCAGGGCGTGAAACGGTCGGCAAATTTTGCTCAGAGGCCTCTCTTTCAGGCTTGAGGTTCTTTTTCGTGCCGTAAATGTACGACACGGGACCCACGACTTTACTTCCCTTCCGAAGGAAGTCATTCTTAGGATTTTTACGCCCGAAAAAATCCATCGGTCCTGGCCGGGTTCGAACCTACGATCTTGGGTTTAGGAGGCAAGTATGGTAACCACTACACCACCAGGACCGACACAAGGATGGATATATATATATCTATATATATATCTATATATATATGATATTGACAAATACTATGTTAGAAGCAATAAAAGGAATATTGTTTACATGATCGAATGCAGGAGAATTTAAAATAAGAGAAAACATCAAATTATGAAGACGGACAATGTGGTGACGGAATAAGAAGTATGAAGCAGATAGAGAAGTAAAATGCATTTATAGAACTGTGATTATTGCCAATGTGACAGGTGGATTAACATTTGAGCAAGATTGCAGAGGAAGAAAAGGGAAAAACAAGGCAAAGAACAGAATAAAAACAGGAGGAGGAAATGAACAATTAAGAACATTTTCAAACCAATGTTTTGCAGTGTTGTAATTCGACACTAGTGAAACGCTTCTTTCTATTTTGGTATAGTTTTTGTTTGGAATGCTGCACTTAGTGGTTTTGTAGTCTGAGAGTGAGATAATTGCGCTCGCTACTCGGATCGGAAATCACGTTTCCGTGGCCGTCATGAATCACCGATCAGTACAAGGGCAGCTGACCGTGGCCTTGCTTTTCTTTGTGTCGACACAAGTGACACCGTCCTCTATTTCCACACTATTCATAACAGCCTCTGCTTAAACAATTAAAACCTCGCTAATTCCGTTATTTAGTGTTTTATGGCGTTTAAGCTTGATATTAAAAGGCATGAATGTAAACTTCTGTTGATTAACATAAGCTAAACCTCAGGTAAACATTTTAATCCAAGCGCAGATGGATATTTTCACGTATTTAATTTTCTTAGAAATTCTTTTACAATGTTTTTCCGCACTAACGACTTCCAGATTTTTTACCAAAAAGTATTCAAATGTTTATCAAAGACGTACAAATGCTTCGCTTTCTAACACACAAGGGATTTTTAAAGTAGCGTTTGTGAAGCCTTAAAACAAATACAGCCACCTAAGCGTAGATTAAATTTCATTTCCTCAATTCTAGGAATCAAATGCATTTGTACCACTATGTTTGTTATCTCTGCAACTCTAATTAAAAAAAAAAGCCATCTTTACATGCACTGTATACCTTTAATTTGTTTTGTTACGAGTATCTCTGTATTTTATATTTAAGTATATTTAACTGGTAGAGTGGAAGAAAAATCCCCATAGACTTAACTGTTTCTCTTTCTCTATGGTACTAGAAGACCATGACCTGCCTCAGCGACCTCTGCTGTCTCTACCTCCGTCTTACGACTTCATTGATAAAGGGCCGTATTGTAAGGGACGGATGTGATCAGCTTTTCGGCACCCTGACCGGTTATCTATAATACGAATTTCGAGATCAAAGAACGCCATTTAACCATCAGGCAACTCCCCAACTGTCCTCACGAGGCTGAGTTGGCCTCATTCTAACTTAGAAAAATTCAAAATGAGGTACCGAGAATTGGACCTGGGATATTCCGACCAGCAGTCAACAATGCTAACTGCTAGATCAAGGCCGCGGTTGG
The DNA here is from genome assembly GCA_030762175.1 of Metallyticus violacea. Lineage (NCBI taxonomy): Eukaryota > Metazoa > Arthropoda > Insecta > Mantodea > Metallyticidae > Metallyticus > Metallyticus violacea. Next base: position 62,274,029 of record CM060841.1, on the reverse strand, counting down.
CTTTAACTTTTGCCCAAATAAATGAATGAATGATAGCAATTTTTTTTGAGTAGTGTTTAACGCCCGTTTTTATCACTGAGGCACTACAGGCGGTGGACACTGATGATACATGAAATGAAATGATAAATTGGGAAAGGATTTTTTTTTTAAGGAAGGAAGCGTTCCAGGCCTTAGTTTAGGTGCCTCCCCGGCATTTGCCAGTTATGAAGACTGAGGAAAACCTGGAAAAAACCCCAGTCAGGGAGGACGGTCCTGGCGGGATTCGAACTCCAGACCTCCCTCTCACGAGTCCGTGCCTTAACCATAAATAATTAGCCAATAACATAGAAAATTATATTACTTGAGAAACAAATCATTTATTGTAGAATAGCTAACATTTAATTACACAGAACATATTCAAGTATCCCCATTTTTATAAGAATTGTATAATAAACATTTTTAATATTTTCAATTTCCGTTCGGCTCGGTTCTTTTCTGTTCTGTTTTATGGGAGCGCAGAAGCCGTTTCGCTGCGCTTCGGTTCCACTAAGTAGGAGCGGATTCTGTGTTTGTTATAAGCACCTTGATTATAAATGAATTTTATTTTCGTAAATTTTGTCTACATATTAAAATGAATATAAGCTTCTGCATGAGGTATGTCAGGAATTTATTGCCATTAGTCGAACGGACAGCTGTCTAAATCACGAAGAAGCAGTTAATTTTCCGTCATACGATGTATGGTATTAACTAGCATAAATTTACCAAAAACATTTTTCACTTCAATTTCACTGCGTAAAGTGAAAAAAAAAAAAAATGTTTTTGTCGCGTTTCCACTCTTAGCGACTGCTTCCGATGAAATTTCTTTTCGGCGCAATGTTCGCATAATAGGAGGGAACCTAAACGTTCGCTCGCTCGCTTTCTAAGGCTAGCATAACTAGTAATCGTAAAACTGCAATTCATTTTCCAACAATAGTAATAAGTACACACGATAACTATTACATAACATAATACTTTCAAAATACTTTTAGTTATGAATTAAAATTTTCAGTACTTCTTACCATATACCTCAACGTATTCGGAGAAGCGAAATTGAGAACCATATTCAATACCATTGTTCTCAAGACTATAAAAAGCTACACTTTTGCAAAAGCTCAATTGTCAATAAACATTATGTATAAGCTAATAGGAAAGCACAAGAACTTAGAAGTAACAAAATAATGTAACTGATTATATCACACCTCCTGCTTGTAAAGTCATTATTGTATAATGAAGTAAGTGTGAAAATAGTGTGTTGCAGGTATGTCATTTATTACAGTTCGGGCTCTATGGGAAATTGCTCGCTATGAAGACACTATTCATTGTAAATTAAAATAATTAAGTTATTGATACTCACAAAGTTAAGGGCTTCGGGCTCCAAACACCAGGTCAGTAGTTGCAAACAAAGCTACTGGATGAAAAATCGTAATTATGTGTAAAAGAAGATACAGAAAAGTTTTAGGAAAATTAATTAACGCAACATAGAGGGAAAAGAAAAAGCACTTAGGCAACGAACTCAAATTTAGATGGCACACAGAGATGTGTACATACATACATATTAAATGGATTCTCAAAATAGATCGGGTCGTGTGGATTAGATTGAGGACATGGAAGGCGACTAAAACGTGGCTAGGGGTGGGCAGAGATTTGTTTTATTTACGGACGCTCTTTAACATCCAATGTCATCAGCGTTTCATCCATTTCAGTACATGAAAATGACCGATACATTTTGCTCAGATGCCCCTTCTTTCAAGCTTGAGGTTCTTTTACGTGCTGTAAATCTACGACATGAGACCAACGACTTTACTTCCCTTCCGGCCCATGCCATAATTAGGATTTTTAAGCCCGAAAAAATCCATCAACGCTGGCCCGGATTGAACCCACTATCTTGAATGGCTACCACTAGACCACTAGGATAGAATGACTGCGCTTGGAGCTAAGTTTGCTAAATATAATAGGGATAGGTTAGCATGTTGGGGTTTGTTTGCACAGGAAGACAACTGGCCAACGCTTTGTTCTTTTCCATCCAAATTACGTGGAATAAGAAGCGCTTTGTTGGAGCGGATAGGCTCTTTGAGTGTGAATGTGCCAGCGTATAGCGAAAAAGAGATTGTGTATATATTTACAGTTGAGTGTGTGTTTGTTCTTAGGTAACAATAATTGTAAATGTATTTTATTGGAAGTACAGTTCTTATTTCTATAAGTGTCTGTGAAATGAACACAATGTACAGTCAAAATACCTATACAATGTTGTATATTTGTTTGTATAGAATAAGCAATAAACACACATTACTTCTACTACTATTACTACTACTATTACTACTACTACTACTGTTACTACTACTATTACTACTATTACTACTACTATTACTACTACTACTATTACTACTACTACTATTACTACTACTATTACTATTACTACTTCTACTATTACTACTTCTACTATTACTACTATTACTACTACTATACTACTACTACTACTACTACTACTACTATTACTATTACTATTACTACTACTACTACTACTACTACTATTACTACTTCTACTATTACTACTTCTACTACTACTATTACTACTTCTACTATTACTACTTCTACTACTACTACTACTACTACTACTATTACTACTTCTACTATTACTACTTCTACTACTACTACTTCTACTACTATTACTATTACTACTACTACTACTACTATTACTATTACTACTACTTCTACTACTACTACTACTACTACTACTACTACTACTACTACTAGTTAGAACTACAGATTGGCTAAAATCCGGATTACCAATATCACCTTGTATTGTCCTAAAGTGCCACAATAATTTTAGTATGTCATCTAGTGGAACCTTATTTCTCAAAACTTCTCGAAACCAACTCTCGATTGTTCTGGAGATTTCTAGCAATTCATGCCAAGGTATATCAGGTACTCGTAGCGCACATGACTTAAGTTATCTTCCAACCGAACTGCTAATCGCTATTCAGACCATGGCTCAGCGGTTCTACTTAACCCTCCGCAGGCCGAATTTGCACACGCTACAATCAGCCTCTGCCTTACCCGGTTTGTATTTTTGTGCCACTCTCAGCATTTCTCATTTTCTGATGTAATTTCTATAGCTAAGCACCTCATTTACATATACTTATTGTTTATTTTATATGAAGGATCAGTGAGACATTTATGATTGGGATAAGAAAGTTTAGAATTCATCCTCTTTCTACTTAGAACTGCAGATTTCTCCTTAGTTGATATAACACAATAGCCTGCGGTTGATTTACTACGTCTTCAATTTGGTGCGTTGCCTACATATGAAAGGGACGGTGTAATTCAAGAGAAAGTAACGCTAGTTTTAGGAGATGGCCTGCATACACATTAAGCTTGCAGAATTATCCGGATCTGTTATCAATTGGGTATTAATATCGTAATGTCGGAACGGTCATGGACATTCAAAACTCTATGAGATATTAACACTCCGAAGGAACAGGCCTTCACACCAAACAAATTTTCGTAAGACCAATCCAAATACCTTAAACGTCATTTAAGAAACGATGGAGGTAGGAACACGAGACAAATGTTATTTTTGGTATTTCCTACCTACATTACCAGGCACCCAACATTTGATTGCGGGCCTCTCCTTGACAAGCAGCAGAACAAGAAACATTATGTGATGGAATTGTATGCTCTCAGAAGTTTGAAAACTAAAAAGACTGTCATTTGGCACAACGGCGTCTCCGGTACCGTTCCAGGGACTAGAAGAATGGTATTTCTTCAGGAAAATAACTTAACGGAATCCGGGATAAAACTGAGCTCTCTGGAGCGAAATCGCAGTAGTTCTTTGTGAACTTTGTGCAATTGTTTCCTCCGCCTACCTGTTCCGTTTTCTTGCCTTCTGCTCAAGGACCAAAGGCAATGCTATAGGCTGCCGTATCTCATTGTATGCCTGGGATTTCTTTTCATTATTTTCGCTGCTAGACGGGCAGGAATTCGTCTTGCCATTGAGCAGTAGCACACCAAGGATTTGTCTAACATTTCTGCTGCCTTCTTCCCCCACTTTTTTTTTCATCCCTTTCCTTCTTGCTATCACCAAATGAGAATCTTTACTTTAGTTCTCCATACTTTTATTTTTTTATTCATTCCTCTTTCAGGGGTGGGTTGAGGGGGGGGGGGGCGTTCCTTTTTATTTCTTTCTCCTTGTTTACTTTTCTATTCTTTTAAGTATTTTTTGCTCTCAATTCGCATTCATCACCATGCAGAAGCTGTGTGGCTTCTTCTCGGCGGCGCGCGAGGCATTGTTATTGTCGATGGTAGAGCGTCTGCCGTCTTCCTTCCTCTGAGTAATGCTGCGTTGATGACAAAAACACCAGCCATCCACCCACCCTTTGATGCAATAATGTCTCCAGCCCGTCTTTCCACAAATGGAAATCATTCATTAAGGGTTTACTACGACGGTAAGCTGGGTGGCGATCCTCAGGTGGCCGTTGCAACTGCAAGGCGGTGCCAGTCTGGGGGTCTTGATTTCAATTCTGGATAGGTGCTGTGTCGGGTTGGATTGAATTACTTCATTGTTTAGGACGTTATTGCTAATAGACTAGAGGAGCATATAATGTTCTGAACATTATTGAATTTATCCCGTTATGGCAAATTTAATTACGACTGTAGCATACATAAATCATAAAAAAAGCTATTAACAAGTTTATAGTCATCTGAACTATGCATTTGACAGATGCATACCACAGAGGTGTAGAGTGGTTTTAAAATCATATTAAAGCAGAATTCCCTAAATCAGCTGCGGCTCGTGGCAGCGTAAAATCAGGGTGCAAAATTTCACTATTCAAATTCAAATCTGTTTTCAGTTTTACTCTATCAGTCTGGTTTTTAAGCAAAATGACATAAATGTAATGATGTACTTATATTTTTATGAAATATTAAGGTTTAAAACATTTAGGTAACACAACTGTTTCTATAGGTTACATTTTAACTTAAATATTAATGAATCTATTAAAAAATACAGTTCTGTGTCAATAAGTATGAATTTTCAAACTTTTTTCATTATTAGGGACAAAAAACTTAATTTTTTTTTTTCGAAACTCTGATATGTTCTTCACTAGTGTCCTTTTTCAAATACCAGCAGTAATCAGCCATCATTTACATATCCCAATGATAGCAAGTTTCCATTGTTTTAATGTCTTAATGAAACCATCACCTTGTTCTTTACTCATTGCACCAAAATTCGCAGGGAAGTAATCAATATGGCTGTTGATAAAATGTGCTTTAACGCTCATTCTACACATCCTAGATTTCTAAAATGTTGTAAGATTTCCTCCACAATTTCTTTATAGTTCTCAGATTTATTGTTACCAAGAAAGTTTTCTGTCACTTTTTTGTATGCTAACCACCGACTGAGGAAAGGTCTCCTCCTGCATAACCTCATGAATCTGGGGATATATCGAAAATACCTGCTGCCATCTTAGTTTAAACTGAGCCACACTATCTGAATTCACCGGCGCATACTGTGGTGAATCAACGTTTTTGGGTTTTTCTGAGATCGTTTCTTCAGTTTTTCCAAATGTGATGCTTTTTCTCCTTCTTCAAGTAGTCAATCAAGATAATTCCCTCGAGTCCCAAAAACTATCCTTTGTTCGCTCCGTGGGTTCTCTGTTTAGACTGCTGTTTTGTTCCCGGTGTATAGCAAAAAATTCACGTTTTGTCCAAAGTCACAAAATGTCATAGAAAAGCGGTTGGATTCTTCTTAAACATTTACGAACTGTCGGCCGATGTTGCTCTGGAGTGAGCAGACCCGCTTGAACCCGCTCAGTTGAGATACCAGTGATCTTTACTAGCTCGCGCACTTTCATTCGTTTGTTAATTTTAACAATATCATGAACTTTATCGATGGTTTACTGCCTCACAGCTGATTTTGGTGCGTCTTCGATGCTTGTTCGGCCTCTCTTGAACTCATTTACCCAACGTCCAACGGTTTCATAGGAAGGGCATACGTCACCAGTCGAAATCCTCTCAAGAATTTTCTTTGCGGTTTTCCGTTCAATTAAAATAAATAAAAAATAAAAGTTAACCACACCACGAATTCCATTATACATTTTTCACTGTCACTCGAAACGCTTGTGTTTAAAAAATGTAAAATAGCTATAAATTAACGTCAGAATGTCTTGTAACCATAGAATATTGATATATAGAAAGCAAACTTTGTGGCTACATTAACAGATGTTGCTGTTTCCCTATATTAGTATGCAAACCAAGCTATTATCAAACCGCCCCGGTACTTACATGAAAGTATAAATATTATTATTTAAATATAAACTTATTTATTGTATTAATATATTATATACTTGTATTAAGAATAAAAAAAATTGAATAATGTTTATCGCCCGTTTTTACTACTGAGGCACCACAGGCGGTGGACACTGAAGATACATGAAATTACCTTTTTTAATTATTTACGAACGCTCTTTAACACCTCAGGTCATCGGCGTCCCATTCAAATCAGGGCGTGAAACGGCCGTCAAATTTTTCTCAGAGGCAAACCCAAGGCTTTACTTGATATATGAGATGAAATGATAAACTGGGGGGAAAAAATTTAAGGGAGGAAAAGTTCCAGGCCCAAGTTTGGGGTAATTTTTCAGCGTATGTAATTTATGAGAACTGAAAAATACTTTAGTCAGGGAGGACAGTCCTGGTGGGAATCGAGTCAAAGACCTCCCGACAATGGGGCCGCGCCTTAACGACCTCGGCCACCGTAGCGGTGTATCAAGATATATATTTATTGATGTTATATATATGCTAATGTTATTGCGTTAAATAATTAATTTGTGTAAACGATAATTTATATGTAATTAAACCTGTTGTTATTTATCTGCATGCCTTTGTTGTTTATTTCTCAATAATATGACTATTAAGAACCAATGTATCTACCATCACATTGTTATTACATTCGTTATATTAATATAGGACGTCGCAATAAGACCTGAGTGTACTTAAAAAATCCGTCATTCAGGAGCTGCGAAAACTAAGCGAATTCATCACCTATTAGATTAACTTTAAAAGCGAATATAAAATCCAAATTATGACCTTGTTATTTAATTAATTAATGGAATGAAATAAGTTGTGGCAATATCGCATAAAAGAAATCACATTTTTAGATTTATTATTATTATTATTATTATTGAGATTAAACCAAAAAATTAATATTACACCATATTATAATATTATATAATATTAATTAAATAAAATACGTTTATGGCCAATGATAGATAAATGCGTACTGTGTGAGTATTTTTAAACATTTTTAAATGTAATCATATTTATGAACCGAGTCCTTGATATCATCTTTATATTTACTAAAATAGAGAAAAATAACAGAAGGTTTCGAGTTACATTGTGTATTTAAGAAGATATTCATATGTTTCAATAAAACAAAAACATGCTACTATATAAACACAATTACATTATACTAGGGGAAATACATTCTCAACCAACAGTAAGCAATTGAAAGTTTCATAGATTTTCAATGGGTTTGAAAATTATTATTATTATTATTATTATTATTATTATTATTATTATTATTATTATTATTATCATCATCATCATCATCAGCATTATTATTATCATCATTATTATTGTCATTATTATTATTATTATTATTATTACTATTATAGTAAAAACATGTAACGAAAACTGTTTCTGGAGGCTATTACAGAGCGCTCTGAGATACAAAGTAATTCTCACACACATATTAGATTAATATTGCATATTTTCTATCTTCACGATGATGCATTTGTTAAATCTAAAACATATGGATTCATAAATACAGTATATATGCTGAAGTGATTTATCCTTTTTATTTTAAAACGGTATAGAGAAAAATTAAACCAAAGAAGCTTTTTAAAGTTCAGTTTTCAATATACCCTTACTCCTTAAGACCGGATTTTCCTCAGAAACTATTTTTATTATTTGATTTAAACGGTATATGCCGAGTTTAGCGGTTAAAAATAAATAGTGGGTCAACTGGAACGATTTTTAATTTAAGTTTAAGATAAACTCCACTCCTAAGGGCCGGATTTTCCTGATTTTCAGAAACCTGTATTTTTTTTTTTTTTTTTTTTTCAAAATTGTATATACCGAGTTTAGTTGTGAAAAAAAATATTGGGGCTGCTAGAAGGATTTTAAAATTAGGGTTTCAGGTTAACCCTCTCTCCTAATGTCCTGATTTCCCTGTTTTTCAGTAATCATATTTTTTATTTTATTTAAATGGTATATATAGAATTTCGTTACGAAAAAATAAATACTAATGCCGCTAGAACGAGTTTTAAACTGTGAGTTTCAGGTAAACCTCCCATTCTAATAGTTCCATTTCACTGATTTTCGAAAACTATTTTCTAACTTTATTTCAATGGCAATACGGCGTTTCCTTAACACAAAAAAAAAATAATAATAATTGCGCCCGCTAGAGCGATTATCGCTTAGCACCCTAACATTTTCAAGTGTAACGCCACTCATAATGGCCACACGGACCTGATTTTCAAAAAATACTTTTAACAATTTATTTTACGGAAATCTATTGAATTTCGTCGATAAATTTAATTTTGACAATCTTCCCCCCCAAATGGTCCAATTTTGCTGGTTAACGAACTCGCCTAGTAGGTATCGATAGATATTTGGAAAGCTGCTAAAAATGAATTTTAATAGTACAATCGCATTAGCTTACATTCCTTCGGAATTCGCTAATAAAGCATATAACAAAATGTTGTAGCAGTGAATAAGATTTGTTTAATTCGCTACTACGATGAAACCACGGTTTTGGTTGCTAAGGACGATATAATGAAGATCGATTCAAACTCTAATGACGGAACATTCCTCATTTACTGTCTTACAGCATGTGTAACTACTAATAAACAGCTTGGCAAGGCATTTTCACTGATATAAGCGCCGCTTCCATGCCTCTAGACAAATGGAAAACGCGATAAAGCAAACAAGGTAAACGACCTGAGGCGATGACGTCAAAGACGCAGAGCATCTTGAAGAATAAAGCAGATCTTAAGTAGTTAAGTTAAAAGGTTTCAATGTAACAAGAAGAATGGTTTCCTATTTGAAGTTGATTTTTAGTTGTACCTTAATTGCAGACTTTCTGTAGGGCCTGCTCTAGACACAAAGAAGTTTTCCGCTACTTAAATGCGCTTCTGAACGTTAAGTTGTGCAACTTAATGGAAGTTAGTAAGAAATGAACTCCGCGGATCAATTTACTTCGGCAAGTATATATATGCTTTTCCGTACTCAGCTTTAACCATGCAAAATTGGATTTGCTAAAACGAAGTATTTCACAAAATGTAGCTGCAGTACTTACCTCGAGAGAGGTTCCTTCTTTTATGAATTTCTCCTGAAACAGAAGGAAACTTTCATAAGACAAGTAGGTAATAAGAATATTCCTCTAGTGGCATTGTCTAACTGAATGACAAAAAACTGCATGCTTGGGTAAAACTTCATTGTTTGTATATTGACTATTCCTATATAACAGCCTTGAGTCCTTGCCAAAGAAGACCTACTACTTTATTATTTCACTAAACTTCGTTTCTACAGAGCCCTCGTTTGGACGCATGGCCGGCTTAACGGGGATTGGCTTGGCACCGGAAAGCACGCTGTTTCCCGCGAAGTCGAATTTTCATAGCCCCTTAAATTCAAGCGCATAGATTACTACAGTACATCAAACACCATTTTTTTTTTTTTTTTTTTTTTTTTGTCATTCAATGGCATTTCGTACACAAAATCCGGTTTCTTTGCACTCCGGTATCTGTTGTTTTGTGTCGCTATAGGTGCTTAGTCCGTTAAAAAATTAAAAGCGGATCAATAGAGCGAAAATTAATATTATTAATTCTACTCAAATTAACGCGAGATTGCAATCCCTAAGCTACAGTTATCTTAGAGGCTTTTAATTTTAAAAGTTTAGCAGCATTCCGAACCGAGGTTTGCGAAACTCCCGATTCCTGGAATTCGTTCTAACTTTTCTCCGATGTCATCGAGGTTTTCTTCTGTAAGAATACGGCGTTTTACTTTCGGATCAATAACAGATCCCGTTTACCTATTAAATCTATTCACAAGATTACGAACCGTTTCTTTGTGAGGCGCATGAACAGCAGGGAATTTATCTATAAATCGCCGTTTCGTGAGTTTGTTGTCACTAGGAATCATGCAAGAAGATTCTGTGTGCTAAATCATAGGAACTTTTGGCATTATAACAGCACTAATACACTATCATAATGAAATACGTGGTCTCACAACGTTCAACTTCTATACAGCACAAATACTTCGCGTCAGCAAAGATGGGACCAGAAAGTAGTTGGGGGAACAGAACCGGTTAGAAACAGGACAGCTAAATCCCCGTTAAGCCGGCCACGCATCCAAATGAAGGTTCTGTACTTTAACGTTAGGTAAAAGGACATCAAGAACATATAAGATGCGTCATTCTGAGATATCTTACATAAAATAATTTTAGGAGTTTGAATTTTATTCTTTTTGAATTGCACCTCCAGAAAAAGATGCTCTGAATTATTAATTTTATTATTACACACAGCACAGAGTGTAAAATGTAACTTTAATCACAAGTAGCCAGACATGGCACCCATATATAGTGCTAAATTTCAGTTAGCAAAATACTTCACTTTTTTATGTTCAAACTGATTCTCTTCTGAACTAATGCACCGTTGGAGTCCACCTGGAACACTCTGACAGGCAAACACAGCTGTATGTTGTTGTCCAGATTGTGGTAGGCTTCCGTCAATGTAAAACTGTCAGATCTTCAACAGTTTGTGGTTTCCTTCCATAAACTTCGTCATTAACCATACCGCAAAGGAAGAAATCCATTGGGGCAAGGTCAGGGAATCGTGGTAGGAATTCAATTGCTGCACAATGTCCCAGCACTCTTCTATTGAAAACGTTATCAACGTACATCTGAACAACTGTAAGATAATGCGCAGCAGCTCCTCATGCTGGAAGTAGACTTGATAAAAGTTGTTCAAATCCATGATGATTCCTGGTGTAACCTATTGAATTAGAACCAAGCACTTGTTACCATCGAGATTTCCGTCAATCAAGTGCGGCCCAACTACACCACGTGTCGATATTGCACGTTACATTTACCCCGGGTTGATTTAGCACTTGCTCTAAAACAAAATGATAGTTTTCCGTATACTAAAAGTACAGTTATGTCGGTTTATACGTCCCGATAACTTAAAAATAGCCTCGCCCGACCACACAATGTTTTGAAAGAAACTGGGGTCATAACGATACTGATCAAGCATAATCTCACAAAATGTCTGGTTCATCTTCCAACAAACCATGTGTCAGACGTGGAATGTACATTTTGAACTTCTGCTGATGCAATATTCTTTAGATTGACAGACGTGACATTGCTCGAAATTCAAACCGCTAATCGTCTTGTGAACTTTCTTGGACTAGTCGTGACAGCCAGGCAGATATTGAGTTCACTTTCTTCAGCCCATACTGTCCTAGGTCGCTCAGAATGATGTGCATTCAAAACAGAACCTCCAATTTCAAATTTGTGAGTGCATTGTAAACAGCCTTATATGTGATGGTGGAATCTGACTCGAAATGTTACCTCCATTCCCTCAGTACAGTACTGAAATCTCGTTAGTAACCGATCTTTACAGCAAAAATGTCTTTCCTCTTTTGTTAACATTTCAACTATTACTGACAATTCATTTCCTGTTTCCTGCTCTTACCGCTGATAAAATTACCAACCTAGAAGCAAGCATAGATACAGTTAAAAACAAATGAAGAAGAAAAACCTTTTGAATATAAAATACAAAGAAGTGAAAGCATATATTAGCTGAAATTCACCAAGTGTGTAGTAACTTTTGAGCTACTCTGTATGCTTCATTAGGCAAAATAAAATAAACCCGCTCAGTTGAGAAGCGCTTGCCATCTGCTTATCTTTCACGTTCACTCGTTTGTTACCCTAAACAACATCATGGACGCATCTGATTTTGGAGCTCCAGGATGTGGTGCATCTTCGATGATTGTTCTGCCACTATTGAATTCAAAGTCGAACGGTTTCATAAGAAGGACATGGGTTACTCAACAGGCAAAATCCTCTCAAGAATTTCCTTTACTATTTTTCCTTGCAGAATTAAATCACATCAAGAATTCCAATCTTATGCATGTTTAACTACCAGTCGAAACGCTTGCATTTAAACAATTTCCAAACAATGAGTTCATAGCAGAATGACTTGTAACTATAAAATATTTATACGCAGGAAGCAAACAATAGAGATTTGCTGTTATTCTCATTCGTATGCGAACAAAGCTACTTATCAAACCTTGGAATTACAGAATCCTGTCAAGAAAACACTTTGAGAAGCATTCCGCTTAATATTACAGTGCTTACGTGGCTTTTCATTTATTTCAAATTGCCTGAATAAGTTTCATAACTAAGGAGATTTTCAAGCAAACAGATGACGTGCGGAAGATCTCCACCCTTCCTTTAAATGCAAGCTCAACGATGTTCAGCTATTCGCTTCGCTTAATTGTTAGCGCGTCTCCCAAATTCAATTCAGCACGATACAAGATTCTGCACGCAACCTAGTCGCAATACGTGTTTAACTTTTGAGTTGCCTAATCTAAATTTTCAACGGAAATTTAATTTTTTTTTTTAATTCTCCGAACGGTATAAGGAAAAACCAAAAGTCCGTCACACAGGAGCTGCGTGAACTAAGCGAATTCCTCACTATGTTGAATAACTTTAAAAAATGAATATACAATTCAAATTAGACTTAATTAATTAATGCAATTAAATGAGTTATTGTGTTACTGTGTGGAATTAGAATACAAGATTAAAATTACTGCAATTTATATCACAAAAAGAAACCACATTTTTAAAATTATTATTACTTTATATTGAGATTAAATTGATATACATACTATTAATTGAATTAAATATATGAACACTGATAGAACATGCTTCACTATCTGGCTATTTTGGAGCATTTCAAAATATAAACATGTTTATGAGTTGAGCCCTTGATACATTTACTAAAATAGGAAAAAATAACAGAAAGTTTCGAGTTACATTGTTTCAGTAAAACAAAAACATACTACTATTTAAAAACAATTACAATATACTAATCAAATATACACAATCAACAACAAACAATCGAAAGTTCCAGCGCTTTTCATTGGCTTTGAAATTTAATTTAAGTGTTATTGCACCGCAAACGTTTTCTGAAGGTTATTACAGAGCGCTCTTACATGCAAATATAATATTCACACATATTAGATTAATATTTCATATTTTCTATCTTCACGACAATGCTTTTGCCAAATATAAAACACATGCATTGTTATAAATACAGTTCATATGCTGAGTGAATTTGTCCTTTCATTTTAAAACAATACAGAGAAAATTAAACACAATAGCGTTTTTTAAAGTTCAATTTTCAAATATATCCCTTCTCCTAAATTTCAGAAATTATTTTTCTTATTTTATTGTTTTAAGGAAACAAATATGGTGGCGCTAGAGCGATTTTTAAATATTGGGCTTCAGGTAAACCGCCACTCCTAAAGGATATTGACTCTTCTCCTAGAGTTTATAATCCAAATAAGTAGAATAAAGTGAAAAACTGTTTTTAAAATCTTGGATTAGAGAACGACATGTTGGTACTTTAACTTTTCACAAAGTTCAGCCGTTTGTGTCTTAACCCCAATGAGGGCACCTCCGGGAGGAAGAGATGAGGTGAAGGACTCACAAAGAGAGCAGGAACAAGGGGGCCGTGAGGTACGGACATAGACGAGGTTGTTAACAATGTTTCCAAATAGAACGGAGGAGCTCCAACCCCTCCTCATAAAAGTTGCTTCCCTTCCAGACACCGGGGCAAAAACTTTCCAAGGACATGCCATCACGCTTTGCTGGCACTTTGAACCCTGCAACAGAACCAACGAAATGTAATAATATGAATTAGGAGAGAGGAAAAACTTTGGAAATTAAAGACCTCTTCAAAAATTTGCCAAAGTGAACACGGAAAACCACGGCACAAGGTCAGGATGGGCAGCCCCAAGGTATTTTAACTGATACCGCCTGAGTCACTTCTTTCGATCTCAAAGTGAATTGGAATAGGAGAAATACACAAAATAAACCAACTAATACCAAGAAAGAATAGTTATCAAAAGGACTGTACATAATATAAAAGATATTAACAGAATGATGTCGGTCCTGGTGGTGTAGTGATAACCATACTCGCCTCCTAAGCCCAGGATCGCGGGTTTAGGCCCGGCCAGGATCGATGGATTTTTTCGGGCGTAAAAATCCTAAGTATGGCTTCCTTCGGAAGGGAAGTAAAGTCGTGGGTCCCGTGTCGCACATTTACGGCACGATAAAGAACCTCAAGCCTGAAAGAAGAGGCCTCTGAGCAAAATTTATCGGCCGTTTCATGCCCTGAATCGAATGGGACGCTGATGACCTGAGATGTTGACGAGCGTCCTGAAATAAAACAAATTCAAAAAAAAAATAGCAGAACGATGTACAAAAAACAGGAAGCATGGAAAGAGAAAACAACGAGAAATGTTGTACATCAAAAGTATAAACAGGAAGAACAGAATAGAATTGCGAACGCCAGCATTGACGGAAGTGCAAAGATAAAAGGTTAATTTACGAGAACTCTCGAATTCTTATTCTTATTCATGATATGCTCTCACTTAATAAGCAAATAGCGGCATTTATTAAACGTGTTATCTAAGGAAACATATTTCTTACTTGACAGTTTATAAAAGTAAGCAGCGTGTTTCTCATTTCAAGCCCGAATGACGTTACTTTGGACACACCAGCTTGCGATTTCCTTTTTAGGCCACACACGTCCCAGAACCTTATTTCCGCCTGGAGATGAGGTTTCGAAATATTATACTAAAACATATATTGGGGGGGGGGGTTGGCGATCAACAGGCAAAACAAAATGGGCGCTTCTTATTTATGCATTGGATCGGAAACTGGCGTAGATGAAATTGAAATAAGTGGAACAATTTTCTTTGTACAAACACAATGGGATTCTGTGGGGCCGATCGCCGACGGAAGCGACTGCAGGACAAACCAGTGGCTTCTTACCACACCTGGATGGCCCCGGGCCGATCCGCATCACGGTAATAATGAGGAAAATTAGGTACGTTTTCAATTTAATCTAGTGAAGGGCGAGTCTGATAAAAAACGCATCTAAACGTGCCTTCTTTGCCTCTGTGATGTAGTTGCCAACTTTATAGAAAAAACCCTAGCTTAGGAAATTCCAAATCATCATCATCTAGTAATATATTTTTTACAATCTTTTTGTACACCTTTTTAGGCCACAGGCTCCAAGTACAAGAGAGACGTAAAACTTTTATGTGCCATTTGTAATTATTCTTGCTGTAAGATGAGAGCGGATAATTCGATATATCTAAGCAATTTCAGCTTTTTCAGATGTGGGCACAAACTTGCTGTAACAAGGCGGATCGATGACGCCGTAAGCTTCCGCAGCCTATTCGCCTAGTTTCCAAGCACTGAAGCTCCATTAGTCAAGAAATTTCAATAATTATGTGCGGCACAACTCCAAAATGTGCTAATAATGCACAATATTACGGAAATGTAATTTTGTGTTTGATAATTCATTTTTATTATTTTTGTTTTTCTTTTCAAAAGCATTGTTTATGACCGAGAAATTTAGTTCTAGGATGTTCCACCTTAACAAAAGCATTATCATTATTCCAATTGTATTATTTTCGTTAATGAAATTAAATACAATTAAATTAACTGAGTCTTCCTTAAATGATTAACGCATATTTTTATGCAGCATAAAGTAATAGTAGTAGTAGTAGTAGTAGTAGTAGTAGTAGTAGTAGTAGTAGTAGTAGTAGTAGTAGTAGTAGTAGTAGTAGTAGTTAGTAGTAATAGTAGTTAATAGTAGTAGTAGTAGTAATAGTAATAGTAGTTAGTAGTAGTAGTAGTAGTAGTAGTAGTAGTAGTAGTTAGTAGTAATAGTAGTTAATAGTAATAGTAGTAGTAGTAGTAGTAGTAATAGTAATAGTAGTTAGTAGTAGTAGTAATAGTAGTAGTAGTAGTGGTAGTAGTAGTAGTAGTAGTTAGTAGTAGTAGTTAGTAGTAGTAGTTAGTAGTAGTTAGTAGTTAGTAGTAGTAGTAATAGTAGTAGTAGTAGTAGTAATAGTAGTAGTAATAGTAGTAGTAGTAGTAGTAGTAGTAATAGTAGTTAGTAGTAGTAGTAGTAATAGTAGTAGTAGTAATAGTAGTAGTAGTAGTAGTAATAGTAATAGTAGTTAGTAGTAGTAGTAATAGTAGTAGTAGTAGTAGTAATAGTAGTAGTAGTTAGTAGTAGTAATAGTAATAGTAATAGTAGTAGTAGTAGTAGTAGTAGTAGTAGTAGTAGTAGTAGTAGTAGTAGTTAGTAGTAGTAGTAGTAGTTAGTAGTAGTTAGTAGTTAGTAATAATAGTAGTAGTAGCAGTAGTTAGTAGTAGTAGTTAGTAGTAGTAGTAGTTAGTAGTAATAGTAGTAGTAGTAGTAGTAGTAGTAGTAGTAGTAGTAGTAGTAGTAGTAGTTAGTAGTAATAGTAGTAGAGTAGTAGTAGTAGTAGTAGTAGTAGTAGTAGTAGTAGTAGTAGTAGTAGTAGTAGTAATATAGTAGTAGTTAGTAGTAATAGTAGCAGTTAGTAGTTAGTAGTGGTAGTTGTACGTTGTTAAAAAATTTTATATACATATTACAAATATATTTTATTTTGGGTCGTAGACGTACATTCTTAAGTATGGTGCACAATAGAAAGAGGAAAAATAATGGAAAATAAAGCAATATTAACAATAAATAAATAAACATTACAATGGGAACGATATTTACAGATATGAGTGGAAACATATTACATTGTTTATTGCTTTCTAACCAAAAAATAAATTGTTTCTAGCTGCGTACCCTTTGGCTAGGAAAATGCCCATATTCAACCAATTAGTGTGGTTACAGGTCCCAGCATGCCAATCGTCCTGCAATTGCCTTAAAAAGTTTTCAGGAAAATGCGTTTTACTCAGGTGTTCCCAGTGGGTACATTTGACTTGAATATGTATCCATTTTTCATCCCCTCCATAAAATGGGCACATTCTCCTACCAGAACTATCTTCTTCTTTTTTTTATATAGCTTTCCAACTCCCTAGTTCAACCATGAGCTCGCCTTTCTCCCTAGAACGAGCATACACACCACTTTGACCCAGGTTAATTTAATTTCATTCGACAGCTCAAGGAGATTTTAGTATTACACTATGCCTCGATTTCCTACCTGCTGATAGCCTCTAGCCTTGTCCTCATCTTCTTAAATATAATTTTATTATTTGCATCACCTCGTTGCCATAATGAACCTAGGTCAACTCCTCTGAGTGCTCTTTCCATCTCTGCAGCCAAAAACGTTGATGCTATGTTTTGTATCTGGGGTCTAAAGCATTTAGCGCGAAGGGTGGACTGGTATCCCTGCATTAGTCAAAGCCAGTAGTTCACCGTCCTTGTTTTACTATTAAACCTATTTTCAAGACACAAACGTAGTGCAGAAAAAACACGTTGAAAAGTAGTGTAACTCTTCAGCCTGAAAGGTGGCTGAGGATCAGAAGGGAAATGCTTTCTGAGTTTGGTTGAGGTAGGTATTGCTTGCTGGCTGCTTTGCACAAGCCGATTTATAAATGTACAAGAGGAGATATGAGCTGGCGTGTGCAGCTACGTGTGAAATTTGACGTTGCGTGCTCAGAGCAGTCATACCAACTGCTGAGAGAAAATACTGCGTGTTATGGACGCCCCGTCTCTCTGAAGATGGTACTACACATCTAACTTTTTTCCCCTCTATTTGTCTTGTTCTTTTCATGAATTGCTATAACAATGTGCTTCTGGACCATATAAACTCTTTCATAATTGGTACAAACAAGTGAGTCTACTCTCCATTATTTTAAAATTGAAAAATGTTTCAGTTTCTGACATGTCCACCATACATCTACATGTGAAATTTCGAAAAGCATATACGACATATTCTTTTCTTTCTGTCCTTATGCATTGGGTAACCTCCATAAATAATCGTTTGTAAACATAGGAGGGATAAGTCATAGGTCATGGCAACCATTTTTTTTCCTCGCGAACAAGGGACAACACGAAAAAACTAAGATATACGATTGAAAGTATATGACATTTACTACCGAGTGGTGCCACTAAAGGAAGGCTAAAATACAGGCAATCGCACAACATTTTTTTTATGGTGTGAGCAAAAGTTATACATAACTACTTACATAGTTGCAAATCCCTCACAGGTAATCCACGGAGATCAGCAGCCTTCGCAGTATTCTCCAAGTATATCAACGATTCGTTGCCAGCGATGGGAAAGGCGCTGAATGTGAGTTGCTAACGTGAGCCATCTCGCGTCGAAATGCTGTCAAAATCTCCGCGTTGTTAGCAAAAGGTTTTTTTAAGTCGCCGGCTGCCACTTTGGGGATGAGATCATCATCAGAGACTGATCGGGTGAATATGGCGGGTGTTAAAAAACTTCCCATTCCCACTTGACTTGACACTGTTGCGTTATCGTGGAGTTTTGCAAAAGTTCTGGCCATTTGGTTCTCGCGCCGTAAATGTGACACCAAAAAGCATCCATAATTCATGGCATTCACAGTGGTCCCCCCTCGCGCACTGTATGACGCACAAGCACGCCTTGAATGTCATACGCCAGAATGATAATGGCTTTTGTTGGTGAAGGAGTAGGCGAAACTTGTACTATCGCTTGAGTTCTGGTTCATAAGTCCTTGTAGATGTTTCACCAATTGCAATGATTCAACATGCATCTCCTTCTTCCTGAAATCTCGCCGGATTTATGGATGTTTCGTGGTCCACTTTTGCATCTCACTTAATTGGTGTGGCACCTACTTCGCCTAAATTTTCAGAATGTTTAGGTCCTCCCATAAAATGCGGCGCACTGTTTTTGGCGAAATTCCGGTTTGCTCTTCTAATTCCACAAGTGCCCATCACCCATACATCCTTGTCCGTGGACACAGGGCGCTGACTACGCGCAAGATCGGCAGTCGACCCAGTGCTGCCCATAGCTCTGTGTAAAATGCTATTTTCAATACGCACGTTGTTCAATCTTTCGTAACCTCCATTCATGACCATTGTCGCTCACCAACTGAACTTCGTGGCGTGCTGAGCCAGCTCTGTTCATATACACTATCGGGTGGCTTCATTCGAAAGTACATTTCATATATTTTCAATCATATATGTAGATTTTTCGAGTTGTATCTTTTAACGAGAAAAAAATAATTACCATGACTTATGGCTTAACCCTCGTATGTTCTTTGCCCAGAATATCGGAACCGTGGAATGAATCTTTTTCCCACTAATTTTATAACTTCTCATATATTTTCATTCTTTATAAATGCGATATTTAATAACACTATCAGATTATTCTAAAGCAGGTTCTCAGTTTCAAACGGCTATTGCTTTGCAAAATTTTAAATTTTACAAACATAAAAACACTAATATACAACGAATATTAGACTTTATTATATTAAGAATAAAAAAGATGTATGTACAATAAACTTTTTAAATATGACAACACCGTGTTGTTCATTGAATTATGCTGTAAACGGCTTAATTAACTGCATTTTTGGAATGTTTTTAGTAATACAAATTATTCTTTGTTTCATTTCCTCACGAGAATGCCTTTTTTGAGGTAATCCCATAAGGAGTTCATACTTAGGAGGTCAACTGTTTGGCAAATTCCTGCAAATAGCATTTTTGCTCTATTGTGTATGTTAGGTAAATGCTGGAATAGGCCTTACTTACCACAATTTTTCGCTGTTTTTTCATTTTATATCATTTCGTTCTGTTGATTCTGGTACAGAAACAAAAATGTCAGAGCGATACGCTTTGGAAAGATTTCTGCCTCGGCATCTGGTACGGAAACAGTCCTTCTGAAGAATAGAAGTCATTGAAAGTGGCTGCATCGGTGTAGTAGTGTTCTATCTGGAAACATTTCAGGGACCCCATTTACATCGGTAGAACTGGCAATCCGGTTTCCCCCTCACTTCACAATTTCCTTCCGGAGGTGTCCCCATTGTGGGTATAGGCACAAACGGCCAGATGTTGAGCAATGTTTATGTACCGAAGTATTTTCTTTCTAACATTCTACTTCAATCTAACGTGAGGTGGAGCGCCGTCTGCATAAAATCAACGCTTTGGATATCATGCTTCTATAATGCTACTGTAACAAAGCCTCACAACATTCCAAAATATCCCATTTACCTTTATTGTATTCCTTTGCTCATTTTGCATTTCTTCATAAAAATAATGTCCTATTTTACAACGTGATGTAAAACCACATAAAGCAGTTACCTTTCATCATATAATCCTGCGTTGCACGAAAAATTCAGACCTCAGCCTGCTCACTCTGTAGAAGAAGGAATTGACACTAAATAGTACATTACCAAATTACACTGGGCAACAATGAATATGTTTCGGGCTTAAAAATAGTGAATTTACATGTATTTCCATCTGCTGAATTCAAAAATCACTATAAAAATGATATATTAGCTCTTGTTTTGAAGATAAAGTGACATTTCATTTTTTAGAGTGAAGATTTTAAATTTGGGGGACTTTTTTTTTTGGGAGTTGGCACACCTGTCAAATAACCAAACACAAATGCTCTTCAGCTGTTTGTAAGTCATAAGCGTAGATACTGTTGCTGTGACTGTGAATTACATGTAGTTTCTACTCAAATTAATGCAAAATTTCTGGTTCGCGAGTGCTTTTTAGTGTAAAATTTGTAAAAATGCCACGAAAATGTGTAAATAACTTTTGTTATATTTGTGGTGAAATAACATTTTCCTCACAGAAACGCAATCTGACGCCTCTTGTAAAGACTGCCTATCAAGAATTTTAGGTTTCCTTTCTAATCATGAATTTTTTCCATTTTTTTTTTCCCCGCAGGTACATTAAATCACTAAATATTTGAAGTTTTATCAGTTATCTATATTTATTATTCTGTCATTATGTTTTATTTTATTTTTTTCCAAAATTACAACTATAAATCATAAAGATAAAATTATTAATTTCTCTTTTGCACAACTAAAAGTTAATGTAAGTGATTTTTATTTTTATTTCATTTTCAAAATATAAAATTATTGACATAATGCTTTTTTATTATTTCCAAATAACAATTATTGAGATTTAAAGAAAATATAAGGAACAAAATGCCAAAAAAAAAAAAAAAATAACCAGCTTAAAATACATCTTAAAGGATGATTCGACGAAGCTGGAGCGAAAACTTTACCATATTTACGGAATTATGGTTAAATTAGTTTCACTCAAGTATCGGCAAATATTAGTTTCCACTAAAGGTCCATCATAGCAGTTCCGAAACAGATTGGCCAGTGTAAATATACTGCCTAGAATTTAATTACGAGGAAATTAATACTAGTAATATAACATACATGGAAGCCAAATATCTCGATTAAATCAAACTAGATGATATTTGCTATTAATCCAACCGGAAGGTGTTCACTTATTGCATCTCTTAAGGGAGGAAAAGCCCCCCTTCCCCAACGCTGTTTCTACCATTAGCCCACGCACTTGCGTAAAGGGAAGCGCATGCGTCAGTAACGGCAACGAAATAGATGTTAACTTGATTGCCTGCTTAAAATTGGAAAAAGAAACTATCTTATCCAATCATTTTTATGACCGCCATCTATCTCGAAGCCGCACAGATAGGAAAGAGGAAGGGTGCGCATGCGCATTCAATTTCTGTCGGTAGAAAGCAATTTAATAGTATTTCATCCAAAGCCAGGAGTGGTCTGGGTATATCTCTTTAAAATCTCTTCCACAATACCGTGATATTTTTCGTTTTCCGAAAGATTCCCCGTAAATGTGGCATAAAGGCCGAGAGAAGAGAAGAACAGAATATACAATTCCTTTACTTTACCTCAAATAAGTGCGAATACATTTGTTGTTTCATTAACGGTCAATATAAACAATTTATTAATGGCGTTGTAACGCCAGTTTAAATTTATCCAAAGATAGTGTTAACCTGGAAGTAAACCTAACGCATTACCCAACATTTTCAATACAGATCCACTATTACATCTACTCCATGTTCTAAACTACTTATTACATTACATTAGGCTGGTAGAGCAAAAACTGCTATATTTGATTCACTGTTTCCACGTCATTTATGTAAATGCGATAATGCACAGGAAAGGCGCTATAGAAAACCGAAGATACAAACATTAGTACCACACACAATCGCTTCAATATCAGATCTAAATTCAATAACAATTGAAGTAATAGGTTAACAGTCCAAAAGTAATATGACTATAAAACAAGTAGCTAAGAGTTATATCATTAAATGTTATAACATTTAAAATGTTATGCCGGTAAACAAAGTCTAAACATTTATATTTAACAAGCTAGTAATGCTCGCTTGCTCGCGCCTCCTTCTCAGTTGCTATGGAAGCAGGGCAACTAATCAAGGACACACCTAGATGCTGCACGATTCTCAGTTTTGGCTGTATTTGCTATCTCTGAGCATAAAGCAAGCGTCTACCGCTGTCATGGCACCGCTATGAAACAGGTTGCAAATGCAGTCAAATTCTTTCTGACGCAATTGAACTATACCAGAGGATACAGGTGCAAAAATCTGCCAAATCGCTGTTTCCAACAAATTCACGTATCAGCACTCGAAATAATTAACATTTGTGTTTAAAACAGAAAAATAAATAAATAATTAGATAAACGATTGGTGCAGCCTGGCTGTGCCTGCTGTATCTGAAAAATCGGCTCTGATTAAAGTTAAACTAAATCACGTGTTATTATATAACACATGCACATTATTTAAATCATCCTGTTGTGTCCGTTATAGCCTAATTTCCCCAGTACTCATCTTATAAATTCCTGTCTCTCAGCATTGGCCACACCGCCGCGGGTGGCCTCCCTAACTGAGGTGTTTTCCACATTGCCCTGCCCTCATAAATGGCAAATGACGGAGAGTATCCTAAACTTGACATGGAACACTTCCTTCCTTTAAAAAAAATGCTTTTCGCAGTTCGTCGTGTCATTTCATGTTTCATTAGTATCCCTCCCACCCTGTGATTTTTAATTTTGTTTTATTTACGGACGATCTACAACATCTCAGATCATTCGCGTCCCATTCAATTCAGGGCGTGAAACGGCCGACAAATTTTGCTCAGAGGGCTGTTCTTTCAGGCTTTGAGGTCTAAATATACGACACGGGACCCACGACTTTACTTCCACTTTTTACTTAGGATTTTTACGCCTGAAAAAATTCATCGATCCTGATCGGAATCGAACCCTCGATCTTGGATTTAGGCGGTAAGTATGGTTACCACTACACCACCAGGACCGAGCCCCCGTATGTGGTGCCTCAGCAGTTAAAACGGTGGTTAAACACCGTTCAAAAATTCTTTGTTTGATCTGATGGTATTTGTT
The DNA here is from genome assembly GCA_030762175.1 of Metallyticus violacea. Lineage (NCBI taxonomy): Eukaryota > Metazoa > Arthropoda > Insecta > Mantodea > Metallyticidae > Metallyticus > Metallyticus violacea. Next base: position 62,250,504 of record CM060841.1, on the reverse strand, counting down.
CCAGTATGTTTCTGTAAGAACTTCTTTATCTAAATTTAAACATATTACTTTAATATATTAAAAACTTCATTACTAATATTGCGAACACGTGAGCCTATGGAATTGTCGCTAAATTTCACTCTATAGAAATTGAGCATTGGTTTTTTTGTTTTAAATGCCAGAATACAGTTCGTAAGTAGTTATTGGATAGTTAGAGTTGGATGACGTTTGTTCTCACGCTCCCAGTGTAAGCCCCTCCAGAGGGAAGGGATGAAGAGAAAGAGACTGAGAGGCCAGAATCAACAAACGTTGAAGCACAGACGTAGATGGGGTTCCTAACATTGTTTCTAGATATAACACCTCCGACTCCGGCGCAGAACCTCTACGTCCCCCTTTTCAAGGAGTTCGGGTCCCTCAGAAGTGCCGTTTTCGAATCAGACGCCCGGGTAAGAACTTTCCTAAGCTACCATCACATTACACAAGCCCACCTCGCTCTGACACATTCGACGCTGTAACAGAACCAACAGAATGAAATGAGACAGCGGGAAAGACTACGAAAAACACAGAAGGTCAGGATGACCCTCTCCAAAGGATTTGAATCCGGGACCTGAGCAACACCGCTTTGTAGTCAAAGAATAAAGACGCGACGTTTCTGATATGTTCTAAGTTGATATACGCTAGCTATAAAAATTATTGTCTGTTTTATTAATGCGTCTTGTTCTATTCATGATGCTCAATAAATGTATGAACTTCATAGACTATATTACTAAATGTCACTGCTTTATCTTGGTAAGTAAAGGAATTAAAGTTTTATAAGAAAATTTCTATTCATTTAAATTTACTCACCTAACTGTGTTACAAAAAGGGCGGGAGAGAAACAGTTTATTAAACACTGGTGTTTTGTTTTTGTGGTGTGGTGATGGTACATACAAGCACTTCCTTTAACAGGATTCACTTTTAGCGGCAACAATCATAGAAAGAACGCAATTTAACTTTGTCACATGATAACTAACCCCGTGAGCATTATGAATGTAAAATATTATACAATTATATACCAGCAACTCATCAATAACATTTGCAAGTGATATGTATTGAATAATAAAACATTCACTTTGAATGTTTTATTATTTAAAAACTGCATTGCGATAGATTAAAAAAATTAACTTCAGATTTGTAATCAGCACATTCAATTTATGTATATTTGTTTTTCCTCAGTATCAAAATCACTGTAGCTCAGAGAATAAACCAAACACATCCCATAAACAGATATATGAAATTGCCTGTTGATGACTGCACCTTGTGTGTCCATTCTTTACTTTGTATTTTGTTTCAGGATAACAGTGACGTGCCCATTATTCATGCATAGTAAAAAATATGTCCAAAAAAAGTATTTGTTCTGCCGTTAATGTCTTAAAAATGTTGACTCTCGATCGTTTTTGAGCAAATGCCGACATTCTACGCTAATTCTTGTAGTTAAAATATTATGGGGTGAGCAACAAATTCGGAGCAGAGATAAATCCTAGAGTAAGGAACAGATTTTTGTATAAAGTGTCACTTAGGAGGCATACATAATCAAAGAAGTGCACGTGTTAGGAACATTTAACTATTATGGTATGGTATTAATTTATTTTGCTACTACCCTTGGAGCAGGTTAAAGAATGATTTCAAAGTGTCTGCCCTGAACCTAATTACATTCATTATACCGTCGTAGGAGTGAGTGTCTTTCGGATTCTGGCAAACATTTCAGACCTCTGTCACATTTTATCAAAAGCAGCAATTATTTGCTCAAATAGTTCGTGTCTTGTGTTCACTGGACACAAAGTACATGCCCCAAAAGAAAATACCGAAGGACCATTTCCATTTCCCGTACCCTCTTTGTGACACACTGTTATGTCGATTAACTCATGAAAAGCACAGCTCAATAGATGCTTGTGTTGAAATGCACACGTATATTGACTACACACAGAGGTACACGGCGAGGTCAATGTAACGTCATGTGGTTTAATATTGGAATCACTATACATACACATAAACAAGTGACGCGTCAGAGAACATAGGATGTTTAACAAAGTGCTCTCCTCATTGTGGGATCTATTTCTCCTTCAAATTTGTTGCAGAAGTCATCACTCCTTTTGTGTATAGATGCAATAAGGGATAAGATATGATAGTCGCTCGTCGCTTTGCAAAGCTTCTATAAAGTTTCTGTTTTGTAGGAAGGTTCGTTAATGCAAGTGTACTGTAACTCATTGTTTATTTAACTATTATTCATATGTATTGCTAGCGTTAGCTCGCATAATTCGAAAACTATTTGAAGAAATTACGAGGAAATTAAAATAAATATTTTCCAGAACAAATTCACAAATCATACACTTGAAACCCATCAAGAAAATTGTCAAATACCAAAGCGTGTGATCGATTACTTTAACGGAGATGCCAAAAATTTCTAGACAACAATAGGGAACAGTTTCAGCATCCGCTTTTCTAAAATGAAGAACTACCTAGTAATATAACTCAGTTAATTTAATACATTGTTGATGAAATAATTTTCGGATGCTTATTAACAATGGTTTCCCTTAAAACAAAACTAGTTGCGCATTAGAGTGGCTAGGTGGCTAAGAACCCGAAAGGGCGATCAAGGGACACTGGACGTTTTCACAAACGCTGGTAGGCCCACGAGAATCATTCCGGTATCACAAGAGGGGTCTGGAGGCCCCAGATGGTATTCACCAGACGCTGAGGAAGGAGTTTTCTCTCGAGCGCAAGCTACCGTCACGCCATACCGCATCAACCTGCCTCGCCTTTTGATCCTGTAATTAAAACTAATGGAATGAAATGAGGAAAATTAAAGCAAAATTAGTGGAAAATTCGTGCCATTTCAGTATAAGTGACCAGGGAAACCACGATAAAAGCCAAAGTCAAGGGTCAGCAGAATTGAACTGAGGACCTTAGTATTATTGTCTGAGCAACACCTCTAGGTTTGTTTTTGGCTGCTCTGCCTGTACATGTTTGTTTACATTTCCAACATTTCAGCAACATATTGTTATTTATTAGGCAAAAAAATTAAAGAAACAACACAATACACAGAAAATTTGTTCTTCCACTTATTGCTGAGGGCACCATATTAACTACTACGTATGCTTGCTTTGGAGAACTTTTTAAGGACTTGTTAATCCTCTAGCGACTAAAACAAATAAACAAACCATACATCACTGAAAACTTTGGCTTCTGCAACTCAATAAAAATAATTTATAACTTTTTCCTTCGCCAAACTATAGCGCACAATCAAAGTTTTCATGCATCCATAACTGAGATCGCTGCCAGTTTTATTCTCTTATCCGGTGCCGAGACACAGCAAAATAAACACCGCCAACCCCGTTACTGCAGTTACTGGTTTCCTAGAGAGAACGTTGTAAGGCAACCAGGGAATGAATATAAAACTTACTGTAGTGGTTTTATGGTACCCTAGACTTAAGAGATCTACGGTCATTCTCCACAGTTAAAGGCTAAAACCTGAGTTTCCATTTCAGTTTAACATAAAAAGAAGGAAACGTAAAACAGAAGAAAAGCTATGCAGTCATTTGAAACACATCAAGCGATTTCTCTTTAAATTTAAAAGCATAAAAACTAGAGATCATTTTACTTGTAAAAGTAAATTGCTATTTTGAAAATTCTATATTAATAATCATCATCAAATATTAAAATTAAAACGTCAAACAATTTTCAAACATATACGGTTCTTTATTACATAGAATTAAGGTTTTCTGAATTTTATTTTGTTTTTGTATAGATCGATTTAACTGTCGCATACCATTTGCCACTGTGGCACCAATTAATACCCAGGACTTTTCCCACAAGTTTACAGTGTTTTGCAACAATGGTTCATAAATTACACATAGTTAAAAGTCCGAAGCCACTCAATTAACTTTTGAAGCATGTGGTTCACTGACACGAAACTCAGTGTGTGGCGATAGCCGTGAACTGAAAAATAAAAAGGAATGTTACGACTTTGTTCTACTTCCGGTTTAACCGGAAGTAACCCTAACTTTCTTACTTTTAAATGGAATAACGGATATTTTTTTACTATTTCGAATAGTGTTTATTAAGAGCACTTCATAAAATACTCACACTAGATATTTCTGTATAAATTTGTTACTAAATTAAGAATATAAAAAATGTAGAGTATAACGTTTCTTTTGTTTACTGTGTTTTGTCCTTTGTTTATATCCATGAAACAATTTTTATTGATAGAGAAACTTTTTATTAAAGAGTTTTAATGTCACATCTAGTGTGTTAATTGTGGGGTTCTTAAAGAGTATGGTATTTCTAAATAAAGTGTCAATTTAAAAATAAGAACAATTAAATACTGATTAAAGATAATGCGGAGGAATCAAGCCGTTCTTTGAGCAGTTTTTTTAAGGGAAGGGTGGGATAAGGGATGAACATCAAAAATAAGGACAGGTTTAGACAAAAGTGGACTGGGGTATATTTGGTTAAGGAGAGAGAATATTACGTGAAATAGCTGGAAAATAATTAACAGACATTTACAAGATACGGAGACACAAAATATTTTTCTCAATGCGCAGAAAAGGTATCGTTTAACTTGCAGGCTCAAATACATCCGGGATGGGGGAGGGGACATTAGTTAGATATCTGTGGTAGAGAAGAAATAAGTGGTCTCGCATGGCTCAGATTAGGGGCTTGGAAAGGAAATAAAACATTAATGCTCTCGGAGAATGATACCTGGAGGTATATTTTGACAGAATGCAGAGAAATGGAGATTTTTAGGAATGAGCATTTATCACCGCAATTTCTGAATGCCAATAGAAGTTTGAACATTTGCCGGGAAGTGTTGGTGCATGCGAGATACTCACACAATTTGGGAATATTTCTAGAGAAGATCCAACAAAGGAGGTTAATGGGCATAAAGAAGGAGGGGGAGTAAAGAGAAAGGGGCTCAAGAGCAAGGGTTCCATTCATGTTTATGTTTATGTGTATGTATATAAAATTATTAATAGAAATCGTAAATATATCGAAGTACTTGTATGTATGCATGTATGTATGTGTATGGTCGTTTTGATTGCTACAAAGACGACATTCGCATGTACGGCCGTAAGGCCCATGTGACAGTTGTATTTATAATGTACTCTAAACGTAGAACAAAACGTGCATTACTATACTATACCTATACCTGAGATGAAATGAAAAACTAGGAAAGGGTTTCATTTTTTAAAGGAAGGAAACGTTCCAGGCCTAAGTTTAGAGTACCTCCCCGGCATTTGCCATTTATGAGGATTGAGGAAAACGTGGAAAAAACCACAGTCATTGAGACACGTTCTGGTGGGAATCGAACCCCAGTCCTTCCACCTACGAGTCCGCGCCTTAACGACTTCGGCTACCCGTGGCGGTAGATCTCATCGAGAGTCAGCAATTTATTTAATGATATGCTTCCGGATCACAATCCTATTCCACATACAACAGTGACAAGGATCGTAATGAAATTTACTCAAACTGGAAGCGTTAAGGACTTAACCAAGATGTGCGCGCCCGAAAAGTGCAATTGATGATAAAACCTCATTGAATATTCTCCTCTGTGTGCAAAAAAAAAAAAAAAAAAAAAAAAAAAAAAAAAAAAAAAAAAAAAAGTTATACTACAAATTTATCGTTAGAATAAAATATCAAAGTTCCACGTTGAAAATACTTAAAAGTTCAAAGCAACATCCTTAAAAAAAAGTAATTTTTGCATGAATTTTCAGAGGGGGGTCCTGACAGATACTTGCAGTTTTGTGAATTAATGATGCAGCCCATTGTATTCTCAGATGAAGCCACATTCGACCTGAATGGGTTAGTCAACAGACAACTGCGATACTGGTCATACAGTCCACAATATAGCGGAGAACTACACACAGATACACAAAAGTTTAATGTTTATGCTGGTATTTTTTGTGATTGCCATATAATATTTTACTGAAAAACCTTATATTTTAATTGCTATTTATTTTGTAGTAGTCGGCGGTGGTCACTTTCGTAGTGACCTTTGTATCACATAAGATTTTTTTTCATCATGTAACTAACTTCTTTTTTTTTTGGTTCAGTTTAAAATAACCATGATAACAGTTCAGTTTTCCTGGCTACGACATAAGATAAAAGATATGATAACAATTGCATCCTCTTTAAAATGTATGGGGAGAATGTAGGGGTACTATTTGAAATTTCTAAGTGGGGGTGGCTGAATGTAGAGGGATGAAAACTAAATGTATCCAATATTGGTTTTAAAATTGTCTTGAATGTTTTGTATTTACATTAAATTTATTTTAAATAGACGGCCAATTAAACTGATAAGTGTTAAAATGAAAGCCTGAGCCCATGAGATTCTTTAACTTAAGTTACGGGCTATATAAAGACCCTGACTTCGAGAGAGAATTGTGTTTAACGCCTGTTTTTACTACTGAGACACCATAGGCGGTGGACACTGATGATACATGAGATGAAATGATATATTGGGAAAGGATTTTTATTTTTTAAAGGAAGGAAACGTTCCAGGCCTAAGTTTACGGTACCTCTCCGGCATTTGCCATTTATGAGGACTGAGGAAAACCTGGAAAAAAGCTGTGAGGGAGGACAGTCCTGGCGGGATTCGAACCCAGACCTCCCGCTCCCGAGTCCGCGCCTTAACGACCTGGGCCACCCGTGGCGGTACCTTGACTTCGAATCCTAGTTAAGAGCTAAAGGCGTTATCTTCCGAAACAGTTTGAACATAAACTGGGTTTCTTCGGCTGCATCATGTTTTAATTTATGAAATTAAACAGAAGATAGGGGCATTGTTTGCCGTGGGGTCGAGAGGTCTGAACTCCGCCCGCTTACATAATGCAGCAGCACCTTCTTTTCATTTTTTAAAGTACCTTATGCCACTTCCATCCTTTCTTCGTCCTCTGACTCCTTTTTTGTCTTTCCTTGTGCTGGATGTTTGGAATAATCTGAAGTATGCGATGAAACCTTCGTCGCATTGGGTTGGGCCTTTCACCAAAAAATCTCGAGGGCGGTGGAATGAGGTGGATCCTTAAAGAGCCTGGTTCATATCTTAAGGCGCTAGCAGGAAGACAATGGGGGAGAACGGGGTCTCCTTCTTTCTTTATTTCTTTTTCTCTTTCCCACTCCCGGGGGAGTCCTAACACCTTCCTTGTCACCACTCCAAACAGCGAGCAAGATGACGTTTTTCCTGCTTTCTTGCAGATTCTTAAGAATTTTTTTTTCTTGGGAGTTTTATACATAATATATACGGTGTTGGCTCTAGACGGAGTGGTTTTACAATCTTCTTCTTCCTCCTCTTTTCTTGGCGAATATACGCAGAGTCTGGAGGAATAATTTGCTGCATAGCTAGCAGAAAACTGGGAGATTTTGACGATGGTCTCTCCAGGCAGCCCTGCTCAGAAGTAAGATGTTGTTTTGTATCTTGAAAGAAACAACTAAGATCCCTAGAGAGTTCTCTCATGGAATTTTGCCTTGAGGTCCGGAGTTCATATCTGAATCCTTCACCTGCCAAGACGGAAAATAAGGAAACGATCGTTGGAAATAAAATGCAGTCACAGAACTGAAGTGTGTATGTTCGAATTCTGTTTCGGTTGAGCTGCTTGCGTTCAGACTTCTCCTAAATTTGATAAGTAGCGTAAAATGCACTTGTTAGCCTTATTACCAAGTAATCCTTCTGAAGATTTCGTAAGAACCGCCAAAATTATAAAAAGTAGGTTGAGTTTGTCAAAAGGGAATGATTTGGTAAATAGGATATGTTACAAATCTTGTTGCCAACTGTCCATTTGTATACGTTATCATTACCTCACCTCTGTATCCTCAGGCTTGGGTGAACAGCTGTTTGCGTAATATTGTTTAGTGGTTATTAAGCATAAAAGATCATATTTTTTAACTTTTACCATACTATTTAGCTCCAATTCAAGTGATGTTTGAAACCCCTTTAACAGTATTAGCTGCAATTATTACTTTACAAAGCTGAGTGTGCCTATATGGTTAACTAAAACAGCATAGTATCTCATTTTGATGGACTCAATTCTGTTATTCATACAAGCCACAAGTTTATTATTTTCAATTCCTATTTTTATTCATCACAAACCTGAGGAACCTGCAACACAGATGACATTCCTTATAACTGTCGTAAGACTCGAATAAAACAGGTAGAGGTTCTTAATGTTCTTACATATATTGAGCAGAAGAGCATGTCACGAACTTCAAAGAGCTCTTCGGCACTCAGATGTCTCCAAAAAACATTCAGAAAACCCCTCAACGCGCTATTGTGACTAGAAATCCGAAAGTCACTAAAATAGGTAAACACTAAAATGTATTTGGGGAAAGTGTTAGGAAATCCAAGCAAGAAGCCTCTGGCTTTGAATTTAGGAAATGCAGTTCCGATAGCTCCGAAGAAACGGAAAATAATGAAGATGATCGTGTAACTACTGAAATTACTTCTTATCCAATTCAAAATCTCAAGAAGGATGGATGAAGTGTTCCAAATTTAAAGGTGGGACCATGAAGTTTGCGTTGCTATTGAACCAGATGACTGTGAAAGCTTTGAATATGTTTTTTGCTAATTACGAGGGTTCCGTTTTAGTTGTTACGAACGACCACTAGCTGGCGTTACTGAGATATGTCATTAATGTTTTTGAAACAATTGACACTTGTTATTGTGTAAACAGTTGCAGCTTAGAAACTGACCGAATAGTTTTTGTTTTTTTACTTTCCAGTAAGTGTTAAAACAAAGCAATTTTGCGAAGAAAAAACAATAGAAATTTCGCGTGAAGGTTTTCGTTGGATGATTTTTTTTTATGGTTTTAGTAAAGACCTAGCTTAACAGCAATGCATAAAATCGCTTTGTTCAACTTTTGGCAATGAAGCACCATCAGAAAAGACTGTTGACAATCGGTTTGCAGGATTTCATCGTGGTTGTGCATCCGTCAGTGATGAATTTCGTAAAGGTGGACCAAAATCAGCTATCATTCCAAAAAACATCGATACTACGTACAACATGATTGAAGAAGATCGGCATGTGACTTACAGTGAGACCGCGGCATTCTTAAGCATACCGAAGACTGCATTCGATTTTGCATGAATTTTTAAGCTGTGAAAAACATCTATTCCTGATAGATCCCGCATAATTTGACCGAAGCTAAAAAGTAAATAAACACTCGTGTTAATTGCTGTATTGAAATGCTCAAATTCAACCGAAGAACTGCAAAATCAATAAACAACATCGTAACAGGTGACTAAACTTGGATATATTCGTATGAACCGGAAACTAAGTGACAATTTACTGTTTGGGTGTTCCAAGATACAGTATCCCACAAAAGTTGCTAGTCCACGAAGCATTTCCAAGAAAAGGATCGTTTGTTTCTTCAGTTGTGACATGGAGCAATCATTCCTTTAGAGGATCGAAGAACAATTAATGCTGAACGGTATACAAAAATTTGTTTCTCAGAAGCTATCGACGAAATCAGGAAAAACAACCGAAAACGTCGAATCATTTTCCATCATGACAGTATCAGCTCTCACACAGCACGTCAAACAATTGTTTATTTGAAGATGAAAAGTATGGAATTAATGTCTCGTTGCTCGTATTCATCCTATTTATCGCCTAACGACTTCTTTTGTTTTTTTTTTTTTCACGCAAAAATGTGTGGGCAACGATTTTCACCACCTCATGAAGGCTGCTGAAGCCTTTAAAAACCATGTTTTTGAGATACCAACTTCAAAGTGGAAAAAAATGTTTCACGAATTGGTTTGAACGCCTGCAAAATGTATAAATTTTAAAGGCGAATATAATGCTTTCAAATTTATTTGTACAAAAGAGAGCTGTTAGATGATTTTCATATATAAATTGTTCTTTCACACTAACCTTGGGTTGAGCAGACAGACGTCCTTTGACTTTTGTCACTACGCCATACCTGTTTTGAATATCCTTCTGCCAAATATCGTTTAACCCGATTTTTGACGACACCCGCTGTACAACGACCGTCCATCATTTTGGATAATGCACTCAATCAAATATTACTCCTGAGTAACCGGAGTCTTCCATACGTATAGTATTTCACGAAGGCAAGACAGAAAAATTGACTAAATAGCATAGCGGTGCCAGACAAAAGTTGGTTTCTTTTTGACTTTACGCATATTATTTAAAACATTTTGAAGCTGGTATCAATGTTACGAGTATTAAGAAGTTTTGAAAAGTAGTGTAGAGTTATTTGAATAAAAGGAAAGCAGATAACTTTCTAGAATTTTGTTGTTAATGTCTACAAAATTACTTTCCATATATTTGCCCTGGCTGCTACCAACATGATACCAGTTTCTTCATGCCGTCACTGTAGAATTGCTGAACTCGACAACTGAATCACAGCCACTGCATCGTCAGAATCAATGCAAAGTTCTCTCTTGTGCTACTGAGCTTTGGAAACAGATATGACGGTATCGAGGTCTGACTCACTGTAATAATATGCCACACTTGAATGAGAGCCCTGCCTGGGTTTCCTCTAATGAATTCATCAACACGGTTCTGAGTTTCACCAGTTGCATGCAGTAGGCGGCCTTTCGCGCGGTTCTTTGTCACACAAGTTTAGAATTGCTCCACTGAGGCTTTCGTCACAGCACGAGCAGTTCAACTTCGTACATTAGTGACGTCTACATTGTCATTCCCATCAACACCCTCCTTGCCAATTGCGAGCACATTTTCTGCGTTTAGAAATTCCCTGCTTCAGACGCATCAACTGTAACATGCAACAATGTTTCTTGCTATAGTTTAGAACCCTCTGGTGATAGAAATTTGAAACTTGAAATAGGAAAGTGTAACACGTACAATGAATGACCGCTTTGATAAATAAATGCCTACATGGATGGATGGTAGATAAACGGGATTTTATTGGAATTTTATCAATCTTCACGCGTCAGCCTATAAGGCTTCTTGTGCAACTCCATTGGAAGAGAATTTTTTATCTCTCCCCAAACAACTACCTGGATCTTAATTCCAATGTCAAAGATCGTTCCTCAGTATTCCTACGTCTCTTTCACATCAGGAATGGACAATCAAACAGGATATACGAGCCGGTCTGCTCATTCTGTTTATACGTTCTAAAAATGGGTTCGTCTTTATAGAGTCCCACTTTACAAAGATGTTTCCTGACTTGACCGTGTACAGTAATTAACAACTACTATTCTTGTTCCTCTTCTGTAAACTTTTATGAGAGATGACGAAAGAGTGTTGTTTGTTTTTGTATAGTAGAGGTTTGGCTGTTTTTCCCCAGCCCGTGGCCTTAGCAATGCGTGTATTGAGTTCGATTAAGGATTCAGGGCCAAGGAAGGGTTTTTCAGTACCTTTTGTGTTTGCTGATCTGCTTTAATCCCCGATGTTCCGGCGCTCGCCGCAGTTCCAGCCTGTTGCGAGATCTCAGAGAGATGTGAGTAGTGTTTAACGCCCGTTTTAAATACAGAGGCACCGCAGGCGGTGGACACTGGTGATACATTAGTTGAAATGATATTTGAGAAAGCATTTTTTTTAAAGGAAGGGAACGTTTCATGCCTAAGTTTAGGGTACCTCCCCGGCATTTGTCATTTATGAGGATTGAGGAAAACCTGAAAAAAACCCTGTCAGGGAGGACGATTCTGGTGGGAATCGAAACCCAGACCTCCCGCTCACGAGTCCGCGCCTTAACCACCTCGGCCACCCATGGCGATTAGGTTGCGAGATGTCAGAGCAAATAGGGCATTTAGGCGTTTCCAAACCAGATTACATTTTACCTGGTTGGAGGAAAAGGCTTTTAAAGCATTTCTTATCCTCACTATGTGTGAGGATAAAAATTCATTATGATGGTAACCTTTCTCAAGTCCTCTAAAAGCACAGTTCAGAATAGGAAAACTTCTGCCTAAAAACTGTTTAATATTTCCCAATACTTATACTGTATTTGTCCCTGGAGATAGGTCATATATGCCTGTGCTCGATTCCGCCCGTGAACTGCTCAAAATCCAATATGTATTGAAAATGTAATAAAATAAATAGGAGGGATTATTTTTCGGTACATCATCGTATTTAAATGCATTTTTCACATTGTAATTTACAGAATCATTAAAATATTTCCAAATTTACAAAATCAGTACTTTCTGAATATTCACCAGTGCACCTTGCACATGAAACTGTTGAAATAATTTGTACATACATACTCTTGATTAACCTAGTTTAATCCGTTTGCCATCAAATAGCGTTTTGTGAAAATGATGGACATAATAGAGGCGAATTAAAGTCCAGAGTCGCAGATCAACGTCGCTTTCAAGCAGAATAATTGAAAGATAAATATACCCGTGCATGATATGCAAATAATTAGGTTGCCTGTACAAGGGGAAATCATCTGTTTACACCCTTAATCGGCATTGAGAAGGTGCGACAAATAATCCTAATCCATATTAAACATATATGAAACAAAGCTTGTCACTATTTTTTTTAATAGTGTTTAACGCCCATTTTTACTACTGAGGCACCACAGACGATGGACAATGATGATAAATGAGATGAAATGATATATTGGGAAAGGATTTTTAGGGAAAGAAACGTTCCAGGCCTAAGATTAGGGTACATCCCCGGCATTTGCCAGTTATGAGGACTGAGAAAAACCTGGAAAAAAACCTCAGTCAAGAAGGATGGTCCTGGTGGAATTCGAACCCCAAACCTCCCGCTCAGGAGTCCGTGCCTTAACGACCTCGGCCACCGTAGCGGTTTGTCACTATTGATGTCCAGTTGTTGCTTGCTTTGTCATGATTGCTTTATTAGTGGGTATGCAGTTACACTGTAAACATTTTATTTTCGTGGTTTTCCTTGTAAGTTTAAGCAAATGCCGGGATGGTTCTTTCCTTCTTATCAATTTTCTGCTCTTAAATTTCTTTTTATTTTATTCCGTCGGTTCTGTTACAGTGTCAAAAATGTCAAGTGAGGTGGGTAGTTCATGTGTGCGGTGGTTTGTGCTTTGTAACGGATTCTGGCCTCCATCGGCGGCTGTTGTTCTATCTGGAAACAATTTAAGGGATATTTATACATCTATGCCTCGCGTTTGTGGTTCCAGGCTGCACTGTGTCTCCCTCACCTCATGCCTTCCTCCTGATGTAATCGAAGACACAAACGGCCAGTCCTTGAGCAATACTGAACTACCGAAAATATCCCCCTCCGACTCTAACAACCCAATCCAATCCTAGATCGTTCACAGTACATCCTAACTGAAATATTCTTATTTCTGCTCCATTTTGGTATACTAATACGAGTATTTTTATGTTTAGATAAATGTTTTATGAACTGCAGGTTTCTATTCCTACCCTACCTTCTTTGATACTTTAGCAAAAGTTATTTACGCTGTATTAGCTGCAGAAGTCGAAACAAAGAACCCAAAACGTGTAAAGACGCTTAATTATAACAAAAAACACCCACGTTTTGTGCCTTGTTTCTAATCCAGACTAAGTTTCGCTTACAATTAAGTTGCATGATTCTCAGCTACTTAAGGGGGGTGCCTTCCTCCTGCAGCGCCATCGTTTTCAAGCCGATTATGCGTCACAACCGTCACACCTTTTGCGGCGAAGAAGTGCCTAAGTGTGATGCCCGCCTGGTAATTACTTGTTACCAGGGAAGTTATCAGTACTAATGTAGGGGGATGAACTGCATCATTTCCTGAGGGACAAACTGACATGAAATAAAAGTTATAATGTTAGTGGCAGAAAAAGGAAAAAAGCGAAAGAGGAGATGAAAAGTATTCAATACGAAAGAAAGGGCATAGAACAGGAATAATAAGTAACGAAATACAAAGAGGACGAGCAAAAGCAAAATAACATGAAACCGATTATTACAATAGGCTTAAGATCTGTTAACTTTAGTACAGAGGTGGATCTGGGTTAGATTTCCATGGAAAATCATTTGTGCTGAACAAAGTAAGAATTTGCCTCCCCCTTCTCGGATTCCCCATTTTTTCGCAGTTTTATTCCATTAGCACCCCCACTTCCTTTCCTAATTTTTTTTTACATCTCATTCATTTTATAACTTCATAAAAAAGCTCTGATTGGCGGCCACAGACTCATTCATCAATTACGGAAGCCTAGTAGAGATTTCAGAGGTACAGCAAGAACATCGGTCTGGACTCACCAGATGGCAAATGGAGTGGCTCGAAGGTAACGTTTGAACCTCGCATTCGGGAGGTTTCACTTTAAAACCTTTCGCACCGGCCATCCTGACTTTGGGTTGCTTCCTTGTTAGGGGAATATGTGATGGATCTTTTCTTCCTATAAAATTTACGCTTTCCCATTTCATCCATTACATATTATGTCACCCAGTTAGTTCTGTTACAAGGTCGAAAGTGCCTGGGCAAGGTGAAATTGTGCGGTGTGGCGGTGATTTGAGCTTTAGAAAAGTTCCTGTTCTGACGTCTGGAATGAATGCACTCCTGATAGGCTCGTATTTGTTGGAAAGGGAACTTTGCCGATGTAGGGGACCCCTTGGATCTTGGCCATCTCGTTTTTTCCTTATTCATCCATTCCTCCCGAAAATGCCACAATTGGGACATAGACACAAATGGCCAGTGGTTAAGTAAACCTGAAATATCTCCCACTTGTGCATTTGTAAGTATGGAGTTGTAAAGTGCAAGAGTAGCTAATAAGTCCATACACTTGCAATGTATTAGACCATACTTTTGTGGAGCAGGATCATCCGTGCAATGTGTGAAACACTTCGCACACAATCACAAGTCTTTGAGCGTGTTCTCCAGTCTCTGCATCAGAGTACGCTCTGTAGCCACTTTGGAGATCAACAATTCAAATCCCTGATGTGATTGAAGCTCTTGTTAGATTTTTTGGAGGCTTCTTGACAAAATGTGGAAACTATCTGAAATTTTGTCATATTTTGATGTCCCACAGCCCCCAAAATACGCGTTTTCGAGCATGTAACCTCTTAAAAAGATTAATTTGTCTTTCCGCACCAAATACGTTGTCGGTTTTTTTTAATCACCCAGCATAAGGCTGAGAAATTTGCACGCTTACAAAAAATATAGATTTTAGAAATTATATTTTTGAGGGCGGTTGCTAGATATAAAGTAACAGATAAACAGTGTAATGAGAAAGCAACAGAAGAATTAAATACTTTCATCGTAAATTTCATAATAAAAGAATATAGAGATAGTATTTACATATTCCCCCCCCCCCAAAAAAAAATCCGCCATGCCGGAGCTGCGTAAACTAAGCGAATTGCTCATTTAGTACAGTAAATTTAAAAATTAATATAACATCCAAATTATGGCCCTATTAATTAATGAAATGAGCTATGCCATTACTGTGTGGTAATACATTACTTTACTAAATTGATTATTTTTTCTCCCTTCATAATTAATTGAAAATAAATGTCTAGTGTGAAATTGCTTTAATTTTCAAAATTAAGGGGAACAAAATTAGAATTTTTGCAAACATTACAAAAGAGAAACCACATTTTTAGAATTATTGTTATTATTGAGATCAAATGATAAAAAACAAATGGTGAAGTTTTGGCTATACTCCTAATTTCCCGACTTCCCTAATTTTTAGAAACCATTTTTCTTATTTTATTTAAATGGTTTACACCAAATTTTGTTGTGAAAAAAAACACTAGTGCCGCCAGAGAAATTTTTACTTGAAACCACCATTCCTAATGGATCTCGATTTTTAGAAAAGATTTTTCTTAATTTGTTTAAATGTTATAAATCGATTTTCATTGTAAAAAGCATATATTGGTGCCGTTAGAGCGATTTATAATGTTAGATTTGAGATAAACTCCCATTCCTAATAATCTGATTTCACTGATTTTCAGAAATTATATTTTTTATTTTGTTCCAATGATATATACCTAGTTTCCGTTAAAAAAATTAAATTGCGACCGCTAGAGGGATTGTGTATTTCGGTTTAACCCCAACTCGCAATTTTCAAGTATACCCCCACGCCCTGATTTTCAGAAATTAATTTTATTAATTTATTTTCATGAAATATAACGAGTTTCGTTGAGAAAAAACAAAAACAAAAAAAAAAAAAATGCGACCATTAGAGAACATATGTGTGTATATATATACACAAATATGTATATAGATACGATCGATGGAGATTTGAAGAATGTTTTTCAAAAATTGTTTCATGGATAGAAGCGCAATGTCTACATTCCTTCGGAATTCGCTAAAATGTCTTAAAATTCAAATTTAAAGGAAAGTGAAGACCTAAGAAAAGATGGTTAGGCTAGTTTCACATGTTGCTAGGCTTAACCCGTGACGTTGCTGATGATATTTTGGCAGCAATTTCTCTAAGCATGAAAATACTGCTTTCCAGTTCCTGTGAACATACAGAAGGTCCTGCTAGCCATAACAAACAGTTTTAGGATGCAGCATGGAATTGAGCAACTGACATAACAAATTATAAGTCCTGTTACTGCCAACCTCCCTCACAATCTGATGCATATTTCACTGCAACATCCAAGTAAACAAGCTTTACAAGCACATTCCGCAGAATTGGTCCATGACAGTTTATTACTTTTGGTTTATTTATAGCGCATGTCGCTTACGTCAGACATTTCAACCTCTCAAATGTACTCCAAAAGGCCAGAAAATAATTAATAAAGAAATAGCTTACAAAGAATGACATAACATAAAAAGATTCATAAAAAGTTAAAGACCAGACTATCCAGTAAAGGAGAATTTTGTTAGATTTCACTATTTCAGAAATTACTCTCGAAAATTTTAGTAATAATAACACACTGGAGGAAAAATACTTCAGTTGACAAGCCTTTCATTCTGACCATTTGTGTTATAAATACGATTCTTAATAGAAGGTGTAGGTTAAACTTTATATTTTTACAATATTCAATATAACTTTCAACTTATTTAGCAACTTTATTAACAAGCCCAAACTGAACTGTAATATATTTCAGGATTAACCATACCGCCACGGGTGACCGAGGTCGTTAAGGCGCGAACTCGTGAGCGGGAGGTCTCGGGTTCGAATCCCGCCAGGGCTGTCCTCCCTGACTGAGGTTTTTTCCAGGTTTTCCTCAGTCCTCATAAATAGCAAATGCCGGGGAGATACCCAAAACATGGGCCTGAAACGTTTCCTTCCTTTAAAAAATATCCTTTCCCAATTTATCACTTCATCTCATATATCACAGTGTCATGGCCTCAGTAGTAAAAACGGGCGTTAAACACCATTCAAAAGGATTAGCCCTTCTTTAAAAATGTGTATCTTTTCACACAATCCGTGAGTTACGCTAATATTTGGAATGAGAGTCAGTCAAAATAGGGAAACCGGGCAGGGTTTCAGCCCCTTAGAGCGAGTTACTCTGATCTTGGATTTTTTTCGTGGTTTCTCCTGGTCGTTTAGGTGAATGCTGAGGTTGATATTTAATTTCCGCTAATTTTCCGCTCTCCTATTTCACATCACTTCATTCTGTAGATTTCTGACCAGCGTCTGATATGGGAAGCAACTAAGGCGTCGGCATGTTTTATCTGTAAATACAGTGTGTCTATAAAGTCATGGCGTATTTTTGAACAGTCACACAAATATAAGGAAACAAGACAGAAATGTAAAAACTTTCACCAAATGAAAGAAAATCTCTCCAAGTTTGCATGGCTGTTCACTGCAGTTCGATGTGGCTACCGTTTGTTGTCCTATACACATCTAAACATATTCTAATTTATTCCACACACG
Organism: Metallyticus violacea; assembly: GCA_030762175.1. Lineage (NCBI taxonomy): Eukaryota > Metazoa > Arthropoda > Insecta > Mantodea > Metallyticidae > Metallyticus > Metallyticus violacea. The sequence goes on along the minus strand of CM060841.1, from coordinate 62,232,792 downwards.
ACTAAGGACATCATGCGTAACAGAGTGAATAGCGTCTCTGATTTTCTCTTTTAAATAGTCAACGTCTTTGATATGAACACTGTATACGCTTTGTTTGACACAGCCTCGCAAGTAAAAGTCTAAAGGCGTTAGATCCAGCGATCGTGGTGGCCATGCCTTCCATCCACCACTTCCTATCCACCTCTGGAGAAATGTTGTATCCAAAAATCCGCCTACATTGTTGGCCTCATCACTAAACACAATCTTCTGTAAGAATTGTTCATCGTTGTCCATCTCATAAAGCATCTGTACAGCAAACTCAGCGAATAGCGTGTAACAACTGCAGTTTGTAACCCGTAAATTGGAGGCGTTTCTTTTAAACTTTATGAACTGTAGTCTTCTTCAGACCTAGATTTCACGCACAGGTAGGCACCGACTTCTTGGGACTACTTAGATAGCTATCCCAGGTAGCTTCAACACACTCGTCACTAACTAAAGTTTTTGGTCCAACATGTTTCCAGTTTCCTTCAGCTGCTTATCCCATCAGTGAATGTTATTCCTATGTGGCGGTTCTTCATTGTACAAGCGACGATATTCACGGCGAACGCGGGTCACGGATTCAAATTTTGCAAGCCGCAGGATGCATTGAACTTTCCTTTGCACCGTCCACATCTTGACTTAATGGTATGGTTCGCTTCACTGTTATGGTGCGTCATTACCTGCGCGCAAACAAAATTGAAATGTATGTTTCAAAAACTCTTTGGCATACTCTTCAAAGTATTGCGGTTTCATCCTTTGGTTTCGTTTCGTTTAGTCATTATAAATGTTCAAAACTGCAACATGACTTTACGGACACCCTGTATATTAGAGACCTCGTCTACGTCCATTCTTCGCTTTCCAGTGTTTCCCTTTGGGCCTCTCCTCCTCCCAAAGGTAACCCACATTGGGGGCGTAGGCCACACACTGTCATCCGTTGAGCAAGGTTGAAATATTATAGTACCCTCCTCCACCCCTAAAAATTCAATCCAACATAGATGGGGAAAAATTGAAAAAAAAAAAATTGTCGAAACTCGAAACGTGAACTTTGTCTTCTTTTTCGGCACTTTGTACAGCCATGGATGGCCGAGGTGGTTAAGGCGCAGACTCGTGAGCGGAAGTTCTGAAGTTGGAATCCCACCAGGACCGTGGGGGTTTCCCCAAGTTTTCCTCAGTCCGCATAACTGGCAAATACCGTGGAGGTATCCTAAACTTAGACCTGGAACGTTTCCTTCATTAAAAAAATCCTTTCCCAATATATCATTTCATTTCATGTACCATCAGTGTCCACCACCTGTGGTGCCTCAGTAGTAAAAACGGGCGTTAAACACTACTAAAAAAAAATCGGCACTGTGCTTAGATTTGAAAGACGATTTTCAGCTGTACCAAGGAATCCGAGCTCATTTATCCATTCCATTCATGCATAGGTTTAAGGACTCTCTGGTGCACCTTAACCATATACCTTCAACATCATTTCAATTGGGATAACATCGCGGCACTCTGGCCCCAGAAATTTGTTATAATACCGTCATGCCAGGGGAAGTGCCCACAAGTTCTGGAGAACAATGGGCTGGTATTGGACAAAAATGACCAGCCTCTGTTTATTATTGTTGAAAAGGCATGTAAATTTTTAAGGAATTCTCTAAGTAACATATATAGACATTAGTTATTGACTTTTAACGAGAGAACAGCTCAGTAATATAGGAAGCAAGCAAATGCAGTTTAAGTCAGACTGTGTATTATTTGCTTTGTAGTCTTCTGTACTAAATTCACTACACTTATTGCCGAAAGGCTGATGTGCATTCTCAACAGCAGGTTGAGTCGTGACACTACGACATACAGCCACACGGTAGTGATAAATTATTAGCGTGAAGCTGGTTTTAGAGGGTCATAACTCTGAAATTACAAACTACCAGAACTGTCAAGCACCGAGGTTAATACGCACAATTACAACGCCCGGTGTCTGGATATCGACCTACCGAAACAACCGCTGGTCAGAGAGCGTTTCGTGCTCTCGTCCCAACTTCGTGACCGCTTGCATTTCGGATCACGCGCATGCGATTTGGAATCTACATGCATTCCACTTTAATTCACGCCATATTAGCCGGCGAGAGAGAGAGAGATTAACAGAGCTCCGTGCCGGTGGGAGAGGGCAGAATCCCTGCTGCTCAGAGAGATGATACTTTACCGAAAAGTTATATTAGATATGATCTGAAACAAGGAACTAAATTGAGCATACTATATTGAACGACTAATTTAAGTGGCGGTCGGCTAAATTATGGGACTGAATAGACTCAAGCACCTGGAATAGCAGAATAATTGACTAAAAGCAAGCAAAAACTCAATGACTAAATCAAATTACATAAATATTTAACAATCTTTCTCCGTGATCAGTCCACATTCCAAATTGGCTCTGCATGCAGCTCTAGCATTTAAAGACCGGTTTCTCATGGATTACTCTGTGCTTAGAGTGTATTAATTACGAAAATAAGAAATTCAAAATGAATACGCATTAGGAAACCTTAAGTACAGGGGGTTAATGAACTAAGCTTCAGTATTTTCAGATGTTGTAAAGAGAACTTAGAAAAGCAGTTTGAGATAAGGCCCTATCGTCCACAAGAAAAATGTGCAGCAGTTGAAATGAGACATTGATAAGTTAGTGTTAAAGCAAAATAAGGTAAACATTTGCCTTAGCACGTCTTCATATTACCTTAGCCTATCAGGAAATTCCGATTTTCAATAGTTTAGCAGCTTTTCTCAAGATTTTGCGCTATAAAATTGTCTAAAATCTCAGACTAATGTGATAATATGATACTGAACAAGGGTCAAATGATTTATCGTGTTATAATGCTTAATGTACAAGGTGGTACGCAATGGACAGTGTGGCTTTATGGGGAAAACTATTGGTTCTGATGTCGAAAATTGTAGGACCGGATCCTGTGCAGTATTTTCTCTACTTTAATTTTATTATTAAGTGTGCTTATACATAAGATGTTACATTTTAAATAAAGTGGGCTGGTGCCGTGTGTGGCGTGAAGGGGACTTGCACTTGTGACAGTTTTCCACGCCTGTGTCTGAAATGGAATCGGTACCTCTGAGACCGCCACGGAAGACCTAGGGCATTAAGGCGCGGAATCGTGAGCGGGAGGTCTGGAGTTCGATACCCATCAGGACCATCCTCCTTAACTGATGTTTTTTCTGAGGTTTCCTTACTCCTCATAAAAGACAAATGCCGGGAAGGTACATTAAACTTAAGTCTGAAACGCTTCCTTCCTTCTAGTTTATCTTTTCATCTCATGCATCATAAGCTTTTACAATCTGTGATGCCTCAGTAGTTAATACGGGCGTTAAATACCATTCAGAATGGGTAATTCTGAGGGGCTCGAACTCTTTGTAGGAGCGACTCCGTCGGCGTTGGGGGTTCTAACTTCCCGGTGTCTCCCTCACCTTACCTTTTCCTCCTAGGGGAGTGGTCAACTCTCTGAGGTATTGAGACTGCTAGCTCGGATATCAGATACGCCAGTCAAAATATTAAAACTATGCATGAGGCAATAGTTAGGTCTCATTGTTATATGGAAGTCACGTTTGGGGATGGGACGAAATAGACAGTCTAAATAAATTACAATGTGATTTCTGGAAGCGAATTCTAGAGGTGGGGAGGGGCACAACGAATTATGATGTACTACGAGAGGTGGGATGCTGTAAGATGCAGTCTACAGCAAATAAATGTAATTAGACACTGGCTAAGAATAATTAATGAACAACAAACAATCCTGATGACAATATACTATCAACACCAATTAAACAACATGCAATATCCAAAGCGGAGGGCATCGGTTGTACAGCGTTAAATGTTAAAAATGGATTTAAAGGATATTTGCCAGAAGGATATTGAAAACAGGTATAGCTTAGTGTTTTTTTTTTATTGTTGATTTATTTATGGACACTCTTTAATAGCTCAGGTCATCAGCGTCCCATTCAACTCAGGGCGTGAAACGGCCGACAAATTTTGCTCAGAAGCCTCTCTTTCAGGCTTGAGGTTCCTTTTCGTGCCGTAAATGTACGACACGGGACCCACGGCTTTACTTCCCTTCCGAAGGAAGCCATACTTAGGATTTTTACGCCCGAAAAAATTCATCGGTCCTTGCCGGGTTCGAAAACACGATCTTGGGTTTAGGAGGCAAGTATGGTAACCACTACACCACCAGGACTGACTTAGTGTAGTGTAAAAGTCAAAAGACGCCTATCTGATACAAACCGGCAGGAAATAGAGGAGCGATGCATGCAGATGTCATCTCTGCATCTGCAAAGCGAAATTAAAACAAATGGGGTAAAGAAAGCTATATCATGGAGCTCGGTATGAAACAGAGATCGGGAATAGCATGGCTTAGACTGGAAGGCACGTAAGTTGTTGACGAGGACGGCAGAAGGTTTTGTCCCTTATGCTCGGAATTGGAAGATTGGGTGCACATTTTGGCTAAGTGCGCACAGACAGATGCTAGGACAAAATTTCTCCCGGATTCATTTTTTCTTCCATTAGGGGGAGGCTGGCATGTTGGGACTTAATTGTAAATACACAAAACTGGCTAAACCTGGGCATTTTCTTAAATAAAATACATAGTTTTAGGTACAAGACATTTCTATAGATATTGTACATAAATAATACGAGACTTTATATAAATATCAAAAGTATTGTATGTATATCTGTTTCATGTATGTGATCTTTTTAATGTTGTTTTCTTTTATTGTAATTAATTTCAAAAATTAATTTTTACATGAGCTTGAACGGTCTTGCCACCCATGTAACTGTGATGTTTAATATATGTATACCTAAATTATTTGGAATAATAAATACTGCTACTATTACTACTACTACTGTTACTAATACTACTACTATTACTAATACTACTACTATTACTAATACTACTACTACTAATACTATTACTAATACTACTACTATTACTAATACTACTACTATTACTAATACTACTACTACTATTACTAATACTACTACTAATACTACTACTACTACATTACTAATACTACTACTATTACTAATACTACTACTATTACTAATACTACTACTACTAATACTACTACTAATACTACTACTACTACTATTACTACTACTATTACTAATACTGCTACTATTACTACTACTACTACTAATAATACTACTACTATTACTAATACTACTACTAATACTACTACTACTATTACTAATACTACTACTACTACTACTATTACTAATACTACTACTATTACTAATACTGCTACTATTACTACCACTACTATTACTACTACTACTACTAATACTACTACTACTACTAATACTATTACTACTACTACTACTACTACTACTACTACTACTACTACTACTACTACTAATACTACTACTACCACCAACTTCTCCTCCTGAATGTTTTCTTTTATGAAAGTTTAAATCACAAGCCACCATTAATTTAGAACAATTTAATACCAAAATAAAAGAAACACATTTGTAAATCGATCTGTAGGGAAGTGTCGTGGCAAGAGGAAAAACTTGCACACTAGTTTCTACCCATCATCGCATAATTTGGAAGGATGCCCTAAGTGAGGCATAGGAACAGCCGCAATTAAGCCACGAAGACTGAAACAAGGTTAGTATTGCTTGATGAAATATCAACATGCGATTCAAGTTAAGGTTTTTACTTTTAGATTTTACTTCTATGTTTACATTATTTAAAATCTTAGAAAGCTCTTCCTGTTCTTGGCGCAGCATTAATTTAACGTAAGGTTTATACAGTGGAAGGGACAACATTATGAAACTGTTACTGAAGCAAGGGAGCTTTTCATTTCAGTCGGGGGATGTTATAGAAGCGAATAACACAGCACGTCTACCATGAAATTACTCTTCATTCTCCTTATTCTTTCCTTCAACTTTTTCTGTTGCTATTTTCATAAATCTACATGTATTTTAATCTGTTCTTCTATCTAAGGAGTTTATTTTATCCGAACGGAAAGGAAAGGGATTAAGAAGTTTTCTTTCTCCGTGGAAAGAGAAAAAGAAGAAGAAAAAACTGCCTTATAAATATCTCCAACTCTCATTACCACTTTCCGAATATTAATTCAATTTTAAAACTTTGCCGGGAGGTAGATATTCCAGAAGGTCTTTCCACGAGTTCTTCTTGTAACCCAGTTAAGGGATCCAAGAAATCGTAAAGTAACGTTTAAAGTAGGGAACTGTGACATTCGGAAATGTTTAAACTCCTGTGAGGTTTAGCGGAGGTTTGTTAATATTAGCATTAAAATTTACACAAATAGTTTGAATTTCTTTAATGTAACAATTTGATAAAACATACAAATGTCAGCTATATGCTTGGTGTTACAATTTTATATCAAATTATCCTTGAGATGAACTTCCTAATAAACAAAATATAAAAGTCGGGTGATTTTTATGATGAGGAATGAAAAAAAAACAAGGCTTTAAAATGGGTACGCTCTGTCTGCATAGCACTGTGTATTAAGTTGCTTTTTGACATCAATCATAAAATACATTTTAATTAGTTTTTTTTCTGGAATTGCTTAGTTATATTCTTATTTGTTAAATTCTTTGATACATTTTAAGGGTTCACACTGAAGGATACTTAGGTTTTTATATACTTTTTTAATTACTTACCAGTTATTCTTTTCCGGAATTTTTTTGTGTAATACACAAATATTTATGTTCGCGGTAACGATAGTTGCTTATAATTTGTTCCATTCCTTACTAAATTGTATTGATTTTTCAGTTTGTTTGTTAAAGAATTATATTAATTTATAATAAAATGGCAATCTCTGTATTGCTAATTTTATTTAAAAAAAACACTTCTCTTGTATCCGATGCATATACGAAACCAGCTATAATTTTGTACACTTATTTCAGCAAGCCTTTCCATTTTTTTTAAAACTGGTTTAATGTTAAAAGGAGAACACTCAATTCAAAGTATTTGACTCAGCTAATAAATCGCTTGAAAATGTTCACAATAAACTTTAATTAATCACATCTGCTGAATTCAATATCTACTACCTTCCTGAGTTTTAAAACTATCCAGCTGCATAGAATAAAACTTTAACCTTGCAGTGTTTTCCAACTGAGCCCCATCCCGGCTCAAAAAGTCACTGCATACATCTCATAATTTCTGGAATTACCGCCATATTTACTTCATTCTACCACAATTTTACGTAATTTATAAAAAAAGCGGTCTTTATATTTAAATGTTCTAAAACGGGGTATATATTATGAAAGAAAGTTTTAAATATTGTAAAATGCTGAAAAGTCAAATTTTATGTCCCCTCTTTATATTTATACATAATTTCACATTAAAAGAACACCGAAATAGCTTTACTTCTGTTACAGTTTTCTTTGTAGTAAGCGTTAAGCGAATGATGAATTAAAAATTTACAAATGACATAAACCTTCATCTCTCATTGTTTACCTAATAGCAATTGATTCAGATTTTTTTTTCAAAAAATATCCCCTATTACCTTTTGCATGTTTTTCTACATAATGTGCCAAACGCTTTTCGACGGCTTTTATCCGATTTAGAATTGCTTTCCTTTCGTTTTTCCACTCATGTCATTACTATCATCAATATTGAAAATTTGCTTTTGATAGATTCCAAATTTCCTTTCATTTCAGGATCAACCAGCAAGTCTCTTGAAGTTGCAATGAAAACGGTACTCTTCCTGTCAAAACTGCCAATTACTGATTTTACCGAATCATTCATTTAGCACTGATTTAAGTGCCCCACGGTGCAAAGATTTTATGCTGTATTTTTACTGAAATTCCCGATTCTAGATGGGATTTTGAGAGTTTTGTTGCTGTTATTGTTGGACACAAGTTTGTCAACTTGTACTACTTTTACTCGAAATAATTCACTAGCTCAATGAGAGGGTAAGCCAGATATGAGACGTGGATTAATTTGGAACAAAATTAAGTACAGGCTGATTTTTCTAGCTAGAGACTCCAAATTAATGTCTATTAAAAGCTATATTCTTTAGATAATAGCTTAAGAATGTAATAAAATACTTTCAACGATGAACAACAGCAGAGAAACCATGGTGATGTAATGAATTCGTCCAGGGACTTTGCTTTGTCTACGTTCCGCGTCACCGCATCTCGGCAGTTGTAATTGGCATTTGGGATTGCAAAAAGAAGTCTATAATCAAAGTATTGAATTCAGATATTGGTTAAAAATGAGAGACAACAAGAAATATTATCACTCAACATTCATAAGGTAGTAAATTGGCTGAAGAAAGGACAAATTTATATTCTCACCATTAAAATTATTCCGAAATCTTTTCCAAGAGACTAATCTACCTTTAAAAGAACAGGGGAAAAAATCGCCCTTGCTATGTGTCATGTATTCGAAAATTGATGTGAGTGAGTACGAAAAATGTGTTCGTTTTGTTTATGGTTTGAGGATTTACTTACTCAGAATGCTGAACTTTTTAGACTCATTCGGATTACAGATTAAATTTGGTTTCATACAAACGTCCAAAACACGGGCTATGAGCAACAGAAAATCGAAGTGTAGTGTGGAGTGTCTCATAGAGAGAACAGGAGACAATGTTCAGTATAGATTATGAGCAGGTCCTGTTTTTCATCGTTGAAGGTGTCTGAATATAAATGTGCAAGTCATGTCTAAATAACATTAGCTTTTATAGACAATAGCATATGCATGAATAAAATGTGTATTATCTATTACACTCCCACATCTGCGAGAAAATGGTAACAATGGCATTGTTTTAGAATATAGTTATAAAACAAAGAAGGCTTAATAACATTGTTTTTGTAAATTACTTTCATAATACTACAGTTAGAAGCATTGTCGATTTCAAATACCTTGAAGCTCCACTTTATAAATCCTATTTACTACGCAGATTAAATAGTATGCATCAGGAATGTCTTTTCAGCTGCTGTCTTAAGACTGTCTACAATTTTTGCTATGGTCGTATTCACACAAAGGTTTGTTTTAAATGACTTATAAAATTCCTAAGTTCTCCGATAGAATTAAGAAAAGATACAAAGGCATTAGCAACCTTTGAAGGTACCAGAACGCTTGCGAAGATGAATAAACCCTACGGCTCCACAAGTCCCGTCTATAGACGTCCGTAGATACATTCCCAGTCATCTTCAATGAAAACCTATTGCTTCGGAAAGTGGATACACCTTGTGCCCCTCACTGGGTTTGAAGTGCTCCAGAAACAACATTTCGGGGCAACAGAACAGATGAATGTATAGTACCACCGACAGATGTCATGATCTGTATGGAGGTGTGGCCAAGACGAAAATGAACATGAAGAAGAGATTAAAGATAAAAACAAAAAGTTTCCACTCTGTACCCTGGTCAACTGAAACATTGAGGCTAATTGGGACTTGAAATAACGCTTTTGAGAAAGGGCCTCTGTCCCTTAGCTCTGCGAAACTTTTGTCACTCTAATATACAATGAGGCTATTTGAGTTTCGGGCCGGCAGAACGCGGCTGCGTACTGGGCGAAGCCAGATGTCAAGACCGCATAATGCATTTGCAAGTAGTAAGTTCAGTATGCGAGAGGCTTTGTCATGTGCTATGGATATGCTTTTATTGTGCGTAAATGATGTGTTCTTCCTTAGTTTTGTATAAAAATAATCTTGAAAATGAGTACGATACCCATTTTACGTTTATGAAAACGAATTCTTGCAGAAAAGTTCTAAGGCGATTCGCGAGAAAATATTCTGGCAATCGCGTTCTAGGTATAGAAACTATTCGCAGACTTATTAAAAAGCTACCAGAGAAAACGTTTCGAACCGCCGTGTTCTTAGGGAAGAAAAGTTAGGTGAAATACAGGAATTTCCTGCGCAGATTCCGGCAATTTAATACAGCTAAGGGGCATCATTTTCATCATTTCTTATAATATAGTTAATGCTTATCATTATCAATTTTAAACACAGAACTCCTTTATTTTAATAAAAGAATAAATACTCTGTTTAGATGCGTAAATATATTTCCGTTTTTTTGGATTGTGGCGACTATTCTTAACCAGTAAGCATCTGCGCTAGGCAGCCCGTAACACAAATAACCTTATTGTGCTTGTGATTCACATTTGTAAATCTATTTTCGCAATGCAGTCTTTCAATAACAAGAAACGTGTTTCGATTTGCCTAGTTCTTACGGAAAAAAATAGATTAAATTGAGGAACTTCCTTTGGGGATACCGGCAATGTATTGGTTAGTGTTTATTATTATTATTATTATTATTAATAGCAATTTTAGCAATAATATAATTACTGAAATAATAAAATACTAACTTTAGAGGCGGCGACAGCCTTTCTCTCCTTTTTGCGGTTGCGGCGGCTGCACTTCCCCAGTAAGCAGCCGTACTCGCGGCCCATAACTCAAATAATCTTATTGTATCCCCATTACTGTATTTCTACACAGTACAGCGCCTTTAATTATAAGTTATATTTAAAATAGCCGTAGTGCTGGATTCCAATGCCGGTTTAGTTTTTTGAAACTTTAGCTTTGTTTAGTCATAATATTAGTACTGTAGGTTTCAAAATTAGTAGAATATTTAAATTGAAATTTAAATTGTATTGATAAAGAGGAATAAATAAAAATTAATTTGGAATAATATGTCCCGATTTAGAATCAAGTTATCAGAATTGCAGAACAAAATTAAATAAATTAAAACGCCCACACTTGTTTATATACAACATAAAAAAACTCCCATCGGTTGCAGTAATGAGTTACAGTTGTTCTTGTTTGTTTTTTCACGCTACTGTATTCAAGTTCCACTCACTACATGACTACAAGCAAGGGCTGACGGTGAAGGGAACAAGGATGGCAGTAACTTTTGTGTAGACTGCATTATTTTGATGTCTCTAGGCTTTGTTCCACATGCTGATTCTATGAAAATTAACCTATCATGCAATCGGTTTCATTTGGGCTTAGTAAATTATTAACATTCATCATGTTGCAGTGCGGTTTCGTTCACACACACATCGCAATCCAGTCTGGCATAAGAATGCGTTAAAGTGCAGCCAATCAGAGTCATATATCATTGTAAAATTGTGACTTTTTACTATCATAAATATTTCTAGCTTTGTACTCTTAATAATTTTAATTTTAATGAACGTCACTTTATACCTGTTTTCATTCTACAGCACAAATAAACGTGTGCACTATTTCTTTTTTATTTTATTCGTTTGTAGTTCGTAGGCATAATAGGTTGGTATTTGTAAATAAATACTTCAATTTTTCTTTATGTTCATTTCTATTATACGAGAACAAGTTGAAAAGTTCCCGTAGTCCAGCATAGGTGGCCATGCAATTTGCAAGATATTTGCATTTTACGTTAGTACTTGCCGGTGATTTGTATTGCCAAGTTCAAGCCGTTATCTTTGTTTAGCCTTGTTGATTAACATTGGTAGACTTATCGTATATTTTACGCCCCCTTCAGAATACATTTATTATGTTTTGTGAGCTGGTTTTAGTATCCAATTCTCTAAGATCAATACGTCACCCGAGGATCGCAGATTTAACTCCTACCTTGGGCACCAGTGAATTTAATGTGTTGACAAGTATTGTCTTCCAGATAGAGGTTGCGTATAGCCAACCGGATCGGGGCTCTATAGCAATATAAAAATATAAAAAAATACAATAAAATCTGCAATACTCCGTCTCGGCACCTTGTTGCCTATCCCGGAACGTGCATTTTCAAATTTTATCATTTATTAAATTTCTTTTCCCACAAAACAGAATATCCCTACAGATTAAATCTGTAATTATATAACAAATCAAAGAAATAACCTAAAATTAAACATTTCACTACCAAAAACTAAATTGAACTAAATTACAATTCTACTGGAAGTCAGTATACATAACCAATAGCTGGTATCTACCTATATTAAAATATTCCTTCCTTCTTTCCTCCCTCCCTCCCTCCCTCCCTTCCTTCCATCTAATATATACAAATTCACGTAATCTTCTTCCATATACTTCTATTACCCCATCACTATCAATTCTTCTTCTTCTTCTTCTTCTTCATCATCGTTCTTCTCTTCTCCATTTTCTTCTACCTCCTGTCTGTTATTTGTCTCTTCCGTTTCTCTTCTCCTTCTACTATACTCGTCCAAAATCCCTCTTGCAGTTTGCACAATTTTTCGTTTTCACCATTTATAAGTAAAAATCTTCTTCTTCCTCCCCATACTCTTCTTTCGATTGCAGTCCAAAAATATTCCCGACTATTAAAAGTTTAAATATCATCCTTACCTCCATCTTCTCCTCTCCTCTGCCAGCATCTTCCTGTTAAATAATAACGTTGTCTTGAATATTTTCTATTCTTGCTGAATTAGTTGTGTTTTGGGATTGTCTTTGTATACGTGTGCGTTCTGATCTTCTTACTTCTTTGCTTCTTCATTAGTTCTTATTATCTGTTCTTGTGTATCACCTCTTTCAGTGCTAGATTACTTATTTTGAGTGCAGTCCGCTCAAGTTATTTATATAGGCCCTTATTTAGAAGTAAATGTGCCACCTGGTGACCACTTAAAATTTCTCTTTCTTCTCTCACCTTTCTAGATAGAGTGTACATTCAAATAATACGTGTTCTAGTTATCCTGCGTTTTGCAAAGTCTGCATATATCGTCATGTGTTTCCAATAAGTTTTGTAAGGTCCATGGCTGTAAGGTAAGTAGCATGTCTTTGGCATATAGTGATATACAGTGCGATAATTTTATCGTGTACATAATCTGTCTTGAGTACACTGACATTGGCAATAATCACACCCGAAACAAGTCGGTCCTGGTGGTGTAGTAGTTTCCATACTTGCCTCCTAAACCCAAGATCGCGGCTTCGAAACCGGCCAACACCGATGGATTTTTTCGGGCGTAAAAATCCTAAGTATGGCTTCCTTCGAAAGGGAAGTAAAGTCGTGGGTCCCGTGTCGTACATTTACGGCACAAAAAAGAACCTCAAGTCTGAAAAAGAGATCTCTGAGCAAAATTTGCCGGCTGTTTCACGCTCTGAATAGAATGGGACGCTGATGACCTGAGATGTTAAAGAGCGTCGGTAAATAAATCAATAAAAAAAAAAAACACCTGCAACAAGACGGGGCAACATGCCATACAAGTGCGGAATTTTTGGAAGAAATGTTTGATGTGTAAAGGCCTGTGGCTCCCTCGTTCCCCTGACTTATCGTCACCAAACTTCTTTCTCTATTTTTTTTTTTTTTTGAAAGCAGTTGTAAATCGAGCAAACTCGCGTACTCTACAAGGCCTGAAGCGAGCCATAACGCAAGAGATGAATTCCATTAGCCTTGATGTCCTATGAAGGGTGTCAACATGGTGTAAAGCCTTCCTTCGCCTGCCTTCAGGAAACTCTGGACATTTCCAACACTTGCTGTAGGGCATTATTACTGTGCATAACTACATTTCACCTGTCAAATCAAATGTATCTCTGGATTATTGTCCATGGTGGAATTTAGTGTATAGTATCATGATGTGCACGGTGAAATAATCGCACTGTATTTGTCTAGTGCGGTTCTCAAGCTGTTCCCGTGACATGCCATTACATTCAACGTAGGCTATTAGATGTACTAGTGATCAAATTTCAGGAAAGAAATGCTTGTTTTGTGATGCAAAGGTAAAAATAAGTAGTTCTCTACATTTATAACAATATCATTGATTTATTTAATTATTTTTGTATACAGTAATTAGAATTAGATATTTATTGCTCAATCTGTTTCTATTCAATGATTGTTATGTGAAATACCTGAAAATTAATTGTGTTAAGGTTAAAATAGTGACTGAATGTACAAACGTGGACAAACATATTCCAGATACTGGTTCTCCAGTACTCAAGACTTACAATCAATAAAAGTTATTAACTTTATATATTTAATTACTTTCTTGACTCACACTTTTGTTTCAGTGCAAACGTTGTGCTTGTTTAACTAAACACATTTCTTTAATGTAAAACAAATGTTAATTTACATTATTTGCTAATATTTTACGTACGACCAGCCAGTAGATCACGTACCATCAATAGGGTTAAGAACCGCTCGTCTAGTGGATTGCAACCAATGAAAATGGAAACGTCTCAAAGCGCTGTTCAGGATTTATACCTTTTTTTTTAAATTTAAATACCATATCTTCAGACCTTTTTTTTTAATAATTTTTCTAGCACTCATCAGCTATTAAAAACTTAATTTGCATTTTTTTGCACATTTATAGTATATTTTTCATCTTTTTGCAAAATGGTAAAATTGAGCAAAATGTACCGCAATTTGAATTATAATCAAAGTTACTTAAGTGATTGAGATAATTTTCACAGTTGGCACAACTGGGGGATCACGCTCGCCTTGTGAAAACCAGGAATCCAATTCCTTTGTTTCCACGTGACGGTATCAGCAGTTATTTCTGCCATCTTGCGCGCCAGACAAAAGTGTAATTAACTCATCTTAATTTATTCCCGTCCCGTACCCTTGCTGGCAACAAGAGAGAGAGACTGTCACAATGAAATACAATGAATTCTGCCGGAAATAATTTTTATTCATGGATGGCACTTGATTGCACGCCAAAGGGAGAGCAAGAGAGAGAGGGGGAGAGAGGAAACAAAAAATAAGCTTCAGGTTATGGAATTATATTTTCGTTAGCGTTAAAGTGAGCACTACAAATATAGCTACTTAGCAATACGTAGATTCTGGTTTAGATCCCTTTCCATTTGTTGAATTCTAACATGTTTTGTTCACTTCAGGGTTCTTCCTGAGGCACCAGTATATTAAATAATTATTCTTATTCCCCTGCCCTCCAAAACTAAGCTGTTCTTGGAAGCAGAATTAAAGATTGATCTCTCAGAATAATTCGCAGTTAGTATTTCAACGCTCTGATTTTAAATCCCAGTATCTCATTATGAGTCCCAAATTCCCTTTTAATTCCGCAGTTCGCCTTACACCTCCCTACCCCCAAAACCCATTTAAAAAGGTTTTCTCACCTGATCTAGATTCTCCGTTTGCTCCTATCCCCAAATTTCCGCGCCATATGTTATAGTGGATCTTATTTGTAGTATTGTGAGAGATGAAGGTTTTGCAACAATTGATGGACGTTCACCTGGGATATTATTATTACATGTAGAAGTCAAGAACATAATTATTTTACAAAAAAAATGAGTAAATTTTACATCAAGGATTAGATATTTAAACATGTTTAACCACAGCTATGGAAATTGTACAGAAAAAGTGCATCTCCACAAAGCAACACATTAAAAAAAAAAAAAAAAAAAGCTGTTAAAATAGCCATCAAATACATCCCGTTTGTTATTTAAGCATGATGGGGGGATGCACTATGAAATAGTTACTTCCAGTTTGGTACAGTATCAGGGTAAAAAATCGCTTCTGGTAAAAAAAAAAAAAAAAAAAAAAAAAAAATAGATATTTAAACATGTTTAACCACAGCTATGGAAATTGTACAGAAAAAGTGTATCTCCACAAAGCAACACATTAAAAAAAAAAAATACATCCCGTTTGTTATTTAAGCATGATGGGGGGATGCACTATGAAATAGTTACTTCCAGTTAGGTACAGTATCAGGGTAAAAAATCGCTTCTGGTAAAAAAAAAAAAAAAAAAAAAAAAAAAAAAAAAAAATGCCCACAAAAATATTATTAAAAGTCATAAATTATGAAGGCAAAATGCGTCCTATATAAACATTTGTGACTCCATTAGTTGATAATAAAGTCCTACTTAAATACAGACATTAAATTTGAGCTATTCAAAGCGTTGTTAAAAATCAGAAAAGAGTAGAGCAGGTTTCTTCGGCTTAGGATTATTTGTTAAATAGAGACAACAGGAAACCTTATTGAGCATTCAAGAGACCACAAATTATGTAAAGCTAGTATTACTAGCGCTATCATCAAAATAATAACGAAAACGTTCCTAAGAGACTAATATCCCGTGTTCCACATCAAAAGAAAGCAAAATTTTGTGTTTATAGTGTGCTGAAGAATTGAAAATGCGGTTTACGAAAAACGCGTTCGCCCACCATATCTCCCACTCTGAAGCCTCTTGATTTTTTTCTTTGGGGTCTATTGAAGGGGAAAGTGTAGAAAATAAACGAAACAACTCATAGAAGCCAAGAGATTGAAATCACCGACTTTGGAAGAAGTATTTCAGGATTTGGAGTAGTGCATACAGGTATGCCTGGATGTGAGAGATTTTGAAGCAGGTTGTTTTGTACCATATAAAATATGTGCATACATTTGCAAGTCATTTTCTAAATAACATATGTTTTTATAGCGAACAATTTGGGATCTCTAGCGAGAATCATTCTATGTAAACGTTACGAAGAGGGGTGGCCCGTCAATAAAGGCCAGGTGGGTCCCCTTCCCAAAGAAAATGCCATATTATTTGCCATTTTCTCTTCTACTAGTCAACTTTTAAAACAAAAAAGTGCTTGAAAATAGCAACGTAACCGTTCTTAATTGTATCTTGCACAATAAGTGCGTTTCTCTTCTACTGTTGTAGCAGTAGCATGCGGGTCCTCCGTTAGCGAGGGCGTTGATATGCCAGCCCGGAAAGTTTTAAACTTATGCCTTTATGTGACATCAAACATTTACAAGGACTTCTATTTGTCTTAGAAATGGGTTATCTTTTCTCCTGCTTATTTCTGCATTCTTTTAGGCCAGCAGGAGGACGGCCCGTGGCCAGTGCTCGGTATTCTCTCTTTTCTTAGGAACCAGATGTTGAGGGGTTACTGACACCACGTCTAACTGACTAGGAATTGTTTTCGCATTTTGTTTCAAATTTGGTGGCTTTCTTACTGTTTGTCAGTGGAAGGTTGATTTTCACAGTGTTAAATGTTCAGTTAAAAAAAAAAACGTATCTTTTTTGTGGCAATGAATCAAGTAGGTATTTTATTGGAGGCTCCATTTTAGCGCCTAAGTTTAACTGTTAAGTTGGAAATTAAACGATTTGGACTTCATGAACCGAAAGCTATAGCAGCTTACTTGGTAAGAAGGCACAAAATTAAGGGTTTTCTTTAATGGTTTCAAAAAACATCTTGGCTAACAGCATTTGAAGTGAGAAACGTTAGGAGTGAGAAAAGAAACAGAAAGTGCAAATTTTGTTTCTGTACAGGCCGACGAAACGACAGATATTACATGCATGTCACAATTTGTTGTGATATTACATACATCAGTGGGGGTTAACTGGTGGAAAGATTCATAGAAATTGACTGCAGAAGGCTTAAGGCGTGCTTTAACATTTGAATTAGAAGATTTCCATACAAACCAGAAGTTTATAACACAAACATACGATGACGCTGCAGTTATGAAAGAATGTTGGAGGGGGGGGATATCTTTCCCCATGCCATTTTGGTACGCCCCTAGTCCACAGGGGGCACGAACCGCCAGGTTACAAATATTACATATTTTGACATTTTATAAAGATGCAATTAGGACCCAGATGTTGTACTTCGGTTTTATTATCATATAATCTTCTTTTAGACATCTGGGCCATATCTTTAAATGAATATAGTGACGAAGGCATACTTTTAAATGTTTTATTGCTTTAGACCATACTATATTTCGCTTGCGGTTCGGCTTCTTTGCTGTAAAGTAAAGTACATGATGGATCTACATAACTGTACACGTGTTTCTGTATTCAGTGGAATCGATATATCATTGGAAAACTTTCCATTTTTCGAGTTATAAACAAAGCTGGAAAGTTAAACCAGCTCAATGAAACAGGAGGAACCGACTGTTGGCCATGCTGCTCAATCCGTCCGTGATTTGATCCCGTATTCAAAACCAACATCTCGATTTGAGTGGAACAGCAACCTTTAAGCCGATTTAATTCGCTCGGGTTGCATTCATAACATTACGATGTGCAATAGCCTCGGAATTATTGGCGAGTTTAGTGGGCAATTCATCGATCGAACATCGGTAATCCGCACTCGTTTTCCAGTAAAGACAAGCTGTGGTAAAGATGGGACACCAGAACCAGAGGTTATCGATAACCTCCGGAACACGGCGTAGCCCGTGCTTTTATTAGATGACCACGATTAAAGGAATAGTTCATTAAGACAACGGGACTTATTTTAACCTTTAGAATAAAATAAGAATATCATATGATAAACTTTATAGATCTAAGCTGAATCATTATTGAAAATTTACTTTTGAAATTCTGTATTTACGTGAATGTAATGCGCACCCTAATTCGAAACTTAAAGTCATAAAAAAATACTTTGGCATATTGTTGTACGGCTTCTTAGAGATAGCCAGTTAGCTTCATAGAACGATCAGAACGTAGAATTTATAAGTGGACTGTTGTTACATCTTAGAGCACGTAGACAAAATCCATCACTCGTGCTGTTGTCAGGACATTTGGCGTAGGTCAAAGAAAAAAAAGTTATTTCTTATGGTGTCAAAACTTTTCGTTATGTCTTCCTTTGCGAGGATCAGTGAATCTTTCCCACTAGTTTTAGTTGCAAATAATGCCAATTTCTGTTGCTGCCCCAAGGGAATGTTGCTCTCACCTGCATTGAACTCTCTTCCTGTCTTTCTGTTACCATTTTTACAGCATAAAGAATTCCTTTAGGCTTAAAAGTAACATCATAAGAATTGATAAGGGCAAATCTTGCGTCAATTTAGCACTGCAGTATGTTTGCTGACATCTACGTATGTTCCTGCACTTTCTCGTTGCCATACCTCTTTAAAACCAGTAACTCTATGGCAGTCAGGATATAATTCGCAACAAGAAAAGTACAGAATATGGAAAGAAAAGGAGCTCAAGCTTATCTCTCCTACATCAGCAACTCTACTCCCCCTCCCACTATAGAGCACTCCAGTTGAGATACCAAAGACAAGGCCCACACTGCTTGCGATGTTAACCGATCTAGCATTTCTGTTGCTTGGCAGTAAGCCCAAATAAATGGCTTACGTTGTGTGAATTTTGCTTTTCTTCGAATAACAACCGTTCGTTGATTTTGTTCAGAATGTAACCATGACCAGGAAACTGGGCGCAGCATAAACTCGAGGTGCAAAACTTTACTACTGTAGCAGCTACCGCCGAGTGTAGGTCGTACACCTCCAGAATCCTAATAACTACAATTTACGTGCGGGCCTAAGCATACACAACATAAAGAGAGAAAGAGAATTTAATAAACATGTAGCAGTAACGTATATAGTGAACAACAATAAATGGTTCTGGTTTTGATGGCACCGAAAGTATCGATAAATCTTTGATTAAAGTCTGGAAGTTGCAGGTTTAAGTCTGTCTGTAGAAAGCAATGTACACTTTCTGTGTTTAGAAATCACAGCTTTACTTCGGTCTATGCGGTTTTTTAATTTCCATTTTCACTTCCAATAAGAAGAAGGCTTAGATTATGACTGCTGAAGAGCGTCTCACTGCACACATTGTTACTTCAAATGCAATATTGTTTGATATTGAAATAATTGCAAATAATTGCAAATAATTGCAAATTTTCCGCGAGGCCAAATTTCCTAGGAACTAAAGTTACGAGAGATGACAGATGCATTTCAGATGCATGCACTTAACGACTCTTGTGGGCAAGAGGCTCACTCTACCGCTTCTTCTCACTTTTCTCAATGATAATGCCGCACTAGATTAAGGTATTGGTTTGCATTGCAAAAATACAATCATCAGGCGCTAGATAATAGTTTTCTTAGCATAAGAACACAATTAAACGATAAATTTTAAGTAGCAGCAACCTCCTATGGGAGCCGCACCGCTTCACTAACTGAATTATTACAGCACTTACGTTCTCTTAAAATTTGGCGACGTTGTATTTCATATTACAGCTATTAGTCCTTTCTTACATGTCCGGAAAGTTAAGAGTTTTCCATTTTCAGGAGAAAAAAAAATCAATGTATGAGCCATACAAGTATCAGCCTCTCACGGTATATTTACTACTAAGGACAGAAGTATGCTCGATAAGCGTTTAGCAATCTAAGTCATAAAAATAAGTTAGCAACACTGCTTATGTGTGTTTTATTACATAACGAATTTTTGCATGATTAATACGTACTGACAGGTATAAACAAGCTTTGAACAAAGAACCCCCAGAGCTAAATATTAAATGCCAGATATTATATGCCAGTAAATATTAGTTAATCGGGAGAATAGCGCTAATGAAATAGGGAGAATATTAGTTGACATCAGTAATAGAGTGAAAAATCAACTTAAAAATCCATTAACCACCTTTAAGATTATGATAATAGTTCTACTGGTAAGTAGTGATGGTTATATAGCTTATAAATTGTACAACAAACTTAGTTTCCTTTTGTATTTAGGGTACTGAACAATGCTCACAACCCACATAGTTCGCCGCATATAAAAAGTCCGCACTCGTGGTCAATACTTGTATAGCTTTCCCTTGTAAATTATAACCTGTTATCAGGAATACGAAGTGCATATGACACACAATACAACATAACGGTAGCTGCAAGACTGTCGACTGCATTAGTACTCCGTCCTTTCCTTTATGTTAGTTCGCTCTTCGCCCACTATGTGCAGCCACTGTTGCTGCAATGTCTAGCTCTTAGGATACACATTTCTGCCCCCCCCCCTCCGCACACAGTCACATAAGAAAAGGCAAACATCTCTACAAGGAAAAAGCATTTGTTGGCAGGCTGGCAAGCGTATACACTGCAGAAAAACGATCTAAAGAATTTTGGCAAACCTTGGGGTTGCTGCTTTTCTGGCAAGAGACTGGAAAATTGACCTAATTGATGAAACAGCTTCCTAGAACTAAGTTTCTCAGAGAAAGACAAATGAAGTTTTATTTACTTTCAATAAGATTCTTGTGCAATGTATGTACTTCCGAACCTAGAATAAATAAAAGAATATAAAGCAATATTATGTGCATTCATGAGAGGTATCATTGTTCGACCTAATAACTCATTGTCACAAAATATCAATGATAGTTGAAGCCCAACTACCTTCTAATATATGTTCAATATAAGTAAATGTATTGCAATTATATATTTATTTCATATGTACGTATAAAGACGCTAAAGAATATTAATTCTCTCTGTGTCAGTTATTTGATGTATTACTAGTAGTAGTAGTAGTAGTAGTAGT
This sequence comes from Metallyticus violacea, assembly GCA_030762175.1. Classification (NCBI taxonomy): domain Eukaryota; kingdom Metazoa; phylum Arthropoda; class Insecta; order Mantodea; family Metallyticidae; genus Metallyticus; species Metallyticus violacea. The sequence continues at coordinate 62,211,680 of CM060841.1, read as the reverse complement.
AGTAGTAGTAGTAGTAGTAGTAGTAGTAGTAGTAGTAGTAGTAGCAGCAGCAGTAATGGTAATAGTAACAATAGTGTTGGTTGCGGTGGTGGGACCGGTGCATTTATTTACAAAATATATTTGTTACAAATATAACCCATTCATATTGCAGGAGTGCTCGTACATACTTTTACAATACAGTTACAAATTCATGAAGTGGCACATGCCAATGTTTAAAGACAAATAATATGTATAAAAATTAAATAAGTAAATGGAATCTTAAAAATAGAAAATAATTTCTAAAATGTATAAATTAAATGAAGAATGTACATAAATAACTTACAGCCCCCCCCCCAAACAGCCAGGAGATAAATGTCTCCAAAATAATGTGTCTAATATACCCCTACCGTTGTCTGCCTTTATCGTTTTAATCTATTTCACTTTATATAAAAATTGACCTACTCCCTCCTCCTCCTTCCTGTCAGCAAGCAAAATCCAGCACAGCCACTGCCCTCTTCTTCTATTAACAAACGAATTCAGAAGATACCTGTTTCTCCATTCTTCCGTCTCCTTGCAGTAGTTTCCAAGATTCTTTCACCTCACATAAAGCACAGATTCTTATACCCTCTCTGTCTATTACTTTGGTCATCCGCCACACGCCTAACCTAAACCAAGGGAGGCTCTGACTGCTGAGTTCTTTGTCATACTTATGTTTTCGGTAAATGTATATTTATTCTTTCGTTATTTTTTCAATGTCTAATATTGCTTAGGTATAAAATATTTATTATATTATATCTGTATCCACTCTTATTTTGTATTTACTTCCTATGCGTATATATACATATATGCATTCATTTACTTTGTGTAAACTTTGTTTTAACCTGGTTGAATATAAAAGTCGTTTTCTAATTCTGTCAGGCAATAAAAAACCAACATTGTTATTATCATCATTATATTCATTCTCATTATCATTGCAGACATTTAAAATGTCTTACAGAATATAAATACTTTCATGTGCTCAAAAATACCAAAAGGGTTTAAATAACGTAGCAGTGCATTTCAGACAATGAAAAAAGCACCATATTATATAGTCATATATTTGACTGTTTTAAAATCATGAATTATTCATTTATTAATTTATAAATGAAATAATAGGGTTTGTTGCACAATATTCTGTAAAAGCAGATTTGAATCTTTCTCTTTCATTGGATGTTAATAATAATTAGACTAATTGGGAGAGGTGTTACATATTATACCTAATAATGCATTAATAATACTTTTCTTTTACATAAAACAATATAATTCCAATGAGTCTCTTTTGTCCACTTATGTTTTGTGACTTCTTATTTTTAAATAATTGGAATTAATTTCTTAATTAATAAACATTTTTATGAAAAAATATATATTCTCAAGGAAATGCTTACCTTTTTTTAATATAGCCTTGCAACTAATTGAATACAATGAGCCTGGAATATAGCATATTGCTTTTTTTACTGAGACATCACAGGCGGTTTCACTAATGATATATGAAATGATATGATAAATTGGGAAAAGTTTTTTTTTTAAAGCTACGAAGCGTACCAAGCCTATATTCAGGGTACCTCTACGGCATTTGCTATTTATCAGGACTGAGGAAAACCCGGAAAAAACATGAGTCAGAAAGGACGGTCCTAGTGGGAAGTGAACTCCAGACCTGCCGTTCACAAGTCTGCGCCTTAATGACCTCGGTCAACCGTGACGGTACTTTTAGTTGTGATATAATATGCTCTACATGTTCTTTCCAAATTGGAGTTCCTTATTTGAACATCTAGAAAATTCATATCGTGTGTTGATTAGTACTTGTAATGTGGAATCAAAGTAACCTATATGTTTAAGTATGTAACATATATTTTCACAAAATTATCAAAGTTATTACTAGAAAAAATGCACTGTTGTTGTTAGCGAACAGAACAGTGGTAGCAATGTTTTTGTTGGCAATTACAGATCGTTTATATACATTATAAAAAGAGCAATTAGTCCATTATTGAGTCCTCGTTTAATGATTCAGCGTATTTTGGAATTTTGTTTGTGCCTTTTGTTTGCTTTTATCGAAATATGAAATGAACCAGTTTCGGCTCTAATTCTTTTCAATAAAAGCTTAATTGTTATTAGAAATTTATAGTTAACAAACCAATACATTAAGTAAGTCACGAAAACGTTTAGTAACATGCATTTTATAAATCCCTGATGAATTTCATTTGTAAATTAAAAGCTTCATTCTCTATGGATAATAATTCTCTGAAACTAAACATTGTTGCTTTCGAAATAAGCATTCGGTATGTTATAATTATTTTTTATAATCTTTTGAAAATGGTTTTAAATATGGTGCAGGTCAACATCATGCTTGTCACGTTTTTAAAATCGTGATTTAATAATGGGTGTTTTTGAAAATTTGTTTTATATATATTTGAATTTATTTCTCTTTACGAGAACACACACTTTGAAATATTACAATAAGGTCTATATCTTCGTCACTTCCACAATACAAACTAACAATATAAAATTAACACATATCATTATGATTCCATTACAATATTTTCATTGTAAACACTTCATCCAAGTATTATCCAAATTTGTAAGTTACTTATTTCCTTAGGACTATATACACACTAACACCCAGGTTATTGATGTATAATAATCCTGTTAATAATACTAATTTACTCCCATTTCCTTCCCTACACAATGTATCAATCATTGACCATTCTTTATCATTTCTCTCTCCTTCCCTAAATACTCTGTAATGTCCTTCAATTATTACACTTCTAAGGTTACATTTCTTTCTACATTTCCTTCAAACATCCTCTTCGTCATTCTTATCCATTTCTCTCTAACTTTACCTAAATAGTTCCCTGTCATTTTTATATTATTCTCTTCTTTTACAGTTAAAATATTCCTAAATAAAATTTCCCCATCTAAATTTTCCCAACCTTTCCTGTACATAACTTTGATTACAGTATAATAAACAATGAAAATCTCTATTGCTTTCTGGACAGAACATTTCTATCAACAGTAAAATCAGATGGTAATTAGTAATATTAACAACAAATTAAACATAAACCAGAATTTTTTTCCAAAAAAAAGTTACACTCAAATCACAAACAAAGTAAATATAAAAATAATCATATTAATAATCATAATAATAATAATCCAGAGATCGTGGGTTCGAATCCCAGCAAAGTCAAGCTGTTTAGGTAAAATTTCTTTTAGGAGTTTTTCCTTACCTGAAAAGATGAATGTCACATAGCTTTAAAGCGCCAAGGACTCCGAGCTGTTTTGCTCCATAATTAATTCATTTCAACCATCCCTACAGACTTCCACTTATAGTATTCAGTCCACGGTCTACAGACGTCGCGAGAACGTCATAACGATAATAAATAATAATAATAATAATAATAATAATAATAATAATAATAACAATAATAATAATAATAATTTAGTCACCGTGAAGCGCCACTAAGATGCATTAACTGGATATTCAGTGTCTCAATAAATAAACAGATTCAATATGTGAAATTTCCATATCTGAAATAAATAACAGCAGTCTCATAATCAAGCATCTACTTTCTTAATTCTCTTTTCATATATAAAAGATTGTCTACTTATATTAAATAATTCTGAACACATATGTTATTCACATATTATATAATGCAAATTATTAAAATATATTTTTACGCAGGAAAGGCCAGAGACAGACGAATTTTTGTTTCTATTTATGAAAAACAAATCTTTTTTTGAATGGTGTTTAACGCCCGTTTTTGCTACTGAGGCACCATAGGCGGTGGACACTGATGATAAATGAGATGAAATGATAAATTGGGAAAGAATTTTTTTGAGGAAACGTTCCAGTCCTAAGTTTAGGATACCTTCCCGGAATTTGCCATTTATGAGGACTGAGGAAAACCTGGAAAAAACCTCAGTTAGGGAGGACGACCCTGGTGGGATTCGAAACCCAGACCTCCCGCTCAAGAGTCCGCGCCTTAACGACCTCGGTGGAAAACAACTTTAAGGCTAAAAATGGCTAAAAAATAAAACGTATTCCATTTTCAGAATATTTCTCACAATCCAAGAGTTTTCAATTAACCAAAAGCATTTGAAATAAGACTCTATTTAAATGCACTTTACATATTTAAATATCGTATAAATTCCGGCGTATACTCGCACACCATATTATTTATTCCTTACTTCAGTTAATTAACGATTACATGGCTTTTTAGTTTCATTTAATAAATAAGGAATATAAATGCTCCTAAAACAAAAGTAGGCTCTCGACACTAATGAAAAAGGTATAACCTTCTTTGGTTTACGCATGCGCTAACATTCGAGAGCGGGAGAGTGGCCCCCACTCTGAAAAACCTTCTCTGTCATCAACCAATACTATTGCACAAAAAAGACAAGTCAAAATTCACACTCATTTCCATTCCATCCAGGCAGAATATTAATGTGCTCTCTGTTTACCTCATGAAAACTCGAAAACTAATAGTCGAATTTCAATAATGAAAAAAGTATGTTAAAGAGTAGTTTTTTACTTCATAGCGATTTCACTTCGCAGCAATAAATTTATAGCTGCCTAATTAAAGTTGCATTTCCAACAAAATTACGATAGAAAAATAATTGTTGATAGGAAAATGGGCATACATGGATAAAGGAACAAATCATATGAAACCTTTTTAAAAGTTTCAATGTTCAGGTGATAAAATCTGTGCATCAGTTTAATTAGTCTGTAAAAAGTTATCCCCTAGAATGCCACAATTTCTTACTATCTGCTTGTAGAGCGTGTCTCCTATATTTTGTTATTACTAGAGCCCAACATTGTAGACAGATATTATCAGAAGTTAATATTTTTATTATAATTCAGTGTTTCATTCTTTGGGTCCGTTTCTTTAAAAAGGAGTCTTGCAGTATAGTAAAGAGCTTCGTTTTTAATAACTAGTTTCGAAAATATGAACAGTTTCGTTAAAATAAAATTTATATTGGTAAAGTGAGTGTACAAATTTATTTTTCAAGATTTAATTTGGCTTCTGCTATATTTGATAGAAATCAGTCATTTTTTAAATATATACAATTGAATTGGTTTGCATTTTTAGGTATGGAAGAGGATACTTAAGTATAAAAGAGTGTGTTTATTCAAATTAACGTACATGATATTAACTTTACAGCCTTTGTATGTACCTTTCATAATATACAAAAAGTGCATTATATAAAAAGTGGTAAATAAATACATCTCCATTGCTTAATGTAGTTTAATAATAATAATAATAATAATAATAATAATAATAATAATAATAATAATAATAATAATAATAATAATAATGCTTGTCTGCAGTATAACATGTAAAAGTTTAAAGTTTAAAGCCTAAAGTTTAAAGCCTAACCACTAAAAAGTTGAAAATGAAATCATTAATAATACAAGATGCTAGATCAACTTTTGAAAATATAAAAAATCCCAAAATTATGTGAATTAAATACAAAAGCTAAAACTGAATTGAAAATTGCAACTTAACATTAGTTTCCTGCTACCTTGGTCAGTGAGTGAGGTCTGGGAGAGAGTAACCCCGTTACAATTTAGAAGTGTTTTCCAACACCATTCTAACTAGGAAAAAAAGGGTTACTCCCTCTAAAACAAGAAACTCACGCTTAAAAGTCCGAGGTAAATTTGTGCAAATTGGAACTTGAGTAAGAAAACGAAAAGAACAAAAACAGGCATGTGGCACAAAAGCGCATACAAACATGTGCAGCATCAGCGCAGGTCTTAAACAAGAAATTTAAGGTAAACAAATCCAATGTCCACGAAGGATAATAATACAGACATTAGCTCCTGGTGGTGTAGTGGCAGCCATACTTGTTTTCTAAACCCAAGATCGCGGGTTCAAACCCGGCCAGGATCGATGGATTTTTTCGGGCGTAAAAATCCTAAGTATGGCTTCCTTCAGAAGGGAAGTAAAGCCGTGAGTCCCGTGTCTACATTTACGGCACGAAAAAGAATCTCAAGCCTGAAAGAAGAGGTCTCTGAGCAAAATTTATCGGTTGTTTCACGCCCTGAATTGAATGGCATGCTGATGACCTGAGATGTTAAAGAGCTTCATTAAATAAAACGAATTAAAAAAACGGACATTAGCTTGAGATTAAATGCTGATAAGTGGTGTCATAGCGAAATGGAATAAACCTTTTCTTACAATGCCTTAAAACCTGCTCCGCCAGCGATTTTCAGTAGATCATCATCAGCATATTTAAGATTTAGTGCTGTTAAAATCAGTAAAATCTCACACTAATCATACGACAGTTTGGCACTCAACAACGTTAATTGACTTATCGTGGTATGCAGAGCGGCCATGTTTCTATGTGAGAATAGACACTGGTTTTGAAGTTCGTAGGCTCGCGTCCTGCTAAGCATCGAGTGGTATGTCTCCAGCGCTCATGGAGGCCTTTTTATATTTATTATGTTCATACACAAAGCCTAAAAGTGAATAAAAAAATTAATCAATGATACCCAATCAGATAACAGCCAGCTTTTACTTGACGTCAGTATTATATCAACTGCACAAAAGAAGCAGCTCCATAACTTCTGTCCGTTATTGTGCGCCATTATTTCGAATGAAAACAGTGGTGTATTGTCCCTTATAAACTTAATGCCATAACTTTGAAATATGAACAGATGATCACGTATTCCTTATCTCAAATTTCTTATCTAATACCTCTCTGAAATAATTTAATATACTGGTATCAACCTATAAGTTTATAAAAAGTAATCAAATTTCCTCCTAAACCCAAGATCACGAGTTCAATGTTTGTCAAGATCGATAAATTTTTTCGGGAGTAAAAATCCTAAGTATGGCTTCTTTCGGAAGAGAAATAAAGCCATGAGTCCCGTGTCGTACATTTACGGCAGGTAAAAGTCCTCAAAGAAGAGGCCTCTGAGCAAAATTTATCGGCCGTCTCACGCCCTGATTTGAATGGGACGCTTATGACTCGAGATGTTAAAGAGCGTCCATAAATAAACCAAATAAAAAAAATCGATATACAATTTAAAACATATTCAGCAGTATGTGCGAAAAAAAAAAAATTCTGAATGGGTGATAAGAGCATATCCTGGATATAAATTGAAGGGAAATTTTTTCTTCTTCTTTTTCTTCAGAAGAGAATAGAGCCAGTTTAAAAGCAGCCATTGTTGTAATCGACTACAAAATGGCAACAACATTTTTGCACTAACTGGAAATCACTAAGAGGAACCGAAATTGTTGACTCCATTTCCTCCATTACCTCATCTAAGCAAGCGCACAAATGCAAACTGAAGCAGGGAATATATGTTCAAGATGGTGGAACATTAAAGTTGTCATTACACCGGGCTACAGCTGGGAAATATACAAACCGTTTGCTACTCTCCCCTACTCGTATAGGCAACCCTGCGGACCGACTTGCTATGAGGGAAGGATACATCACTAGGGGAAAATTGTGACCTTTCCTCTTTTAGGTAAATGTTTGCAGAAGAGATAGAGGCAAATAAGCATTTCTTTTTGTGTACCTAAGCTTTATAACATGAAAGCATTCCAAACAGTAATGAGACTTATTTTATTACAATAAGCTGACGTTACAATAGGATGGCCTCTAGCAATGCATGCTCTTGGCACTTAAGACTGGTGCACAGGAATATTACGTCATACCCGCAGCGCCTCTATCTAGCTTACATCAGCAGGCAATGCTGCTAGGTTCCTACCTAATACTAAATTTCGCCCTCCGCAGAGCCATTAGCAGGATTTATAAAAGAATTACGGAGGCACATACATGCATCGATGCTCTGTACTATATTATAACACATTCTCATCACTGTAAACAAATTTTTACCTTTTCCATATTATATAATTTATTAAATATGTTTCTTTAATAAAAACGGTATTCTTTCTTTATATTCTTGTAGCTACATTAGTGAAAAAATAAATTTTAAAATAATAATACTGATATATTTCGCAATATAAAGTTTATAAAAATGTACAAAGAAGATTTTAAACTTAAATAATAAAGAATAAAGTTTCGTTTGTAGAATTACGAACCAGCATAAATTGTTTCATAATAGATAGTTTATTAAAATAATTTGTAAACTTCAACATGCAATGCTTGTTTTACCTTTATTAACATTATCTGCATATAAAAAAAAGTGAGCGAACACATTTTATATAGTGAAACGAAAATTTCAGTAACTTAGTGACACATTCTGATTTCTCAAAATTGCATTTAATTATATTACATTATATCTCTACAGACTAAATCCATTTTAAAAGGAAATCAGAATAGAAATAAGGCGACAACTTTATCCGCAAAACCAAATAGTTCTAAGAAATAATATTTTTCACTTTACATCATCCACAACTGGTGAATCCACATAAGATATTAAAATGCATTGTTGTGCTTAATTATTACTCACTGAGAACTAAAATTAAACGTGAAAATAAATATAATTACCGGTCAATGGATTCAATACTTAGCCGCAAGCATTTTGCTACTACATTAGCTATACTGAATTTGCTTACTGGGAAAACTGCCCTTGCTGGTGTGATAGCAGCCCTTTAAATTCCTCGGAATACTTAAATGGAGTCCTCCGTCGGCGACGTAACAGATCGACAAAAAAAATTAAATTCCGGAAACATGCAAACATTAGAAACCGCACCATAAGCCTGACAGCCCTGGGTATCTGTCACTTCACCCCTTCCTCCTGGAGGTTCAGTAGGATACAAAAGCTCGTTAGGCTTCCGTGCCTGAAATTCTTCTCCATTTCAACTAATCCTAACCCTAAGGTTTTATTTGATTTTAAAATGTAGAAAATCCAGTTATTTTTAACTAGGTGATCTTCCTTAGTCCAGAAGTCACATGCCAATTGCATTATCTCCTTACACAGACATTTCCCATGAAGAGAAATAAGCAGTTAATTAAATAGTACAGTAAAGAAATTATGCGTGAGTCATTTGCCTTACAGAAAGTGAACGTAAACGATTTTATGTTCCTGAACTAGTAATAAACAAATGTCGCAATAAAAGAGAAACAATTAAACGAAGTCATAAATAAATGAAATATATTAAAAGAAATTCGATCCCTCAAAGCACTTATATATGTTCCAGAATTCTAAGCGCTAATTAAAAAAGAGTCAAAAAGAAACCGAATTTTATACGGCTGCGCCGTGCTATCTGCGCAATTTTTCTGCTTTGCCTTCGTGGAGTGCAAATTATGTTCCCAGACTTATGACAGACTGCGATTGTAAAAGAGCAGCAGTTAATCCATTGTGACTAGCAGGTACATGTGGAATAATTCCTGTCAATGAGAAGACCATGCTGCCATTCTTAAGCGTCTTCATGATGTAGTGCAATGAAAAATACCTTATTTGGTCTTGGGTTCTTAAATACAACGCCTCAGCACACCGGACACTCCGGGCGAGAGATTTCCTCGCAAGATATAACATACCTATACTTCCTCATCCTCCGTATTCTTCAGATCTGGCTCCAACTTGCTCAAGGGATGGAGGTTGGCTTCGGCTGCAGAAGTGGTGACGTGTATAACGCGCGCTCTGCGGGATGTGACGAACCATGGATTGCACGACTGTTCCGAAATGCGGTGCGGGTGCTCATTTTCTTTGTAATAAGTTTTTGTTCGGTTTCTTTTTGACTCTACTATATATATCACAGATGATCAAAACATTTAGCTAAAATAATCAACAATTATACATTTTTAAGATCTCCACTCTCCCACCGACACTAGCGCTCTTATCGAGCTAACAAAAACTAAAAATAAGGACCAAGTCTCCCATTTGCGAATACGAAAGATTTTTGTAGGTTCAAATATAATCTAAAATTTTAAAGTTTCAGTAATATTTGTTATATTCGTTAAGCATACAGTGAAATGTATGACTTTGACTATTGCGTTTTGCATAGCAACGGTGCACGGCGAAGTTTCGCTTCATTTGAGCAAGAAGCATGAATTGAAATTATCACTTAATAATATGAAATTGTTCTACAAGAAGTTTCTCTAAGAAGGACTGTGTTAGCGGTGCGTTTCCGCAGTGTATAGTTTCTTTCCTGTATTAATTAATTGGCTGTTTATTTCTCTTTATGGGAAATGTCTGTGCAAGGAGATTATGCAACTGGCATTTGCCTTCCCGATTAAGGAAAAAAAAAAAATAATAAATAGATAAACGGATTTCTCACTTCTTAAAATCAAATCCGGGTACTTCCTAAATATGAATCTTAGGATTCGTTGAAACACGTAAATAAATCAATATGTGATAATACCCAGATAATACTAAAAAAAATGGTTCTCCTTTTAAAGTTAATCAATGTGTTAGACAAGAATTTGGTTTGGCTATTATTTCACACACACACACACATAGTATAAATGGACTACCTCCTTGGTCTAGTGGTTAGCGTTGCTTACTGCTGGCCGGGAGGCCCGGGTTCGATTTCCGGTACCTGGTTGGGATTTTTCCAAGTTCGGAAGGTCTAGAACGGGGTCCACTCGGCCTCGTAGAGGACAATTGGGAAGCCTGATGGAGAGGTGGCCATCTTCGATCTAGATCTAGTAAGCCGGCAGGATGCGGTGTGCTGATCACATACCCCCTGCAATACTGCACTCTACCAATGATATCACGTGAGGGAGGTAGAAAACGCAGCAGCGGTCATCGCGGTAAAGCCGAATGCCGACATGGAGCTATGGAAAACCAGTCTTAGAACGATATTATAAATGAAAATAAAAGCAATATTTTGAACAATATAACTAAGATAACAATAACTAAAGAACAAAACATTTAGATATTCACAGAATTATAATATTCAAGTGTTTTGTTCTTTTTTTTCTGTAGATGTTATATATATATATATATATATATATATATATATATATATCGTTATTCAGGAATGGCAAACATTAAATATCAAAAGTATTAGATTGAGTTCACATATTCTACTAATTGCTCATGACTGTGTATTGCTGGCCATATCTGAGAAAAAACTACAAGAGAATGTAACAAAGTTAAATGAAGTTTTAGAAATCTTCAGTATGAAAATCTCTATTAATGAAACTAAAGTGATGACTATGAAAGGAAAGTACAATAGAAGAGCTAAAATCGTAATAAAGGGTCAGATAATAGAACAAGTGAATAATTTTAAATATTCGGAAAGTGGCATATCAGTCTATAATTTGAACCAAGATCTAGACAAATGTTGTAATAAAATGTAACTCAATAGACACTTGGGAAATTCAATGAAGAGGTAGGTCAAACTCAGTTTACATAATATTGTATTGAAACCAATGCTACTCTATAATAGCGAAACCTAGGTAATAAGCAAGAAAGACAAAAATAAAACTGAAATCTCGTATCTCTAAGAGATAAACCGAGAAATACATACATAAGAATGGAACTGAATGCAAGAATCAGTATGGTACAAGAGATAATTCGCCACAAAGTGAATTGACAAACCCGGTGTATCCTTGGAAATTACCACAGCAAGTTTTTGTTTATAAACCAAATGCAAGGCGGGACACAGGACGACCGAAAACTCGGTAAAAAGACCAATTTAAAGAATAAAATACCTTTGGCGCGGAACGGGATAAACCAACCTTTAGAAAGATAGAAGAAGAAGTAAAAGAACTTTAAGCCTGAAAGAAGAGGCCTCTGAGCAAAATTTATGGACTGTTTCATGTCCTGAATTATAATTTGAGATGTTAAAGAGCGTCAGTAAATAAACCAAATCAACATGCCGGTCCTTCGGTGCTGGTAAAGTTCGCTCTTAACGGGGATTTTAATGCGTGAGAGCAACTCGTTTTCTTAGCATTCAACCCTGCGAAAGTACAATAATTGATAAACACCCAGTACTAATCCACTACCGTTTTGCGGTACATGCTATCATGACGGCTTGTAACACTCAAAACCAGTCCCTGTGAATAACAGAATCAGCTGAACCGTTTGAATTCAAATAGAATTTTATTTGACAGCAACTTTAGCGTAGGGCTCTGTTTAATCCAGAAAACTCATCATTGACAGGTTCTCTGCGCTGTGTAAAAAGACTTCTATTGTCACCCCCATCCCTGCGTTTGCAAAAATGACGAACCCTGCCGCGGATGTCCCCGGGACGCAAATCATATCTTTTAATCACGGCGCAAATGTAGTTATGTGCTTCATTCAACGCTGAAACTTAACCGTTGGTAATTATACCAGTCCCGTAAATTAAAATTGACTGATAACCAAGTTACCGCTAAAACGGGCACGCGGAATGGAAGTGGTTTCTACCTACAGTGTCACGTTATTCATGTCACATACACATCGACTCTCACTCGAGTATTTCCTTCTTTTTCATACACTCTCCTTCCTCGGTTATACTTTCCGCCTTAGTCGTATTATAGGGACAAATTTGGAATATTGCACTAATTTACACAAGTATAACTTAGGATACCATTTTACCAGCTTCATTTTACTTGGGTTTATGAGATAATATCTCTGTAGACGTACTGTGCTCTAAAAATGTCGTTCAAATGAAACATAAACAGGTTTTTATATCACCAGATTGTATTTGATTATAGCTTATTCTTACGCTAACAGGTGTCACTAAAGGCAAGCCCTGTCGCTTGAGCAAGCATAAACATTTATTAAAACATACTGAGATAGTTAGGAGCTAACAGAAGCCTTTTTCTTTATTTCTGTTTATATATTTGAAATCTATAAAGTCTCTTAACTGAATTTTCATTGAATCTTGGCTATTTCAATTTGTCATTTTCATAACTTTTTGACGAGTGAACCTGTAGTTATATCACCTTGAATACAAAAAGGTAGTTAAAAGTACTGCTGTGTGTGTGTGTGTTTTCTTAAGGTCAGATCAGAGACCCTATTCTCCTAATGCAAAGTAATTCATTTTTATGCACCTTTCTCTCAGAAAGTATCACAAACACCTCAGTAAAACTTTTATTGCTTATTTTTCATTACAAGCTCTGAGTTCTGGGTCACAGACTTTCCTTTATAAAAACAATAAGTTATTATTTTTCTAACACTCTTTTTTATTAAAAAAATAAAAGAATATGTTCATGTACAAAAAATCGTAAGACAATGATCAGAAACTAGAGCTTAGCAATAAAGGTAATAATGTATTTCAGCAGTAAAAATTCCACCATTCTATCTTTATTAGTTTATAACAAAAAGGTACGTATGTTGTGAATTTTTCACTTACGACTACAATAGCGTTATATTTAATACAAATAATTGTCAATTTACATTTCTTGCGCCTGCTCTTCACACAAAGTAATATTACCACCAGGAGACTGTTTAAGTCAAAACTGTAATTAAAATATTCAAGTCAATCACTACATTAATATTTCCTTTGTTGTCTTCAATATCTTTCATATGATTACCAGATATCTTTTTTCTTGGAAGCACTAGGGAGTGTAAGTAATTGATTTATCATTCACTGAATGATAAATCAATAAATCTTCAGAAATAGACCGATTACTTTCATTATCATTACTATCATTCTTTACTTATTCTGCTTCCTTTGTTTTTAATTTTTTATAAACCCTGGTGGACCTAGGCATATTAGTTGTATTTGGGGAAACAAACTGGGATGTATAGCTTGTAATAAACATAAAACTTTATCAATTACTTTAAAAGTTTTTTTTTAATTGATTTATTTATGGACGCTCTTTAACAGCTCAGGTCATCAGCGTCCCATTCAACTCAGGGCGTGAAACGGCCGACAAATTTTGCTCAGAGGCCTCTCTTTCAGGCTTGAGGTTCTTTTTCGTGCCGTAAATGTACGACACACACCCACGGCTTTACTTCCCTCCCGAAGGAAGCCATACTTAGGATTTTTACGCCCGAAAAAATCCATCGATCCTGGCCGGGTTCGAACGCGCGTTTTGGGCGTAGGGCGTAGGAGGCAAGTAAGGTAACCACTACACCACCAGGACCGACAGCTTTAAAAGTGAAACACATAGGGAGTCATTATTGTTATTGGCATTTGAAATAGTAATTTACCTACAAAATACATCATACCCAGCTTTCTATAGTTTCAAATATATTTTCATTTTTATGCAATAATGTGGGGTATTAAAAAGTGTTTGACACTGTGTCTGGAACCTCAGCATCTGGTAGCGGGTACATAGCGAGACATATCTCAACACATCAATTCCACCATTACGAGTGAGAAGACTTGATTTCACCATTATGATCCCGAAAGAAAACAGACAAGCTTAGTGTGGAAATCACCTGATTCTCCGACACCAAAGAATGAAAAGGTTGTTCTGTTGGTAGGAAAGGTTGTAGAATTGCACATCAACATGACGTCCCCTCGCAAATAAAGGTTATGAGGAAATATTACAAGACCGTTATGAGCGTTCTGGGCTGCATGCATCTGGTTGACGCCTTAGCCGTAAGGCGTTTGCAACGATGCCCAATATTTGGTAGGGGTGTCGCATGATCAAATTTAGGAGTGTTGAAGACGAAACGAACACAGGTATTATGAACACGTTGTAATCTGTGGATCTGCCCAGTATTCAATTAGAGTACAAGACATTACAATAATCAAAGTGGGGGCATAACAAGCACTTGAACGAGGTTCTTCTTGAGAGTGAGAAATAGATCTTTTGCTACATATTTTAATGTGTGAATTAAAAAAAATTAATTGCACGTGTGAGTACCAGGCTATGACATTCTATATCGGAGTCTATGTAAACATGTAGATTTTTTTCCATGCTGATATAATTAATAACATTGTTGTTTATCATGATGGGCAGCACATCCTTTGAGTTTATTTTATTAGTACACGTTTATGTCCCTTGACTATTTTATGATATAAGTGGATTCAGTTTTTGTATCCAAAGGAAGACGGAAGTTAGATCTTCAATTACTACAGTAACGGCGTCAAGGCCAGAAAGAGGGGGTAGTGTGAAAGAACAGGTGCAAGTCGTCAGCTTACAGTACTTATTGGAATATTTATCTCTTTAGCAATGCCATTGAAGTACAGCATAAAAAGTTTTGTCCGAGTATTGACTTTAATGAGGTGCTAGGAGGAAAAACAACCGTTAGCTAATAGACATTACTGACGCTAACTAAAGTAGGATTCGAACAGGTAGTAACATAATCGTATATCAATTTGAAGAGTTTTCATATATTTCATCACAAGATATAAAAGACAAAAGGGTAAAATCATTCATTAATGACGCGAAAGTCATGATAATAAGCGATTCTAACACATTCTGTGACAAATTCTACTGCACTACAGATATGAAGAAAGTGCATACTATGTCAATTTATGACTGATATCATCTGGAGCATTAACCAATTATTGATTGCTTTAAATGTCTCAGAAGTTATAAAGATTTTTTGAACGTACTGGACCTGCTTATGAAGGAGTGTATCCGTTTAAAAGTGTAATAAAATAATACCGCAAAAGATTCAACCCATTCATAAGTTATCATAGTATTGTTTATTTTCATAACAATTACTACTGTTGTATTTACCGACAACAACCGCACACTCGAGGGAAGAAAGAAGCGGTGCTCTATTAGCACTAGAATCGATCTGCGCCATCAAATCAATTATTTGGAGCACGAGTCAGAATTAGGTGGCTTCACACCGCGTCAGTGCGATTTCATTACCGTCACCCACTCACCCATCCGAGTCAAACATTTACTAATAAGCTATTTAACTGTCATGCACGCATGTCCGGGTTTTGGCCAACCATTCATCTATCTGCTCACTCAATCGGACATCCTTTCTTCCACAATTAAATGAGAGCATTCAGCTGATAGTCCGTCTATTTTAAAGCGTGTGCAATGGTTGGATACAGCATAGCCTATTGTGTCCCTTTTAATATATACAAAGGCGCCAAAGAACCTATCTTTTCGATCCTTTTTATACAGAACGGAGTTGCGCATGGTAGAAATAGAAACTGTATATAATTTTCCTTTCTAAATATGTAGCTGCGAGCGCGCAGGAGACGTACATACAATAATTCTGATACTCATATAAAATTTCTTCTTATTATTATTAATGCACAATGTTTACAGAAAGTTCTTGTACCTACAACTACATATTTCATTTAAGAAAATGCCCAAGTTTAGACAGTTTTGTCTATTTACAATTAAGTCCCAACATACCAGCCTCCCCCTACTGTAAGTAAAAAATGAATAGGGAGAAATGTTATTCTAGCATCTTCTGTCTGCGTATACTTTGCCAAAATGTGCACCGTCTTCCGGTTCCGAGCATAATGGGCAAATCTTCCTGCCTTCCTGGTCAAGAGCCTTACGTGTCTTCTAGCCTTCCAGTCCAAAAGATTTTTTTTTAATTACAGACGCTCTTTAATATCTCAGGTCATCAGCGTCCCATTCAATTCAGGGCATGTAACGACAGGCAAATTTTGATCAGAGGCCTCTTCTTCCAGGCTTGAGGTTCTTTATCGTGCCGTAATGTACGACACGGGACCCACGTCTTTACTTCCCTCCCGAAGGAAACTATACTTAGGATTTTTATGCCGGAAAAAATCCATCGTTCCCAGCTGGGATAGAACCCTCGATCTTGGGTTTAGAAGGCAAATGTGGTTACCACTACACCCAAGATCGACTCTCCCAGTCTAAGCGTAGTCACTGTCACGGGTGGCCGAGGTCGTTAAGGCACGGACTCGTGAGCCCACCAGGACCGTCCTCCCTGACTGGGTTTTTTTCCAGGTTTTCCTCAGTCCTCATAAATGACAAATGCCGCGAAGGTAGCCTAAACTTAGTCCTGGAACGTTTCCTTCCTTTAAAAAATATCCTTTCCCAATTTATTATTTAATCTCATGTATCATCAGTGTCCACCGCCTGTGGTGCCTCAGTAGTTAAAACGGGCGTTAAACACTATTAATAAAAAGTAAGCCATGCTATTCCCGATCTCTATTTCATGTAGGTCTCTTTGCCCCATCTAGTTTTAATTTCGCTCTGCAGGTTCAGAGATGACGTCTGCATGCATTGCGTCTCTACTTCCTGTCGGTTTATGTAAGATAAACAAATTTTGACCTTTTTACTACGCTATACCTGTTTTCAATGTCCTTCTGCGAAATATCGTTGAAACTGATTTTTTACAATTCCCGCTGTATAACCGTCACCCACTATTTTAATATGCACGTTGCTGAATTGGTGACGATAGTAAACTGCCCTCAGGGCTGTTGTACATTAATTATTCTTAAACAGTATCTAATTACATTTATTTTGCTGTAGGCTGCATCTTCACAGCATCTCCCACACCACAGTTCCATGCTCCCCTCCCCCCTTAGAATTCGCCTCCAGAAATCACATTGTAATTTATTTAGACCGTCTATTTTATCTCATCTCCATACCGTGCTTCCGTATAACAGTGAGAACCTAACCTTTGCCTGGCATATCCGGTATTCAAGTCAGAAGGCTCAGTACCTCAGAAAGTTAACCGCTAACCTTGTGCTTATCCCATTTTCCACTCATGTCAAATCTTATTCCAAAATAGTCAAATTGTTTAACGGTCTGAATTACTTCTCCCCCATATGTCCATTTTTCCAGCTTACCGTTAACATGGCTATTTTTAAATGTGAGAGCTTTAGTTTTAGATGTATTTACTTGCATACACCACTGTTTAAAATAATCTTACAATGCGTTTAGACCATTTGTAAATATGTAGCAAAAGATATAATATATTAGTTTTAAATGTTTTCCCATTGTGCTGACTGAACATACACAAGGAAAAAACAGAGTGTGTATGAGAGAGATTTCAATGAAAATATCGTACTAGAGTACCTGTTTAAACAAAATAATAATAATAATAATAATAATAATAATAATAATAATAATAAATAATGCTCCTGGTTGTTATGCAGCAAAGCTAATCGATGACCCTAAGATTAAAATCTGTCTCTATAACTTCTACGGTGAAATCACAGCTTGAATCAAATTAATACTTGAAGTTGGCCTATCCAACGTTTAGTCCGTATGTGTGCCGTTTTTGCGCGTATTTCTTGCTTGATTACGTCTGATACCTTACTCTCTCCCCTTCCTTATCCTATTCACAGGGCGACATCAAGAAGGTTCGCCAGCTACCGTTGTTTCTTCGCCTATCAAAAGTTCCTGTCATGCTATGAAATAATCAATCGCTCTGACAGGCAAACTAGTCCTCATCTTACACAGAGATTCATCTCCGGGACAGCCTTGGTTATACTTCTTTTCGTTCTTCATTTCATAATTGTTAGGTCCGGAGGCTTCTCCGAAGATTAGGCCCTCTACCCAGACACCACACATCTTAAAGTTATATTGTGTTGTAATTAAACGTATTACTGCCTTTAGTGGTCAGTGTCTTTTTGGAAGGTTTTATTAAACTCTTATTTTATTTGGGCCAATATTATGAGAGTTGTTACCTTTGACAACAGACATTGCTTATTTATATTATGTAGCTTTGCTATTTACAAGATCAATTATTCTATCTATGTGTTATATTTACAAATATTATTGCTTGGTAAATCGTGTTGGAATGGCTAACCAATCTTTTCTCATATTTTAAAGTTATTACCTTTCTAAGGCAATACACTGAGGTTTTTTTTTTCTTTCAGTACTTTAAGGATAAAACTTGAACTAGCATTAAAGAGAGGTTGTCTTGATTACCATCATATGTGGTAAATAGTAGTAAAGAAAAAGGCTTTAAATGTAAGTTTTTCTACACCCAATTAATACCGAACGGAATAAAGCACCTACTTCATTATTCACGCGAAACTTCACTAGCCCACCATTCAATAACAGCTTACTGCTAATCAAAGCAAAGTATGAGAAGATATTGAAATAACTGAAAGTTTTCCCACATTTATTATATGTTAGTGTGTTGCAATTAATATTTTTATATAATAATCTAATAGTCTTTTAAAGTATTTTAATCAACTATGTACCATAACTATAATAGGCCCTATAAAACTACTTTCCTGGGAAAGCACGTGACAAAAGGTGACGTTTATAGCGGTGCACAAACATAATGGCTCTTATGGGCGAGTAGCTCTTCCTATAGCTTTTTCTCACTTCCCTAGGTCAAAATATTCTTCAAGATCACCGAAACATTGGTCCCCTACAGATAATAACCGTAAATGCAAACATCAGACGCTAAAGAAACCCCATATAGACATTACAATTCCTTCTTATTTTATGCATAAAACACATTTGGCAATAGATTAAGGAAATTAAAATTGAGCTTAAATTAAATTAAAATGAGATTTTTGCAGGAACCTACTAGAGGAGCCGCCCCTAGGCAGTCATCTAACAATGTGTCAACTTTTATAATAGATTTCAATTGTTGTCACTGATCAGCAATGAAGGTTCTCTGTATTTACAACTGCATTTAAATCTCTGTTCAGTTTGGCAAAAATTTTGAGATAGGAAATTCCGATATGGTTTCAAATTTCATATAGGCACATAAAATCTTTAAAAGGTATGCACCATTGAAATTGGCGAAATTCCATTTGAAATTATTCTGAAATTATTTTCGGTAATTTTATGCCATCAATAACATGATTTCGTTAAATGTTTTCTCCGACAGTAGAATGTAGAATTAAATGAAAAATTACTATAGTAGGTTATATTGTTTCGCTTTTGTCAATAAATTTGCTTTTTCTACAGCAATAATTTGTGATTACAATAATTAAAACAACTCATGATATAAAGCAAATGCCTTTGTTTTTATTTAATAGTGATTAACGCCAGTTTTTACTACTGAGGAAATGGGTATTAATGAATTGATGATTACATGAGTTGAAATGATAAATAGTGTGGCAATTTTTTGAGTTACATTCCTTGATTACTGTAATAATAAAAATATAAACTACTTTAGTTTCACTTTCCAAGAACACCAAAATGAAGATTATAACACATACAGCTTTGATATTATACTTGTTTATAATCACGGAGATATTTGTGAAAGCACTGTATGAATTACTACAAACCTTTTCTTCTCTTGACCAAATATCACCTATTTTGCAAAGTGATATTAAAAATAGTGCAGAATGTCTCTCATAGATGGGCACACTTTCCACCCGCACATAATATACAGTTACTGTGTTCAGATTTGCTTAACATTGGAAGGTCTCTGGACCGGCGCGGGTAGGGTGGGAAGTGAGCGGTTCCTATTTGCATCTCTTGATGAAAACTGTAGTAATAAATGGAAATAATAACGAAGTCATTACCAGTAATTCGTTTATCCGTATTGAATTTTGCCCCGATGTTGTTTTTCGAATTAATGCCCAAATTACTCCATAAATATTCATCTGTCGCATTCTTCTGATATAGGGGCTAGTTCTATTTAGGGCCCCTATATACCGAATAAATCATATATTTATTTCTTACATGAGTAATGATATAATATTGGATTATGGACGAGCTGCATATTTTGCTGTTTCAGCAGACAGTGTTGCAAAATGTTCGTTGTTTAGAACTAGGATACTGCATTATTCCTGTTTTTGACTAGGGTCACAGGAAAAAAAGTATCAGCTATATGTTGACAATCGATGACTTACGAGAGAAAAGAAGAAAGCAATAGTTATTTCATAATAATAATAATAATAATAAGAAGAAGAAGAAAAAAACATTTGACCAACAATAAGGAATGTCACTATTATCACTTAAAATACCTGTAGAAATTGTCTTGGAGCTTACTTGCTTCTGCTTCAAACTCAAGAACGTGTCCTTCTCATCATGCAAAATGATTTCCATAACTTTGCATGTCGTATATTCAAATTTAGTTCACAAACATCTACAACTGTTGAATTTTCACCATCACATTTACTGGTTTTGTTTGTAATTTTCCTTTAAAAACACATTAACGAACTGTGCTCCTTGCGACAGATTTGTTTATGTTTATTTTTATCTAACAGACTAACATCACTTTACAGAAAAACTGTCTTTAATTATGATAAAGTATCAACACTGTGTCTTTTTTTGGACATCCATTCTTCAGTAGCAATATTTCAAGCTATGTTTTTTTCTCTTAACCCTTTCCGTCTTTCTCCACTATTATGTAGTTAAATTTTGCGCAGTGTTCGCCTATTAGTTAAAGCACATCACTTAGTAACTGAATTAAGGGTGAACGACATTGCGGCGAAGTTATTTCATAGATACTTTCCTTCTTCTCTTCGATTCCTAAGAGCCAAGAATGCGTTGGGAATGTATCGGTTCTTTCAATTAGAAATTTTGTATGGAGATTCTTCATTGTGGGTAACCAGTGACCCAGGTATTGTAAACTTGGTTCTCAGCCGTAATCATTGGCCAGGTTGATTTAGATGCATTTGAAATGTATTGTTAATGAGTGTGCACTGTTAGGGAAAGTGGAAAATGCTGCTATTAATTGCAATGTTTTAAATCTTATTTCTTTTAAAATAAAATTATTTTCATTCGCCCAAGAGTTGATAAAACTTATTACTTAAATAAGTCAACTTTTTAAGGATCTATTATGTGAGCATTGGTTTTAAACATTTATTTTTTGAAAATATTAATCACATTGTGGGCTAGTGTTTTATCGCTGGTGTACCTTTCTTTGTTATTTTACACTAAATATTTGAATTTAAATAATTAATACTAAATTTTGTGAGCTATCATTTTTCTCCCGGTTGTTCAGTCACCTTTCCAGGGGTCTTGAGAGTTTTCCTCTGGCACGTTTTAAGAGAGAAAGCTTCAAAGGGAGCTTCAACTGCCAAAACATATCACGTGAAACTTATAGTCAACATAAAGAAACCAGAGAACAGTTCAAAAGGCATCCACTACAAATTGAATGTTCAATTTGTTTCATAAAATTATTTAATAACTAGTAACTAAATTTGTTGTCAAAGCATTAAATAGAAAAAGGATAACATTCCACAATGTTTAAATTATCGATATATAATACACAAATAAATATTCTGCTTCGAGATTTTGTGAGTAAATACATATTAACTAGATTTATGATTGCTCAAAAGTAACTTTTTCAATAAAGCTTATAGTTTTGACTGTAAACTTTTAATTTTTGTTTATGTAGTAGCTGGGAAAGCTGGAATATTATTTTTTTTGCACTGAGCTGTTCAGTTATGCGCTCTACAACTTAAAAAGAATATATATATATAATACCATTCCAAGACGGAGGAACAAACTGTCCCTTGCAAACAAGCCTTTCTTGAAATACAGATTTCTCTCTCAAAGAATTTCAGTCATCTTTAATTTTTTTTTTTTTTATTATTTTTCGCCGTTTCCACCTTCACTTCCCCAAATTCCTCGTCCTTTTAAACTTTCTTTTCTGCTTATACTCACCTGCTTTCATATTTTGCCTTTCTTAAATGTCTCATTACAAGATCTTTTCACACACCAAGACTTATTCTGAGACCTTTTGCTGTAGTCTTTCCAACATCTAAATCCTTCAGGATTTTATTCACAATCTTCCCTTTTCCTATTCTCTTTAATGCACCCAATTTTATTTCCATCGTGACATTATTTAATTTCCTTTTCCTCTCACTAGATACTTCTATCAATGCAATGCCCCACAAAGTGTAAAACGATTCACTGAGGTATATTGCAGCTATATTGAAGCAAGAAGACCGCATTATTAAATATCATGAAAAGTTAATTTAACAAACGTAATTTTAATACTAGTAAATAGATCATTACTTGTATAATATTAGTTAATCGAATAAAATGACGAAATATACAATATTTACTAAACATATTACTATTGCTTTAAAGTACTGGGTAATATTGTATTAGGGGCAGAAAATTTAGGCTGGCAAGTTTTACAACAGCCTGTAGTATATAAATAGGATTTAGGTATAGTCTGAATTTGCAATATAAACGGAAACAAAAGGAGGTGGGACATCTGAAAAAGTTGGGTTATACAAAATAATGGAAAATGCAATAAAAGCAAGTGGTAGAAGTAAAATAATAATGAAATAATAATAATAATAATAATAATAATAATAATAATAATAATAATAATAAAGAAAATTTATTGTTGCAGTTTTTAGGTTCACAACAAGTATACTTGTTGCATGTGCCTTACGGCTGTACATGTTAATACCGTCCTTGTAACAATCAAAATATAAATACATATACATACAGACCTGCATGATATATATGAACACATCGACATTCTTTATTCACACGATTTCTATGAGTAATTTTATACACATATATACTAACATGAATAGAACCTTTACTCCTAATTTCCCTTTCCCCTTACTCACCACCTCCCCAACTCCCCTCTCTTCACTAAAGCCATTAACCTGCTTTGTAGGGTCTTCGCTAGAAATATTTCCGATTTGTGTATGTATCTCTCATGCACCAACACTGACATTCAAACTTCTGTTGGAGTTCAAAAATTGTGGTGGTAAATGCCCATTTCTTAAAATCCCTGTTTCCTTACATTCTGCCAGAATATGCCTCCAGGTATTGCTTTCTCGTATAGTGGTCAAATTCTTTCCCGAGAGTATTAATTGTTTTATTTACTTTCCAAGCCCCTAATCTGAGCTATGCGAGACCCCTTCTTTCTTCTCTCCCACAGACATTTAGATAATTCCCCCTGCCTATTCCCCTAGCCTGAACTATTTGAGCCTGATGGTTAAGCTATACATCGTTAATGCCTCTATATTTAGTTATATTTAATTTTGTGAAATCGAAATAGAATCTACTTTTAATACTGTAATATTTAGTCCCTAAGAATCGTTTTTATTTATACTATTTATTTTCTGAAGTATAAAGCAACAATGTTTAAATATTGCACAATATTGTAGGTTGTCGGAGGCTTTACACACATTGTTGTTGACAATCGGCAGTAGTAGTGATAATGTGAAATTGAATTCATTTCTTCAGCGTCTAAAGGCCAGCATGTAGAGAGTGCTGCAGTGTCTGTAGTTTTCATATAAAGTACAAATTCAGCCTACCACTGTCACTGACAGCGACTGTTTAATAAAAAATTATTACAATTATTTAACAGGCACACTTTTGTTAGCTTAATCCGTAATGTACACGTGGTACTAGTTTCATTTTTGTCACTTCCGGTTCCCGCCTGTGAGAAGCGTGAAAATGAGACTACAGCAAAATAATGGATGACACGCTACGACGATATGCTGCTCTGAAATTCTGCTTTCGTGTCAATAAATATTTAGTTGAGGCCTTGAAGATGGGTTAAAAGGTTTAAAACGGGGATGCAATGAATTTTAAAGGAAGGTAGATCCGACGCTCCAGTTTGTGCTCAACCGGAAGAAACATTAACATATTGTTGCCAGTATGAGAGGATCGTCAAATAACATTAAGAGCATTTTAGAAAGTCTGTACATTTCATTGCGTGCCACCGATAGGTTGGTGACTGAAACGTTGCACATGAGAGGTGTTTGTGCACGGTGGTTTCCAGTACTGCTAATTCTCGAATTAAAGGAAGTTGGCATGCAGTTGAAGATGACGTTACAGGAAGGTGCGCGGTTTTTTTCAAAGATAATCACTGCTGATGAAACTTGGCTGCATCTTTTCGATGCTGAGAGTAAACAGCAAATCTGGATATATTTAGAACTCGTTGAACTGAGAAGGAATAAAAGAGGGAGAACCCGGCATTTGCTGGAATTGGGAAGTCGTGGAGTTTCCAGTAATATATTGGTGTTGATGACATAATTTGCTGCTTTCACGAAGGTTCTACTTCCACTGAAATTATAATATAATAGCCTTTTGTTTACTTGTGTATAATTAAATATTTATATTCCTTAAGTTTGTATCCATTTTAGTATTAAGAGCATTGGATGCAAATAAATACAAAATATGACAAAAAAGTCAGGATTTTCCATATATAAGCAAAATTCTCTGATGATTCCACATAATTCTCCTCATGTCCGCTACAAAACTAGTGCTGCAATTTAGTAGTTTTGGTATTGTTTTGATACCAATTTTTAATAATGCCCCCAGGCATTCTGTTGTACTTCTTGATCTACGGGCAGTTTCAATGGTATCTATGGGAAAAAATATCTATTCACATAGACAAATTCTACCAAATATACCTTGCCGCAAATTCCAAATTTTCAATGTTGCTCGTCAAATATATCCAAAACAGTTAAGGAACGTGAAAGACTTAATTCTTGTTGATATATTTGTCTTCATATTGGTACAGTCACTACCAGAGATACTGTGTTAACTCTAAGGAAGAAAAACGTTCAATTCATCAAGACAAAACTCGTTTTCATACACGTGTTGCTGCAATGGCAAAAATGAATAAAATAAAATATGACTTGCTTCTCCATCCGCCTTATTCCCCTTATTGGCTCCAACAACTCTTCAACTCTTTCCACGGCTGATAAATTCATGACTTGTAAAACATTATCTCTACATGAAGCAGCATAAAAGTTTTGGAACATCACTGGACAAAGTGTATTAATGTTGAAAAACACAATGAATGTTTCACTCCGAGAAATTTTTAAATTACGATTAATGAGATCTTCTTCAATAATACGAATGAATCTTCTCTTTTACTATTCCATCTGCAGGTGACGCTGTTCTACAGTACTAAAGGCCGCTAGAACGCCACGGGTGGCCGAGGTCGTTAAGGCTCGAACTCGTAAGCAGAGGCTCTGGGGTTCAAATCCGGCCAGGACCGTCCTGCCTGACTGAGGTTTTTTCCAGGCTTTCCTCAGTCCTCATAAATGGCAAATGCCGGAGAGGTATCCTAAACTTAGGCCTGGAACGTTTCCTCTCTTAAAAAAATTATTTCCCAATGGATCATTTCATCTCATGTATCATCAGTGTCACCGCCTGTGGTGCTTCTGTAGTAAAAACGGGTGTTAAACATTATTCATTCATTCTAAAGGTCACATGTATTTAATTTGTTCACGCACTTGTTCAGGTTTTCAAAAGTCTCTCTATTGGAATGGACTTGTTAACTAAGCCCTTTTATAAGATATGCAATTAATGTGCACTATCTAGGAAAACCCTTGAGTTCAAACAAAGAATATTGCACCAAAATTCAGTTATAGGCCACTTGTTTATTTCTGAAGAGTAATTGATGGAAATCCTCTAGTGAGCAACTCCAGCATTTTACAGAAAAACGAATATCATCATTGAATTCAAAGATAAATAAATCCTGCGATTTTGTTTGTTCGAATCCGAGTGTTTTCCTTGTAAGAATAATGTTTGTGACCTTTATGGTTTCCAAGTTACAAGCTCCCCCCGTCCTGTATTTTTTGGTCACCCGATTTATGTTTATATAACACAGCAAATTTTATGGAACGCCGAGTTACCGAGTGGGATTCTACTGTACTTTATTTTTTCTTCAAAGATAATCCTCATATCGAATGGCAACCATATCCAGTAGTCGATTCCACGAAATAGAAAAAACGAAACAAACAAACGTATTTTCCTTTCCCTCTTTAATTTAAGCGTTACGTGTAACTTTAAGACAGTACTTTACGGCATTCACGACTGCAAGTTATTTATCGTCAGCCACAACTAAAGAGAAAACCTTCACTGGGTTAAGCAGCGAAAGCTTATCTGTCTAGAAAATTAATCGTTTCTTCTTTCCTGTACGTTATATAAATAAAAATTAATTGTTCCATTTATTTTAGTATCAATTTACAGAAGCGTATATGAGAGCCCGCTCCGGATGTAGTAATAAACCTGGAATTGAAAGTCAAACACTCAGTGATTAACAACAGGTAGTGAAAGTCAGGCCGGGAAGGTCAGGTTCTTTATTGCGGGTAGGTTGGTAGATAGGTACCGCATGTATATGTCTATCTCGCTCCTTGCTTTAGAGAGAGGAAAAAAAAAAAACAAATAAATTCAGACGCCGTACAAACAGCGCTCTATTAATGTTGTCGGCTTCTCGCTGTTTAGTTAAGATTCCACGCGGCGATTGCGTTGCCACAACCTGGACCCCAACAAATGAGTCTGACAGTGCCACGATGTCATCCGCCCAACTTACAAATAACCATCTCTTTGGCTATTTCCAACATACCCTCAATGTCCCAGTTAAATGAAAAATATTATTTAAAAAAAATAAATTAAAAAAGGAGGAGGGGGAGGAGGGGAGAAGAAGAAGAAGAAGAAGAAGAAGATGATGATGATGATGATGATGATGATGATGATGATGATGATGATGGTAGTGGTGGTGGTGGTGGTGGTGGTGGTGAAGGAGGGTGAAGAGGAGGAGGGGGAGGGGGAGGAGGAAGAGGAGGAGGGGGAGGAGGAGGAGGAGGAAGAGAATGAGTGTATTTATTACAGTAGCACCATTACAATAAAAATTCAGTAGACGCACATGTAAAACAGATCATATGTGTTTTGTATTTAATTTAATATGTTAACTTATATTACTATTTCATGCTAAAATATAACACAAACCCTATATTTTACCATACATCCTGAACATTATGAGCGATGAAGATAATTTTAGGGTACTAAATGATTTAACAAATAAAATATCATGTAAAATAGAAGAAGAGTATATAAATAATAAAAATCAAATAAGAGAGAATGTCCAATTGTCAGAAATCGTATACTCTCTACAAGATCCCAGAGAATCAGAGAGAGGCAAGAAAAATATATATAAGAATAATAGTTCAAAAACAAAAAGATGAAGAAGGAGAATAGTGGGTCTTCGAGAGGAAAAAAAGCAGCTGAGAGAAGAAGCAGACCGAGAAGAAGAAAAATATAAGGTATATATATAAAAGTAGAATAGGAAGAAAAAAGGAGTACAGAACGTCAAATCCAAATCTATGATGAATGTACAGATGAAAGTTGAAATGTAGAAGAAGATGAAAGAAAAAGAGAAGAAAAGAAAAGAAAAGGAAAGTGCACACACATATGGTGTCAACACACCATATAGTCCAGTATAGCTGCTGCTTGAGACCTGCAGCAACCTCATTGATGTCCAGGTCCTGTTGTCTGAAGAACAGCTCAAATACCGAGCGTCAGCAGAAATGAAGATTTTTGATAGTAAACTATATAAAAATTGTAAATTAATTAAAAGTTAAGATATCTAAAAACTAAGTTGGTTCAAATTTAAATGAAGTGTAAAGATTTTTGCTATTGGGTGCCAGTTAAAGTTATGGTTAAAATAGTTTTTATGTTAATTTCCAGTACCGGTTTAGTTTTAGTTTTGTTTGGCTATAGTATTAGTATTGTAGTTTTAAAATCTGTAGAATTTTAATTGTAATTTAAATTGTGTTGAAAAAAAGCGAAATGGGAATAAATAAAAATTAATTTGGAGATTTATGTCCAGATATAGAATCAAGTCATCAGGATTTGAGCATTACAGAAAAAAATTAAAAAGTATTATTATAATACATTAAAAATAAGAATATAATTAATAAAAATAACATCAGGAATGTCACACAACGTTGCATTTCTTTCCCTTTTCAAAATCGAGCTACCTCACTTTAATCAGAAATTTTCTTCTTCCTCTTCCTTGCCTCCTCGCTCTATTCGATCCGGTAAATAATTTTTCCTGATTTTTCCGTACCGTTACATTGGATCAGAACATTTATCCATGATTCCCCCTCCTCACAGTTTAATTTGGTATTGATCTTAATCATCCGCCATGCTCTAATCTGAGCCCCTCTCTGGTGAAGTTTACCCTGTTTTGATATACTGGTCCATTTCTTACTCAGATTTGAGCCTCGATTGCACTTCAGCATTTCGCAATTGACTGATGCCTATCCATATCCTTCAAGCGGTTCTTAACCTTTCTCAGTGCGCTCTTTCTAATTCCCTGATCCTTTATCCAAACGGCGCCCTGCCCTATAATTTCCAGTCCCATTCTTAAATTTGGATGCCCGTGTCATGTTCACTCCCAACCTTAATTGGTCATGATAACACAATGCTCTAACTAAAGTTTGATTCCCATGAATAATTCCCAGACATTCACTACTCTGATTTTACACTCTGTAATCTCCCTGTAGGTTCAGAGTTCCCGCTTAGTTTGTGTACTTTTCGCCAACACCAAAACCTCTTCAAAAAAAAAGCTAAGTGCATTAGCTCCACCATTCGTTCCTATCCCCAAAATTCCATTCATGCGCCATCGTAGACCAAAAATATTATAGAATTTAGCTTCAACATTAATTTTAGAGTTTAGCTTAGAATAACGAAAGAACTGTCTGAATAGTCCCCAGAATGCCAATGATAGTCTCAAACCTGTTACAATACAAACTTTGTAATACTTTGGCAACTATGACTTGATATTTCTGAAGCTGTTAACAACCTCAGCAACAATGCCACTGTATCAACTTTAACTGCCTCAACGAAACAAAATATTTTGCAACATATTTAAAGTGCATTTAGCAGATTATAATACTTAAAGTGCCTTATAGTAAGCAGCAAAATGGCAGGTTTTATTTTTGCACAATCAACTGATTTTGGGCTCAGTATGGTTCCAATACACACAGTTCCTATTTTGGGATTCACACTGTTGTCCACATTAACTCGGATTGAATTTCTGGAAAGTAGGTTCTTAGTCAACGTAAAAATAAAGTGAAATGGGTTGTCTTTTTCCAATACTTCAACATTTATCGTGTGATTTATAGCACCGAACGGTTTTATAACCAGTAAATCTTTGATCGCAGTCTTTGCTAGTTGACAATGGCGTTTCCGAAAACAAAGTCATTGCCCTGCATTTAACAGCAAAATAAAACCATTCTTCCAGCGCTCGTCCACTGTAACTATTATTTCGAATGCTTACGCGGTAGGTTCCTACACGACGCGGGTGCAATAAACGTTGTCGTGTCTTGCATCGTTTGCATCCACCCCGAAACCTATTGACAACTTTGAAAACTAGAACTAGAAATAATGATTTGATTATATTGATTAATAGTTTGAATGCAACTCTATATGCTTTATAAATATGCTTTAAATGTCTCTTTTTTTTAAATCTGTAAGCATTAATTAAAAGCTCCGGTGCTTTGTAAGCATTTCTCTCATTGCACGGCCAATCACGTGGTGTTTTTCTGGGGATGTCGATGGACTACTTTAACTGAAATGGATGTCCTTTACACTGAAATTTATCCTTATTTTAAATTTTATTGTCCAAAGCATTTTAATCCTCATAATCCGTTTACTTTCGGATAGCCCGTGTTTACCGTTAGTTGAGAATTTATTTTTTATTTAGTGAGAAGACGAGTAACTTCGTTTATGTGGTTTTTTCCTTGGTATCCAAGAATTAAATGTTATGTGATTTTCTTGTGTGAAAATGATAAAAAATATTTACAGAAAAACGAATATTAGTTAATTCGTAAATTTTTCACACATTCCTTTTGTTTTAGCATGCTCGTAGAGGGTGATAAAACCTTTATAGCTTTGTCTAATATAAATGTAGTAATTTTACTCGTACGAGGGTAGGTCCATAAGTCTCCGGCCTCGCCGATAAGGGTTATTGCCTTCACAAAACCCTTATCTGGTGTCATACCTTATCTGTTAAGTAAATAATTGCAGCTGTAACTTCCGCTCCGCTGTATTCAGTTGTTTATATATGTTGCATAAAGAAGGCTATGTATAGAATATTGTGACATGTTCAAAATGGAGTATCGATCTGTTACGAAGTTCTTCACAAAAGAAGAACTTACTCCAAATGAAATTGAACAGCAATTGGACGGTGTATATGAGGAAGCACCCCTCCTCATATTCTACCGTAAAAGGATAAGCCAAACTTTTTCGAATGGGTGAGAAAGAATTGATGACGAAGAGCATGCAGGTCGGCCCTTAGAGGTGCTCACTCCTGTAAACGTCGCTCTTGTGGAAGGAGAAATTATGGAAGACCTGCGGTTCAAATATCAGCAAGATTGGGCCTTTCTAAAACAACAGTCCTTGGAATTATTCATGAACATTTAAGCATGAATAAGGTTAGTGCAAGATGGGTGCCTAGACTTTTTCCTCAGTCCAAAAAATCTGTCCCGGTGGTGTAGTGGTTGTTATACTTCTAAACCAAAGAACGCGGGTTCGTTCCGGCCAGGACCGATGGATTTTTTCGGGCGTAAAAATCCTTCGGAAGGAAAGTAAAGCCGTGGGTCGCAAGTCGTACATTTACGGCGCGATAAAAAAAACCTCAAGCCTGAAAGAAGAGGCCTCTGAGCAAAATTTGTCGGCAGTTTCACGCCCTGAATAGAACGGTACGCTGATGACCTGAGATGTTAAAGAGCGTCCGCAAATACATCAAATCAACGTACACAAACTTCTCGTTTTACAGATAAAAGTAACACGAATAATTACTAGTTCTTCAAATGATGTCCATTTTCGATTGCTTTCGTTCAATTGTAAATATTGACAGTTTGTAATCAATTTATATATAATTGCTTCGAATATCGAGCATCAATTTCATACTAATAATTTTGATGATTTTTCTTACAGCAGTTCTCGATGGATGAAATGCACCTATCCCAGCGTTTCTGCCAGTCTTAAAATAGGTGCCGGAAAACTTTCTGACAGGTCCTTCAGAATCGCCTCCACGGCATTCATCACCGCGTCTGATGATGGAAAATGCCTCCCATGAAGGTGCTTATTCAATTTAGAGGGGGGAGACTATAGGGAGAGTGAGAGACACGCTTTGTCTTTATTTGTTGTGAGATACTCAGCAACAATATTTGCAATGTTCGGCCGTAAATTATTCAGCTTATATGACAACATGTCCTGTTGCAGAGTATTCAGGATATTTCTGTAGTATTGCCCAGTTACAGCTGTGTGAGCATTGACGACATGTTGGTAAACCATTCCTTGAATGTTTAAAAATGAACCGATCATAACTTTCCAGCAGAAGCAACCACTTTTCCTGTGTTGTGATGGTATTGATGGAGGCTTCCACACACAGCTTTGCTGTTTGCTCTTGGGATCGAAATGATGCAGTCTAGTTACATCAGCAGTGATCAGCTTCGAAAGAAACTCTGCACCTTTCTATCTCCCACTGCTTGCAAACCTGCATGAGAACGTCCTTTTGTTCGGAAACCACCACTCTTGGAACCAACCGTGCACAAATACGCCTCATATGCAACTTTACATTTATCAACAATTTCTGAAAGTGTTCTGAATGTTGTTTGATGATCGTCTCTCACAATAACAGCAGTGATGTTAATGATTTCTTCCGTTAAGTTCAGCTTCCTTTGACATTGATTGTTTGCCCTCTTTATGCATTTTAAACCATCTTATATGAAAGATAAACTCTTTATGGGTCTCCTGTAATATTGCATAGGCCTCAACTGAAGCTTTATGTGACGAAAGCAGGATTTCAGAGCAGTAGTTTGCTCGTTGCGTGTCAACTGCATTTTTGCCATGCGCGAAACTGAACTCGTCTCAACTCCTCTCACAGACAGGAAACAGGAAGCTACAAAAAAGAAACTAAGTGCTATGTATATATTACGCATTAAGCTAATAAAAATATTATAAAGTATATTTTAGCTTAAGAGAGTATGCATGTAAATAAAATTTGATCATTCTTTATTGAACAGCTGTCTCGTAAAATTACCAAAAAGAAAATAGTGGTTTAACATTTTATGTGTGTATATGTTTCAATTTATTCCGTAAGCTTACATATATTTAAATAAGTATTTAAAAATAGCTTATTATCATCTTATTGTAGAATATTAACGTTATTTTGTACATTTGTAAATGTGTATAGTTTTAACTAGTTTATTTTTTATTATTTCATTAATTTACTTTTTTGTAATCAAGGTAAACGTATTGATTTATTACCTGCTTCCAGGCTCTTCAAACATAAAAATTATCACAATTTAAATTATAATAAGCAAATGCTTCAAAGATAACTTTGTACTTCTCACAAAACTACAATTCTATGGTATTTAAAAGAATGAAAGCGCAATTTTTTAAACCATTCTACAGTTTTAGAGTGTAATATACCAAAAAAGATCAAACTGGCATTTGTATGCAGTAACAAATGCCTGTTGTTCGTTCTAATTTGACCTGAAAGGGAGTTTAATTTCGAATCTTATGTTTTCCAATGAAAGTAAAAAATAAGACAACACTCTAAGGTTTTAAACGTTAATTATCTTCTCATGAGGGAATATGTGTCCTCCTCCAAAAATTCTCGTGTTACTTTTACAGCTCGTTTCATCAGCAGGTCGCTCAAGTTTGGTTTCTTCTTATTGAGGAATGTCACTTGTACATATTTAGGAACGTTTTCGGAAGGGCAGGCAATTAATGCGATTATTAAAACCATGCGACTGATGGCGTGGAAACTGTTCCGAAGGAAATCCTGCTACCCTTGAACCCACGATGGCCTCAAGGTCCTGTTGACTCCAATTAGTACGGACATCTCTCATGTATAGGCTACTTCCCCAGTGCCACTTAATTAAATATTTCTCTTTAGCTGCATTCCTGCCGTAAGAGCATACTCGTGGTTCTAATTATTCTTTGCTTGTAAGTAAAAGATATTTACTATCATAAAAACATAACATCGAAAATGAAACAGTCGGTACCATCCATTAGAGAATAGGGTAGTGGCTATTGCTGTAAACGCCAGCACATTGTACTCAAACATCGGTTTTGTTTAAGAATCGAATTATATTTAATGCCTTACATGTGTAAGGTTACCAAAAATACTCTTTTAACAATTAAAATCTGTATACGCCTTCCTAAACCAGGGAGTGTATATCAAAAGTTCTATTTATTATTATAAACTATACAATACAATCATCTCTTACTATGTTATTTTACAGATTTTCCTAATAACTAGACTAAAATAATATGATAAAATTTGCTAACTGCTGGCCAGGAGGCCCAGGTACGTTTCCGGTACCTGCTTAGGAATTTTTCTAAATTAGGGAGACCTGGAACGGAGTTTATCCAGTGTCGTGAGGACAATTGGGAAGCAGCCTGATGGAGAGGTGGCGCGATCTTCGATTACGAAAGCTACGTGATAGCGATCTGCAGGGTACCAGCATGCTGATCACACGATCCCCTGCAATACTGCTCTCTATCCATGAAGTCGTAAGATGAAGAGGAAGAAGAGGTCCCAGCTGCAGGCCAGGGCTCACCCGGGCTGTAGTGCCAAATGAGAAGAGATGAAGACTCAGAGAAAGAAAGCCCCACTTTGCAACACGTCACAGGTGCGTATTTATACAGAGCAATAAATGGCAAATGTTGACGACATATACATGTAGAAATGTTGTTCATAAATTTTATTTTACATATTTTAACATTATTGTAAAATTATTATAAATGATTCGGTTTATTTTCACTTCTATCCAAAACCGCAGCAACAAAGGAAAAATAATTTAAACGGTACTGAGCTACTCATACATAGTCATTACATTCAAAGCACGAGTTCAATTCTGCCAACTCTCTGCTGATTCGTTTCAAACGCTTTCCTTTCTTGTTCTCAAAACGCATCAGAATTTGTAGCAGGCAAGCAGTCAACTGTTACCCATGGCACCAACCGCGTCTTCGTTACCGCTCAAGCTGAAAACATGATTTCTATTGAAGGTGCTTTCACAAACGTGTCCTCAAGCCGCGAGGAGATATCACTGAAGCTCCGTGCCAAGCGGCAGCGGAGAGAGCGGAACCCGAACGACAGTGGAGATTTTTGATTTGGTTTATTTATGGACGCTCTTTAACATATCAGGTCAATCATCAGCGTCCCATTCGATTCAAGGTGAGAAATGGACGATAAAATTTGCCCAGAGGCCTCTTCTTTCAGGCTTGAAGTTCTTTTAAGTGCCGTAAATCTACAACACGGAACCCACGGCTAGGACTGAATCTACGATCTTGGGTCTACGAAGTCAGGTATGGTTACCACTAGACCCCAGTACCGACCCAAATAAGGTCAAGTGCGTGAAATAGGCCGGGAAGATCATGGCGTTGGGTATTGGTTTGTAAGTCGTATTATCGAAGGAGAGTAAACAGTCAAAAAAGAAGTTATTATTAATTATTGCAACAGAAAATAGTTCAGTAGCAATACTGAAAAACATAAGATGCTTCTCTTTTACCAGATTTCAATAACTTGTCTATTTACCTTTGTGTAAAAAAATATATTGATGTGCATCAGAAGTAATTGTAACTCTTTTGACAAAGGAAAATGATTGGCAAATATAAGCCATTATTTAGCATCATTTCAATTTCAAGTAACACTTGGTAAAAATTACGTGTCTTTCCTTTGGAGAGTTTATGTCATTTGAAACCATAGACTGTGGTTATCCTATGACAATTTACTTGTCTTAGACCTTCCAATAAAGGCAACATTGATGTCCATTAACGTCCTGTACATTTAGTTCTGGTGAACACTATTCGAGTATCTTTTACACTCACTGTATATTTATGTATGTCTACATAAGGTAACTTATTTGATCCTTATGTTTATTCTATGATGTTATCTCCAATTTCAGGTCTTCCATTTTTACGCTCCAGGGAAGGGAATGTGGTTAGGGCACAATTTCCTCTAATAGAACGTTTTAAAATGATTTACAGCGATTTACGCAAGCACAATCGTTCTTTGAACACACTCTTTCAGTATCAGCTGAGGAGTCTAGTTTGTTTGTAAAAACTAATCTTGCCTAATAAACTGGATTTACAGCTTTGGTCTTTTCCATAATTCATATATGTAGATAGTTATACCAATTTTATTGTGGGTAGTCAAATAAGGACGTTATATTCCTGGAAGTCGCCACCTAAGAAGCGATTGCCTGCTTGGAGTGCCAATGAGGACCCATAGCCCGAGTCATCTCTACCCTTAAGTTTTGTTCACTGGACCGGATATTGCTGGCTTTTTAATTATGCACTAAATCCATTGCTGCCTCGTCTCTTCGGAAAATATTTCTGCGAATATCGAGAATCAAACCCGGGATAGCAGCTATCAGATCCGTTGACCATTAAACCATAAAATTCAGACAAGATTATACAATAATTTTGTTTTTTCTGTTCTTATTTTCATATTTAAACGTTCTGTTTTCCCAATACTTCTCTAAATTCCTGTACCGTTTACTGTATAACTTTTCCTACTCTTAACGCCTATTGACTTCTTTGTAGTATATAAATTACTCTTTCAACATAAGTAAAACGTATTTAATTTAACTTAACATGTTTTTAATTCATTGAAAATAAATTTAGTACCACACGTTTTCGAAACTATAATGTGAGAGTCCTCGAGAA
This sequence comes from Metallyticus violacea, assembly GCA_030762175.1. Taxonomy (NCBI): domain Eukaryota; kingdom Metazoa; phylum Arthropoda; class Insecta; order Mantodea; family Metallyticidae; genus Metallyticus; species Metallyticus violacea. The sequence continues at coordinate 62,175,587 of CM060841.1, read as the reverse complement.
TCTACCCCGAAACCTCTACAACTCATTTCCTTCACTAACTATGACAACTTCAATAAGAAACACATTGAGAGAACGTAGACTTTCATGGCCGGACTCATAGACTCGTCACGCCACCGAAGATGTCCGCCATAGTTGCGGACGAAACGTCTGAAATTCTCTTCTCCAGCAGACCACGGCACAACAGCCCGGAAAAAAATTATAATTACATCTAAGAAACACATTGTCGAGAAGTTCTTTTACAAGCATAGCCTCTTATATGTGTGTCTAGTCTTCGGAGCACCTCTTTCTAATACGGTATCTGGATATCCAATTATCTTGTGACCAATACAGCGGCGAGCACTGCATCAGCCGATAAGTCATCGCTTACGGCCTACCGAGATACACTAGAATAAGGGCAGAGGGGGGGATTATGTATTCAGACAAGCAGATGCTGGGACTGACTGCCTTCATTTCCCACACACTTCTGGTATCTGCTTAACAAGTTACTCATAATTCATTTCAATTTTCTTTAAAATATTACCTTTTATTTTTATGGGTATTACTCTTTAGTTCGCCTGAAGTGTTTGGTTACTATTAATTTATCAATGGCCTTGGAATTTCTCTTCAAATAATCTTTTGGCATAGAATTCATAAATTAAAACTTATTGCGGAATAGAATATTAGGCCTGGTGTTTGGCATTTAGAATTGTTAGCGGACATTGATGCCAACGTAGCAGTTTGGTAAATCCTATCCGCCCGCTCCTACTCAGATACTTGGCTGGCCCAATATAAAAAAGCTAGCCACAAAACGTATGTCCATTGCTTCGTCATATGCCTTCTGTCTCTAAGATGTAACTCGTTACTGGTAGGCACTATTAATACCCACGTTTTAATTCAGACTATGGTAAAAAAACGCCTTTCAAGAGTGTACTACACATTCATATCTATTACTCGTACATTAACTGTCAAAAAATGTATGTACCTGGATCTCAGCAATCGAAAATTTTACTTTAAACCAAACAAAACATACAATGAGAAAAAGAGAAATAAAACAGAACATATGACACTGACATGGATAAAAATATTCGCTGTAATCATAAAAACATTTAGCTTTTAATAAAAAAAACGAAAACATCACACTTTATTTGTAATGACATGTTTATGAACAATAAAAGATTGCTTTTCGATACAGAAAAGGTAATTAACAACAAGTGTACAATGTGCAATGTTTTTGCACGCTTCGATTTGGTGCAAAGGGGTCTTTGCGAGCTCTGTGCGATATGAAACATTGTGTGACGTGAAGGTGATGCGGCAAAGGTTTCCAGTAGCGATGAGCTTTGGGTGGTCTCATAAAAAACGATTAAAACTCGTCCACAAGAGACATAAAGTCAAGATGGATGGCAGGATATTATGCATGCAACATGAAGTACCTTCGTATAACTTCATTAGAAGTTATGGCCATACCCTGGAGTAATAAGACAGCAAGGAGAGCGGGGATCGATATCGGGTCACTTCTGAAATAAGCGGGTATAGCCGCTGAAAATACTTTGCGATGTTGATATGCGGGTATCTATTTGCAATGCACCTTACGCAAGCCGGACTTTGTTCTAAATAATCTCTGGCAGCTGCAAGTGCTTTATAAAGCGACTTTGATGTCAGGAACGCACCAATATAATAATATCTTGAAATTTCAACATCAAAATAATCTTTTTTAATTTCAACACTGAAGTGAAAATGTTTAGTTATATAGTGTTTTCGGAGAGTTACAGAATAAATAAATAGTGTGGATTCTGGCCGCTAGGTGTCTTTCTCACCTTCTTCCTTCCTCCAGGAGATGTCCCGATTGGGGACGTAGAAACAAACGGCCAGCCATGAGCAAGGCTGAATACCCCAAGGATCCTCCGCGCCAAACAAATATTAAAAATCTTATTTTAAATGCTCATGGTGAAATGTTTGGATAAGTTTTGATTTCTGGTAAGAATGTCTATCATATTGAAGTATTTGATTACTTCTATCGCCCCATTAGACCCATATACACAGTGATTCTTTTATTTTCGTAACAATTTACTGTTACATAAGTTCATGACAGAGCTACAAGGGAAATTCCATGCAGATGTTTTCCTTACAAATTGATCATTGATCACTCTACAAGACCCGACCAGAGCCATTTTCCTCTGACATTTCAACGTTTTATTTTGTAGGGCAGAGAGAACTTGGCCTATGAAATTTATACACAACATTCTCAACTGAAATTCTATTGATGAGACTGCAGTATCCTATAGGCCGCTATTGCGGTGAAAGCAAAACTTTTGAACTGGCCTTTTGCGCCGTCACTAATTCATTTCATTCATCCCTACAGAATTACACCCATAGTACTCAGGCCACAACCTATAGACATCGTGAGCAGACCAATGCAAAACGACAATAAATAAATATTAAACAAAACCCGATATTTCAAAATTGTGCTATTTTTATACAATTTAAGTAATTTTATATAATGCAAGGAAAGCAAAAAGAAAAATCATTACATAATATTTCAGTCAAATTGGTGTTGAAGTTTTAGTTAATTACAGTTTAATTATTTTAATGTGAAAATACAAAAATTTCCTTATAAATAAAAATGAAATTGTTTAAAAATTAATTTTTGTGAAAACTTGCAAATCGGGTTTTAAATTTAAAATAAAAATCATTTTAATTGACATATTCATTTTATCGTTTTATTTCAAATTTGTTGTGTTTTTTTTTTAAATTGATATATCTGTCTGATATTATTTATAGTACATAAAAATGAGCTTAACTTATTCAAAAAAATTACTTAGGCACATATAAGGAGGCAAATAGAAGAAAATTAACCGTCTCCTTGGTATAGGGTTAGTGCTGCTCACTGCTGACCAGGAGATCCTGGGTTCGATCCCCTGAGCCTGCTGAGAAATGTTCTGAGTTAGGGAGATCTGGAAGGGGTCCACTCAGCCTCATGCTGACAAATGGGTAGTTACCTGACATGGTAGCAGCTGCCGAGGAGATGCAAGGTGCGGATCACGTTCCCGCTGCAATATTGCACTCTGATATAAGGTGGAGACAGGAGAACGCAGCGGCCAGCGGCATGCCTTGACCCTCCATGGCTCGGAATTATTTAGTTCATGTTAAAATTGTTTTGCAAGGGACACTGTGGAGATATAAAAATGTAGTTCTGAGTTAAAAAAACAAACAAAAAACAATATACTAATAAACTCAGAGATTAAAATGTTGCGCAAATACAGCCTTTGAACCTCAAAACGACGTCAGTATGAAAGAATTAGTATAAAAAATTCAGACATGAACGAAGCCAATTTTACTGCAAACCACTAAGTTTTGGACAAAACTCAGCGGAGTTCCTCCTGAATTGAAAATTAGTTCAAGGTTTCAACATACCTAAAGAAAATGACTTAAAAATAACATACTTAAATAGCGGGCTGTTAAGACCGTTTATCAATAGTTTCCAATGCCATGTTTTGTTATCTTTCTCAATAGCTATTGAATCATGACAAAATATCACCTTTTTGAACAACAAAAATATAAAATAAAATGAAAATCAACGGTTTAACCTATGACAATATTAATGGTGGACGTTACAAATATGCCATTGAGGCACGGAATGTACTAAAGAAAAAGGCGTCTCATACTAACCTTGAAGATATTACGAAACTGTTCTTAAATTTCTCGGCCATACTCAGAGATGTCATGAAAATGTCCGAATTACTATGATAGTTTAAGTATCGACCTTTAGATGGCGCGCTTTAAAGTTTCAGGCGCTTAAGTAAAGTCACTTGTTTGACGATCGTGTATACAAACTAGTGTTAACATTTTCTACAAAATGGATAAAACTGAAATTCAAGCTGTGATAAAATACTTCGTTTAGATGTGTTTAACCCCAACAGAAATACAAAGGGAAAAGGTTCTGCATTAAAGGAGTTTACCCTTCGTTTTCAACGTTAAAAAGTGGGCTACTGAATTTAAGCCTGGTCGCACATTCAATTAATGAGCGCTCAGGGCGTACCAAAACTGCTACGACTGACGACATGGAGACAAGAATTCACAATACCGTACTCAATTATCGCTTATTGAAGATATGCCAGTTTGCTGAAGTAAAGGCCTCGAAGGCTGCGTCCACTGCAATGTACACGAAGTTCTGCGTATGAAAAAGCCTTCTGTTCGATGGGACCGCATTTGTTAACAATAGACCAAAAAGGCATTCGAATGAACATTTCGCAAAAGTGTTTACACTTGTTTAACCGCAATTCCTCCCAAGTTTCACAACAGTAGACGAAACATAGATTCAGCCAGAGACGAAGGAGCAGTTCAAACAGTGGATGGCAACAGGTGAAAGTGCACCAAAGAAAACAAAAACGGTTCCATCTGCAGGGAAAGGCATAGCTATGGTTTTCTAGCATTCTCGTGGTGTGATGCTAGTGGACTACCTCCATAAGGGCAGAAATATCACCGGGGAGTATTACGCTTCACTACTGGACCAAGTGAAGGATGCTATTCAGGCTAAACGTCTACACCTTGAGAAAAAGAAAGTTCTCTTTCATCACGACAATGCACCTTCACACACATTATGGGATTGTTACTGCAAAACTGCATGACCTTCGCTTCCAATCCTTTCACATCCTTCACATTGGCCCAATTTGGATCTCAACGATTACTTTTTGTTCCCAAACCTGAAGAAATGATTGCGTGGAAGAAGATTCACATCAAATAATGAGGTTGAAGGTGAGAGAGACGCTTCTCAGGGACTGGAATTCCTCGGAGGGGGAGATTCTCCGGCGTCCTGGCCTATCTGGAAGGAAAGTTAGGAACCCCGTCTGTATGTCTTTGCTCACCGCCCTTGGATCCTGTACGCCCGGTGTCTTCCCCACCTATCCTCCATTGGAGTGTAGGCACAAACGACCAAGCTTTGAGCATGACTGAGGTATCGCACATTCTTCCTCTGTCTTTAACACTGTAAAGAGACTATGAATTTACTGCCAACTTGCTAACAATAAAAAGAAAAAGTAGACTATCGAAATTATACCTGGAGTACAAAAGATATACTTTGCATACTTTTCATAAGACACTTTTCTGAAAAATATATTAATAACAAATAATGTGTATGGTTAATTAAGATCGGTATTTCATTATTTACATAAAATATTCTCCATTCCTCTGGGACGGTGTTTGAGCTCAGGCATTTATTGAAAAGTTTTGTCCAAATTAATATCACTGCGTCGACTGTGATTTTTAGATGTCCGTGTACTACCTGGTCTGGTCTAGTCAATGCGTTTTATGCCTAAAATATAAACAACAGTATAAGCTAATAAATTAAAGTATCAGTGCAGAATTAATTACATTTTGATTAGGGCTGTATAAACTTAACTTGTGTACTATTGTAATTAGAGCCCGGATTCTTAGGTTTAAACTATTTTGTTACTTGCTAGTTAATTATGACACTATAACATCTATCACATAGTCGAATCTTATAAAGCCTAAAAGTGGATAAACTTTTATTATTCTAAAAACATTAAAATACAGGATAATATGGTAAAAAGCTAATAAATGAAAAATACTTATTAATATTTCAAGTTTTACTAAAAGTTACTTTTAAAACATTAGCCGACATTGTGCACCTTGTTCACATTTCAAACAGAAAATATTATATTTAAAGTTTTTCCTTTTTTTTAATAGTGTTTAACTTTCATTACTGAGGCACTACAGGCGATGGACACTTGTGATACCTGAGATGAAATGATATATTGGGAAAACGATTTAAGGAAAGAAACGTTCGAGGCCTAGGTTTAGGGTACCTCGCCGGCATTTGCCATTTATGAGGATTGAGAAAAACCTAGAAAACACCTCGAGAGAGGACGGGAGGATGGTCCTGGTAGGAATCGAACCCCAGATCTCCCGTTCATGAGCCCGCGCCTTAACGACCTTTTTCTTACCCAGACAATGTATTGTTACATTATCGCAGTAAAGGAAATAGCAGAAGGAAACTGAAGGCATTCTTGAGAAGTTCACATTTACAGATAAGATTAATTTGCTTCCTCCAGCAAGATGTCAAAAGTAAAATATTCTACAAGTTGGTTGATTTGCCAGTGAATTGGCAGCGATCCGAATTTTACCACAGATGGCAAATTGAAACATTTTCTTGTTGAGTTTAGTGCGTTATAACAATTTTAGAACGTTCAATATCCTAATATTATTAAGTCTTGGAATTAACAAAAAGTATTTCTAAAATTGTTTTATAATCAGTCCATGGTGTTGTGGTTCAGGCACTGGAAAAAGTAAGCTAAAACGTGGATATATTTATTTCAATGTCTTTATGCCCTTTAGCATAGATAAATTTAAAAAAAAAGTATCTGTAAATGTAAAAAAATAATTAAAACTATTTTCATGTGTTTAAAAAATTAATACAGTGTTCATAAAACCTGAAAATCGAGCTCTAATTACTACCCTGCAAATATTTTGTATATTATTTCCCTGTATAATTATTCTCTTGCACTCCTTTATGGTCCATAAAGTCACAAACTTGTGAATTTTAATTTTGTTGCATCATTTTAAACAGTTATTACGTTTAATTATATAGAAACACAATACAACGCTCTGAAAGAAAAGACAAAAGAGCGCGATGGCCAAGTGAAGAACAATGCACTTTGATCTACACCCCGCTGCTCGCATACCAAGTTAATCACACAGATTACGAACGAATATGAAACACTGAATGTGCGGGTATGTTTCGTGTGAAAAGTGCAAGGATGATGAACCACATTACAGAACAGCGTGTGTTTGCTACTGCCCCGTGGCCCATATCGATGGTTATCAAGATAATAAAAACGTGGGTCAAGTCCTTCACAGAATCTAAACGTTCTTTTTAAAGGAAGGCCTACACACTGCAGCTTCAGGTAATAGCCTAGGACTGATGAATACATTAATTATTTAATGAATGGAAATTGAGGAATCCTTTCTTTCTTTTCGCGCCGAGCCGAGTCAAGGCGGACACGGCCGAGACTCTGGCACACCTGGACAAGAAGACTTGGGGATTCTGCGCGTGCGCCGCACAAAGGACTCGTAAATATCAATCAAGTAATAAACCACTCTACTGTCCTTGCCTCTCTTCCTTAATTGACACTTAATCGATGTTGCAAACTAGGAAACAAGACCCCAAACTTCTTATTTATCGCCAATTATGGTCTTCGTTACCTCTTTTGTTTGCGAAAGTTGCAAGGTTAACTTGAAATTTGCCTGGTATAATTTCTCACAGGCAACAAAAACTTCCAAAGCAACAGCAGGAAGAAGAAACTACAAAATTAGGTATTTAAGTTTTCTTCCCAACTTTGTTCACTTAACAGATTTCGTTCGGGAGTAAAAAACAGGTTCTCCTTTTATAAATTAAGTTTCTTTCAACCACTTGTGATAAAACCTTAAAATTACAACACATGCATCCAAGTACATATGACTTTGTTTTGTTTGTATTAACATTTTCAATATGTACAAGCTTATATAGAGAATGTTTTATAACTAAAGCCTATTTCAATTAATGTTGAAATTGAAGAATTTCTGAAAGAATACTCAAAATACAAATCCTACATCTTAACAGAAATCTTTTATGATAATGAACGTTTTGCAGGAGTTCTGAATTCATCGGTTACAAAAGGTTAAGGCGTAGATCAACAGTTTTTGATCTTAATTGTCGACAATTCTGTAGTTTACATTTTGTTATTATACCCAATCATCAACAGTATTGCTGATCTCTCATTTTCGATCATAAACATTATATTTCCATGTTGATTTTAACAATACACTGGACTACAAACTTTTTTTTCTCTTGCTGTTGCTTTCTTTTCATAATTTTCCACCTGGATATGTGTAATATGAATGCACTGAACTCAAATGTGTTTTCAGTTTCATTCTATCGGGCTAGGGTTTTAAACAAAATCACATCAAATGTAATATTGTACTTTTATTTTTTGCATGAACTATTATTAAGTTTTAAGACATATATCTGAGACATATCTGTTTTTGTAGGTTTCATTTTAACTTGAGTATTAATGTATGTGTTGAAAAAAGAGAGCTATGTATCAATAATTATGAATTTCCAAACTTTTTCACTATTAGGGAGAAGAAAACTTAATTATTTTCGAAAATCTAATATGTCCTTTACTAGTGTCCCTTTTCAAACACCAGCAGTAATCAGCCATCATTTACACATCCCAGTGCCTTGATTGAGCTTTTCATTGTTTCAATGTCATTGTACCAAGATTCGCAGGGAGGTAACCAATATGACATTTTAACACTGATTCTAAACCCTCCATTTCTAAAATGTTTTAGCTTTCCTATATAATTTCTTTATAGTTCTCAGATTTCTTGTTGCCAAGAAAGTTTTCTGTCACTTTTTTGTATGTCAATCATGCTGACTTTTCTAACTCGGACATCGACTGAGGAAAGATCTCATCCTACAGAAGTTCACGAATCTGGGGTTACATCGAAAATACCTGCTGCTATATTAGCTTCAGTTTTCTGTGGGAACTTTGTAACCAGAAAGCTGAAACAATCGCTATCCTTATTCAGAGCAGTAACAAATTGCTTCATCAGGGTTAACTTGATATGAATTAGAAGGAAAAACCAATGGTTCGTGCATCACATTATTTTCTCCGGGAACTAAATTGCTCCTTTTTGGCTAATTTTTTTTTTCTGATCCAATGCTCTGGTTTAGCCCTAATATCCCGTTCATAAAGTGAATCATTTATATCTTGTTTAAATCTTTCGGAATATTTATTTACACACCTCTCAAAATTTAGAGGAACACATGTTTAAATCAAAGTCCCAAAATAAGCATTGATACAGTGTAATTTTAGACATTCAGATGTTATATTATGAAGAAAACTAGAATAAATATCTTTTAGGATTTGTTAGTTTTTCTCTGAATAAATTAGTGAATTTTCAAGAACTATTGAAGCCAAAGTGAACGCTCTTTGACTATTTTTTTTTTTTAAACAGGCTTTAACAGCAATCTGGTAGGAAATTTTTATTTTGTATTCTCTGAGGCTAATACAGAACAACGAGACTTCTGAATGAAACATTAGTTGCGTAGGTTGAAGATGGGCATTCTACTCGCTTTGTTTCCAGGAATCTTCATGTCATCCCTTCTGTTATTCATAGGATTTCGAGGCGATATGTAGAGACAGGCGAATACAAGAGGCGACCCGGGCAACAGCCTAAGAAGAAAACAACAGATGTACAGGATAGATATCTTGTCCTATCTGTTTTGCACAGATGCAAATCTACAATTACCTGAGATCCACAAAATGATGTACGAACATCAACTGGAGTGTTGATTTCTGATCAGACTGTAAGAAACAGACAGAAATACAGGGTTGAGATCTGGAATCCTCTTTCAAACCCTTCGTTTACACGTCAGCACAAGGAAGCCCAGCTGAGATTTGCCGAGAATCATCTCAATTGGCACCTCCGCCAATGGACGGCTGTCCTTTTCACAGGCGATTCGAGATTTCGTTTGACGGGTTGTGATGATCGTACATGTATATGGAGACGTCCTGATGAACGTCTTGCTCCAGCCACCATTATTGAACATGACAGAATTGGAGACAGTTGGATTATGGTTTGGACTTGCATTACTATTTAATCTTGAACTGAGCTTGTTGTTGTCCCGCAGCGCATGAATGCAGATGTTTACATTAATTGTTTATGGTAGGACCCTAAATTTCTCCTAATGAATGATAATGCTAAATCTCATACCGCATGGAATACCACATCCCATTCAAATCTGCAAATCCCATTGAGCATCTGTGGGATAAGCTGGTAAAACTTGTTCACTAGCCTCTTGTTGTGCCACAGAACCTGGGAGAACTCACAAATGCACTCGCTGAAGAATGGGAGAAAATTTCACAAATCTTATTAGGATGCTGGTGCGAAGCATGTCACGTGGGTGTTATGAAATCATCGCAGCTCACGGAGGACACACTAGGCACTGAGTGTTGAAATAAGCATGGAAACAATGATTACTAAACAATGTGTTCTTGTATTTCCACTTTGTTTTTTGTATCAATCAATAATTTGTTCGTATTTCTAATCCTGTGGAATAAAAGTTTGTTAGCACGCCTATTCTAATTTTACACAATTCTTCAATCTACAATTATAAACTGTGAAAAATTAAATTGTAATAATATTTATTTAGGGACTTGGATTTAAACATGTGTTCCTCTAATTTTTTTGAGGAGCGTATATCTATTCAATGAACAAATAATAAAAACTGTTCTTTTCTATATACGCTTTCTGAAAAACTTTAACCCGATGAAACAAGCCTAAGGGTGGTTTGAGAGATTCCATGTGGTAAGGAATAAAAAATATAAACAGGTTTTATTCAGCAAAAATTGTGTAGAGTAGTGAATGGCCAACAAAATTTAACATGAATTATTTTGTTGCCATGATGACATATGCTACTCTAAAACAGAGATTTTCATATTTTCACTGCAGATAGAGTTGATCTAAGCTAGCAAAAAGTTCCCATGAAAAATTTTCCTGAAACAAATGTCTGTTGAGGTAGTCCCATTCTTTATTACAACCAAACATGATTTGGTTTACATGGGCCCCGTGGGGTGATGCTAGCGATTCCCTTTTAAGAGGACCCGGGTTCAAAACCCTTGGGGTCAGCCATTCTCACTATGGACTTTTTCGTGATTTCCCCTAGTCGTTTAGGCAAATACTAGGATGATTTCCTTTCACGAACATTCTTTCTCCCATTTCATATAATTTTTTTTTCAGTTGGTTTTGTTACAGAGTTGAAAGTACCTGAGCAAGGTGGGATGGTTTGTTGTGCAGTGTGACAGCTGAGTGCCTCAAAATCCTTGGATGGGATACTACGCCGGCGTCACCGTGTCCTATCTGGAAATATTAAGAGACGTGTTGTCTGTTCACCGCATCCCTTCCTCCCGGAGGTGCTCTCACAGTGACTGTGGCACAAACGGCCAGTCTTTCAAGTCTGCTATAACAAAATATCCTATTCTGTCCTACAAATTCTATCCAACGATAAATAGTAACAAAACAATATTTATTGCCTTCACAAAAGCATTATTTGGTGTCATATCTATCTGTTAAGTAAATTACTGCACCTATAACTTTCGCTCAGTTGTTCAGATATAGTTGCATAAAGAAGGTTATGTGTAGAACCTTATTCACGCCAGTATGAAAGATTATCAGCCTGCTGCCTTTTGAAACAGAGAAGAGATCAGCAAGTGAGTCATCATCACTCCAACCATAGGATGCTGAATGTGCAGAATGGGCATAGGTCTCATCCATGTACAAGTGAACGAAATTCGTTCCTATATTACCCTTAAATGCTGTAGGTAAGAAATTCTCTGTTCTCGTATGTGGTACTGTTTTACTTTTTCTTTTTCTTTTATCTGAATCCAAGTGCATGCAGGATCTTCCGGAGTGTGTTAATACTGCGGTCGAAACCAATTAATGTTTTCAATTTAGCTTGGATTTTTTTCTTCTTCTTCCTCTTTCAATCATTCACTGTAGGGCGAACAACACACTGATTAAAGCCATCTAATGCGGCCTTTGTCGATTTTCTAGGTCTTTCTTTATGAGGTGTTGAGAAAGAGGCACATTCGCCCAACTGAATGAGTTCTAACTCAGCTTTGATCCTACAGACCGAACTAAATGATACACCGATTGTTTCCACTACTCGCTTCTGTACGGACTGGAAATTAATAGTAGTCCCGTCTGTAACATTTCCTTCATCATGAATTTATACATATTAGCGATCACTTCTCGTGTCTGGCTGTGCAAGCAAGACCTTTCCCTCTACATTTATATCTCTGCTATGCGTCGCACGGAGAGATGCTCGCGCGGTGTTGGACTGAAGCTTGCTCTCTGCCGACTGACTCCAGGATTCAAGGTCATGCCACTGCGCATCATGTTTACACTGTTCACGTCTATTTGCATGATAGAAAGCGGTTTAGTGAGCGCGACTACACTCATAATGTAACACAGCCCATCATTGTTGCCAGCTTCATATGCTGTGAAGATATGCTACAGTTTTATTTAGACAACTGTGCATTTCATATGAGGTCAAAAAGCTTATGAAATAATACCGCGTCACAAAATAATTGTTGTACTTTCTTTAGAAAAGTATTTAAGTACTATGAATGAATACAGTTGCTTTGTTACAGAGTGTTCTGATCAAAAATCATGAGAAGACGATATCAGCAGTATTCTCAGAAGACTAGTCACGTACAGCAGCAAAGGTAAAGATAACAATGTCGGAATTGCAGTGGAGAATTAAAGGCAAGACACCCCTGCCGTTGTAAACTATAATTCTCAATGTGAGGTAGTTTTTAGCATGTGGGGTGTTGTGGGCGATGACTTCGTTTATATTTAAATCGATTTAAACGCGGGCCGCCGTTAATTGGGCCAGCAGTATTGGTGTCTCCAATGCTGCTGATGTCTCAAACTACGTAAGTTCTAGTCGTGTTGATGTCTCGGCTGCTGTCGTTCATTTATTATTACTCCCATTCCAATTAAGGAATAATAATTACCTCAGGTTGATTTGCTGGTATTACTGACCGTAGGTCAATGGGAAGAAGAAGATGGATTGCTGAAGCAAATGATGACACGTCGAAGAGTATGTTGAATACCCAATTTATTGCGTGCTTCCTTTAAGTCCCTAAGGGTCGTACCGTTTACCTTGGGAACAGAGAATACACGTCTGTTGCACTTATTGATATACCATACATGATTGCGTTGAACCAAACAATTAAGTAATGTAAAACCTTACGATGAATTTAACATGCCCTGCTATTGTGGAAGTTAAACTTTACGCATTTCTCACGTGCTTTCACTGGTAAATTCACCAGTCTTATCTCTGCTGAAATTATATTCGTAGTAACACAATCTGCAGCGGTCAAATTTAAACTTGTAGCGTGTAGCTTACGGTTTCAGATGGCCTACATCTACAGAATTTGAATCAGCTAGGCTGGGAAGCTCATGTCCCCCTATGTTTGCAAAAACGTCATTTTTTAAACAGTCAAGTTTGAACCAGCTCTCTAATTGGCTAATCTTGCATTTAATACGGCTGGTCTGATTTGCTCTTTTAACACGCCTTACGTAACGCCTTCGCATATACGTTTTTTTTTTTTTTTTTTTTTTAACTTTCTGACTGCTCGAGTGTTTCGCCCCTTAGCGTTGTTGCCCTATGCACAGACGATTTTCTCAAAAACGGCAACTTCTCCTATAGCAGGTCTCCGTATTAAATCGGACATTTTATTTTAATGGTGTTTAACGTCCGTTTTTACTAGAGGCACCACAGGCGGTGGATACTGATGACGCATGAAATGAAATGATAAACTGGGAAAGGATTTTTTTTAAGGAAGGAAGCGTTCCAGACCTAAGTTTAGGCCTCCCCGGCATTTGCCATCTATCAGAACTGAGGAAACTTGAAAAAAAACTCAGCTAGAGAGGATGATCCTGGTGGGAATCGAACTCCAGACCCTTAACGATCTCGGTCACCCGTGACAGTTGGTCGGACAATGATATAGCTTCCTTACTCGTACAAAGAAAAACCTTTGCTTCACCCTCTTTCAATTGTACGAGGCTTCACGATGGTCTAACGGTGTCAGGCACTTCCTAAGTTACACAAGTCTTGTCTGACTAAAATATTGAGTAATACACTAAATTACAAGAAGCATAGTAATAAAGACCTTGATAATAAAGATTATGAGGGATGAAGTTGGTAATACTGCTTCACAGTCCTTCTCATTAACCTTCATATATGCAATCATGACGTTTTGTAAGACCAGGAAGACATTATGCAATACTCCACAAGAAGATCTTCAAACATCTTCATAACGATATAAACACGTTTATGTACTATGGATGGGACTTGCTGATGTATGGGAAATTTCTCTGCACTCTTCTCTTAGCAAAATATCATTTTGGTAGCATAAAGCAGATGATTTAAATGAGCTGTTACTGATATTCTTCAATATTTTTCATTCCTGCCCTCATTTGAATGCTGCATTCCACATAAACTGCACAATAGTATTCCAATATTTGTCAGCAAAACTTCAGATTTATGAAACGCGACTACAGGTACCAAATGCACTTTCTGAATTGAATATCCAAATAGATAAAAAATCCCTAACACTTTACCCATACGTTTCATATGCTCTATAACCGTCTTTATTTCAATGCACTCCTACATACCTGGTTCTCATTTTCGATCCTAGAGCGAACAAGGCATTGAGAAAACGAGACGTTCTTTGCGATACGCTTCAGCCCTCTAAATAGTCTCTTGAAACCAAAACTGAGGTCTGAAAGCCCATTTCGATGTTGAAAAAAAAAAAGGTGCTAAGCATAGTTCAACTATAAAAAAAAATACAATTTATTGAATATCTACGGGGCGCGCAACTGAGAATCCACGAGAGATAAGACATCTATGTCAAGAAGGAACACAGCCGTACAGATAGCCGCATCTTGGTCTTCAGTCCCGAGCGGTAGCGGAGAAAGCCGAAGGTAATGCACTTTAGCTAGGCCAAGACATTGGCATGTTAGCTCAGTTGGTTACAGCGTCGAGCTATTTAAAGAAAGATTGTGCGTTCGGTCCTTCAAGGGATAACTTTTGTTTTCTCTCACTCTTGTAATCTTCATAATTTGTCTAAATAGAATAAATGTTACTTTTTAGGGAGGACAAAGCATAGGTTACAATTTTAGGTTAGGTTAGATTAGGTGTAACAATAAAATAATAAATGCAAAACTTATAGTGTTGAAAGCATGTATCTTTTCGTTTTGGTTGCGGCTCCAGCCCCACATCTGTTTTCTCCGCTGCCGTTTGGTACTGAAGCACCAAGACGCGGTTAGTTTTTAAAGAAGTTTGTAAACACATTATGCCGTGGAGTAATACAACCGCTGATTTGTCTACGTTTACTTCACTCTCCTACTGGAAAGACTTTATAGATTTCATGTATTGGCAATATATCAGACTGTTGGTAGGTTATTTTTAGCATACATTGATCTTCGATAATCTTAGTGTACTTTGAAACTTTCTTGTGTTGAAATAAGTACATCCTTTATTGAATAAATGAAAACTGCATTAATACCGCGATTGAATTCATCTGACAGAGAGTACAAATACCTTCAGAATTTGTAATATAACCTATTATAAACTTCTCTATTTGTAAAAGGGCTAATGTAGTCCCGAAGCCATTACTTTTTAATGTCTTTAAACACACAAAGCCCAGACCAGAGTACACTTTTGAACAGACTTTCCAGACAATTGACTGTCAAGTTGGGAGATTTTTATAACCATATTGTCTTTCTTGGTATTTTTCTTCCTTTTAACGCCTGACATCTCTGCATAAAGTCGCAGAAAGAGTACATTTTATGCACTGGGAGTTCTTTTGCATTAAGGGGAAACAATTTATGATTCCAGCTGCTTCCAGCGCATCCATTTTAAAGCAATTTGTTTTTTGTGAGACTTAACTGGCATGGGGCCAGCTTAAGCAGAATAAGCAAACAGACGTTATGAAAATTATGATAAATTAAATTAAAAACGATTTTTTAAAGCATTTTGTTCCTTTTTTATGTTTTACTAGAGCTTATTTTTCTTTTATTTAAGTTTTGTAGTTCTTTCGTAACAAATACTAAAGAGGAAGCTAGGACGTTATTCTTTTATTTTTACTCTTCCCTTTTGTTTTTCGCTAGCATGTCTGTGATGAAATCTTCCTCATCAAAAGATTGCACAGAGTCTTGTTTTTGTGTTGAAGAAGTTGCAAGTTTAATCAATAGCTCGTTAAAACATTTAAAACAGGCTTTTGTCTAGGAAGCTGATTAATAGTTAACTTCTGGAGCGTTTTCATATAATATGTATGCCACATCAAGATTGAAATCTTATTTAAAATTGTATTATCGATGTTAGGGCACTAAAAATCATATTTTAGGCATTTACAAAGACGCTAAAAATCTTGAAAACAGCAAAAATGGCACTAAAGTCTGAAAATTAAAAGAAAAAAACAATATATTTTACTGTACTTGCATCTAAGATTATCGAATAATAGTTAACAAAATTTGAAAAATAACAATAAAGTACCGTTGGGAGCTGGAGAGATGGGTGGCGATGTATGCGGCGAGAGTTTTATCTGTTTAGTAAAATATTATGCACTACGTGTGTATCATCTATTCAAGTACTTAATCCATCTCTTTGCAGAAAAAAAAAAGAATATTAATTAACAAAATCAGAACATTAATACTGAACAGTTTAATGTTATCAACACATTCCTCTGACTAGCCATCTCTCCAGCTCCCAGCAGTACGTTATGTTCTTGCGGTATGGTATTTGACATCACTTTGGAAACTTCTCTTATAAACTTCACGAGGCGCGGACTCGTGAGCGGGAGGGCCAGGACCGCCCTCCCTGACTGAGGGGTTTTCCAGGTTTTCCTCAGTCCTCATTACTGGCAAATGCTGGGGAGGTACCCTGAACTTAGGCCTAAAACGATTCCTTCCTTAAAAAAAATATATATCCTTTCCCTATATATCATTTCATCTCATGCATCATCATTGTCCACTGCCTGTGGTGCCTCTGTAGCAAAAACGAGCGTTAAACATTATCAACACACACACACACACACACACACACACACACACACACACACACACACACAAACAAGCTGGGTGGCAACAATTAGGACATGCATTCGGGAGTTCCCGGGTTCGATTCCCGTAGGGTACGCTACCCTGATCTTATATTTTTTCCAGATTTTCCCTGGTCACTTAGACGAGTGCTGGGAGGGATGTTTACATTCCACAAGTTTTCCGCTCTCCCGTTTTATTTCATTCCGTAGTATCAGTTACTGGTTCGGTAGCGTTAGGTAGGCGGGCTATTGCCTTGTGGTGTACTGGTGGCTTACTAAAAGTTCCTGTCGTAGAGTCTGGTGCGGTCAGCATGGGGCACCTCACTTAACGTGCCACCTTGGTGAATCGGGGATGACTCTCTCTAGGTCTTATCATCTGTGAAAACGTTAAGGGCTCCTGCACTCGTCTATCGCCTCCTCGGATTCCTGTTCCTCCATCTCACCCCTTCCCCCCTCAGGGGCTCCCGCGGGTCTAGAGGCCTCCTCTATAGACCACCCTATCTATACTTTATCATGAGTATGTTTTTAAAAAAAAGTCCTTATGGTGTTAAGAAAGTGATTATACCTTCACTTGACTTCATGTTATAATTATTAAGATTTTCGGTTACGTTATCAAAATTGGTCTGTGCATGCGTAAAGGCCGAACGAGTGGTCAATGCTTGTATTGTTAACTAAAGGTCCAGTTAAAAGTATTCGCGTTTAAAACTGATAGAATAAGAGAAATGGTTAATAATCCCCTTAAAATTATATTACATTTATTATCTTTGTAGTCAAATTTAGGAAATTAGCGCTAAAATTTACTTTACAATGTTTTGTTAGCATAATGCATAAAGTTTCATTGTTGTCGCCTCCGGTTCCTGCCAGTGAGAGGCGTGTAAGTTGAGAGGGGCTCAGCTCTGCCCACAGCAAAATGAGGTCACGCATTATGTAACAAATCTTTAGTTGGACTATGACAATGATACAGAGGTCTGTGGAGGTCTTCCTATAACACATGATTTAAAATGTTTAAGGAAGGGAGACAAACAATTCATGCTCTAAAGATATAAAAACTCTAACACCGCTGCTGTCATTGTGAAAGAGGAACGTCGAAAAACATTAAAAACACTTTTAAAATTCCGAAATGTTCAATAGGCGCCACAACACGTCGTTAATTAAAAGTTGCATATGAGACGTGTTTGCGCACGGTGGGTTTGTTGATCCCGAACAAAAGAACGTTCGCTTGCAGGTTGGCATGCAGTTGAAGATGAACGTTACAGAAATGTATTGGGTTTCTTTCAAAGGCAATCACTGTAGATGAAATTTGGTTACATCGTTTTGAATTTCACAGAAAATAGCATAAATGTATTATGGTTGCTACTACTGGGTCGTTTTTCAATATTCAAAAATAGTAAATATGTCATGCCTGCACGCATAATTATAACTACAGAGATGACCTAAAAACTCTTCAATGCCACATCACATGCAAAAGGCCGTATTTCGCATCGCACATTTCAGTTAAACATTTCATTAAGCAAATAAAACCAATCATTTGTGGCTTGTGCAAAATGCTCATACTTTCCTTTCTTTAGCGCGTTTAATGTCTTGCAGCATCTCAGTGTATTTTAAGCGATCTTATTTCGGAGATTTCATGATTTATAGCGAAACGTTTGTTGCTTTACTCACAATCATTATTAACCTTTTATTACTCCATAAAATGCATGCAACCTCTTTATGATAGTCTATAAATCTGTTTCGCGTACATCATATCTTCCTTAACGTCCCCTATCTCTAGTTGTTTTTGTTTACAACAAGCACCTTCCTTTTCTCCTTCATGTCAACTGATAACAATGACATTATTGGAAAGTACACAATAAATGTTCAAACTACTCAAGTCTTTCCATTTCATGGACAATGCTTCGATATACGAGGGTAGGTTCCTAAGTTTCGGGCCTCGCCGATAAGAATTACTGCCTTCACAAAATCTTTATCTGGTGTCATACTTTATCTGTTAAATAAATAATTGCAGTTGTAACTGCTGCTCTGCTGTGTTCAATTGTTCAGACATAGTTGCATAAAGAAGGCTATATGTAGAAGATTGTGACATGTTCAAAATGGAGTGTCGATTTGTTATTAAGTTCTTCACAAAAGAAGGATTTACTCCAAATGAAATTAAACAGCGATTGAACGGTGTATATAGGGAAGCGTTCCCCTCATGTCCCACCGTAAAAGAATGGGCCAAACTTTTTCAAATGGTTCGACAAAGCATTGAAGACGAAAAGCGTGCAGGTTGGCCCTTGGAGGTGCTCACTCTTGAAAACATCGCTCTTGTGGAAGCAGAAATTATGGAAGACCGACGGCCCAAATTTACAGAAATAGCGCAGCAACGTTGGACCTTTCTAAAACAACAGTCCTTCGAATTATTCATGCATATTTAAACATGAATAAGGTTGGTGCAAGATGGATGCCAAGACTT
Source organism: Metallyticus violacea (assembly GCA_030762175.1). NCBI lineage: Eukaryota > Metazoa > Arthropoda > Insecta > Mantodea > Metallyticidae > Metallyticus > Metallyticus violacea. Next base: position 62,156,486 of record CM060841.1, on the reverse strand, counting down.
CTTTCCTCAGTCCAAAAGCAGCAACAAGTAATCTGTTGTCAGGCATTTTTGGAGCTCTGCCGTGGGGACGAGAGAGTTCTGCAAACCATTGTTACAGGAGAATGAAACTACGGTCCTCTACTATGATCCCTTGCCCGAAAGAGAATCGATGGAGTGGTGTAAATCTGGCGAAGCACGGCCCCTAAAGGCCGAGGTCACTCAGTCAACCAAGAAGATCATGGCCACAATAGTTTGAGACTGTGAAGCAATACTTTTCATTGACTTCAAGGAGAGGAATACCACAGTAAATGGGGAGTACTATGCTGGCCTACTGTAAAGACTACGTGCTTCCATCAAAGAGGAAAGGCGAGGAAAGCTGAGTGGTGGATTGCGCCTTCTTCACGACAACCTGCCTGTGCACACAACTCTTGTTGCACAGGAAGCTGTGAAGAAATGTGGTTTCAAGGAGATCGACCATCCATCCTACAACCCAAATCTATCTCCCAGTGACTATTCCCTCTGCTCAAAACTCAAGTACCTTCAAGGAATAAAAGTTATGTGTGACGAAGAAGCCATGGATGCTGTTTATGTCCGTTTTGCAGACAGAATTTTGACTAGGGGGAAAATGAAATGTTAATTTAAACATGTGAGAAGTGTATCGCAATAAAGATTAACTATAGTGAAAGGTGAAATACAGTTTTTGTCTTTATAATACCTTGCAAATGGTTAGGCCGGAAACTTGTGGACCTGCCTTCGTATTTTTCTAGTAGGAGAACTTCAACGCCATAATAATGTATCTGAGTTTAAGATATTGAAGACTCTTTTATTTTCAATCATAGTTAACCAATTTGCCTATATGTGTTGTACAAACCGGGTGGAAGTAAATAAAAAAAGAGAAATCTGTGAGGACAAAGAAAAACATTATGAACACTTTTCTTCGATCTTTCATCGATTTGTAGCATAACACTGTAATGTGTTCACTGTTTGCAAAATACTCTAGGTCATTATTGAACATTACAGTTTTACAACCTTAGTCCCTATACTAAACCGTTGTTTTAACTGATTTTTGATCGCTGCATCAAATTAAAAAGTAGCAACCATGAGCTACCCTATCTTACTCTTAAATGTATTGCTCCAGTTGGAAAATTTTCATTTTCATTTTCATTTTCTGCTACTACGTGTGTACTTTCATAAGTACCGAAATAACCACATTAAAACATTTTTTAATTACCTTAGACGCGACGGTAAATTCTGGATCACTTTTTTCCCAAACAGATTAAAAACTGAGCCCTTTAAAAGCTAACAGAATGCAGATTCTATTTTTTCTTTTTATTTAATACGACCATGCACAAGAAGACGTAGTATTGGCTGACGGCTGCGGTCCATACATATCGAAGAGCTAACCACTAACATTAATATTTCACATAATTTTATGACAACTGCAATATATATTATTAATGAAAAATGCTTTTAGCACATTTCGAGAATATGACATTTTGGGGTGCATATGGATGCAATAAAACAACCTCAAAAAGGAATATAAGAGTTTAAATTAACCTCTAGATTATCAAGTGGAGTGGTTCAGGCGGGCTCGCATACAAATTCCTTGGGCCCGCCCATTCGTCCTTGGTTTCCTCTGGCGTTTAAGCAAATACCACGAATTTTCCCCTCTCCCATTTCACCTCATTTCATTCTGTTGGTTCTCTTACAGAGTCGAAAGTGCCAGGCGACATGGGCTGCTGCTGTGTGAAGTTTGGCGGCGGCCTGCGCTTTGTAAAGGTTCCTGCCACGTAGTGTGGTATGGAAGCGATCTTTCTGGAGTTCGAATTCTTTAGCGGAGGGGACGTTCCCGGTGTTCTAGTCGGATCCTGGCTACCCGCGTTCTCCTTCAGCTGAAATGACTGAAGTGCCATAATATCTTGTCATGTCCCTATCAATGTAGTCTATTCTGTATCTTAATACATTTATGTAGTTTATTTACATTCTTATTACATTATTGAAAGTGAATTAATTTAAGAAATTGAGAAAATATTTTTATGATTACACTCTTTCATTGTACAGAAACTACTCATATATTTTTTATTATTGTTATTTAAGTTATTAATACACAAACATTGATCTAAGAGAGTGTAGATGAGCCTTAGGCACCAGATTATTTTTTGAAACAAAAAAAGTTTATTATTTTATAATCTCACACTTCTAAGAATAAATATAATAAAAATTATAATTCATTATATTTCCGGTTACTTAGCATAATAAATAGTAATTAATAATGCTGAAATATTAACCTTTTTGAATACATTTTTCTCATCTTCCAAAAACAATAATAATTTGTCATTTACTTACATAGAAAGGTCTTAATTTTAATATAATATTTTACATTTAAAGAACGAATTTTTTTCTTGAATCTAATAGCAAAGATTACCTATTAAAACACCGCAGACGACATTGTGTGGCGTGAGACTCAATGCCAACGTAGCAGTTCGTTAAATCTCGCCCGCTCCGACTCGTGCAGCCCGGCTGGCCTTGAGCGATGGCTTAGCAGCTCAAACAACCCCCTTCACCGTGGTATAGTCGAATATCAGATGTGGAAAATTGGGCTCCAACACTTCAATCTTATATTTATTCTTTGTAAGCAAAGGGCTAACAACTTTTATGTAATTTTTGGGACTGTAATAAGTATTATAATGCAGTCTTAAACAATTCTTCTAGAGATATTTGTCATTAGCGTTTTTTATCTTCTTTTTTCTTCAAAACGACATTAGAGAAGGTGTTTTAAGTACATCCGTGTGTCAAAGCACGGATATTGTGAAGCAAAGAAATGCCTTGTCAGTCCGATTTGTTCCAGACGGAAGACAATAAACAACACAAGACCAAGAGCTTATAAAGATGTCGTCTGTCGCTATGACTGCACCAACAAAACTTTTATTGCACTGTATTGTTTGTACAAAATGGTTGCACGGGACCTCCATGAAGGCCTTCCGAGGTAACCAGCAAACCTGAACCTTGGGAATTCCGCGGTGCCTTTGGTAAACAAGAGAAAGTGTGCACCAATAAAACAATATTCCTTTACATTCCACTTCTGTGTTCATGACGGCTGTAAATACAGTCGGTCGTTGCAGGCGGATTGGATATCGCTTAGACAGGCTTGTAAAGTGAGGAATTTATTGAGAAGGTCAGAACTTTGGAAAATGTAATACTGTAGCCTTCAGTGTGTTCTCAAAGAACGTTACCTGCCGTCCATATACGTCAGACAGTTTTGCCAAACAAATTTATTCCTAGGTTTAATGTTCCCTCTCATATTGTAAGAAATGAAAGTAGACCAGTCTCGTAAACATTGCATCGGCTATCCGTAAGGCTTCGAAAAAAAGTACATAATTTAGTTGGTCCGCAAAACCAATGTTTTCTTTAAACCATTAAAGCTTATGTTAATATATTTTAGTGTTTGAATTTATCTTTGAATAATTAATTTATAAAATAATATTTATCTTTACAATGAAAATATAACGTTTTAATAAAATTTTCAATTCAATTAATTTTACTAATTTAAGAGTCAAAACAACCCGAAATGGAATTTCTTTAGTTTCAACATCGTTTATAAAAAGTCCGTCCACGCAGGAGCTGCGTAAAATAAGCAAATTCCTCACCATGTAGAGTAACTTTAAAAAAATACTCACAAAATCCAAATTGTGCCTTATTAATTAATGAAATGAAATAAATTATTGTATTAGGGGGAAACAAAATTAGATTCCTTGCAATCAATACGTATTACAAAAGAGAAACCACATTTTTAGAAACTTATTATTATTATTATTGTTATTATTATTATTATTATTATTATTGATGTTGTTGTTGAGATTAAACCGTAAAAACTAACGGTATGCTATTAATTAAATGAAATATAGAGAGTGCCAAAAAATGTATACACACTTCAAGCAAAGAAAAAACTGTGTAAACACAACAAAACTCAACTCACACAAACAGAAAATGATGAACACTAATCATCTTAGACTTTTACAGTTACAACAGTTACTCAAAATGCCCACCATCGGCGTCGATACACTTCTGAGTACGTTGAACTACTGATTGAGCAACGTTTGCGAAAGTGTCCTCAGCGATTGCAGCACATGCCATTTCAATTTCTTCCCGAAGTGCTGCCAGTGTAGCCGATTTTCTACGGTATACAACATCCTTAAGAGTTCCCCATAGGTAGAAGTCCAACGAAGTTAGAACCGGAGAACGCGGTGGAAACTCACGTGCACATTGCTTTGTAGATTTCTGCGGTGAGTGCTCAAAACGTTCCAAAACCATTGCCCAAGATGCGGGGCCTATTGCTGTGCGATGTCTCCCAGATCTGCCCTTGTGAACCTCATGTACGGTACCATGAGTCTCGAATGCATGCAATTGTTACTCGCGTTGGCGGTTCTGTTCTGTATACATGTCCCCATTGCCTTTGAACTTCAACAACATTCTCGGTTTTCCAATACCACTTCAAAATTGCTCTCCGCTGTTCAAACGATAATATTCGGCTCCATTTTGTTGTAACAACGCTAGCATAACGGAATGTGAGTCACACCTGTTTACAGAACATCATTTTGATTTACCTGGCATGTAGCAACGCTAACATAAGAATGTGTCAATCTGTTTACAAAACATATTACTACAAATTGCTATTATTTTTCGGTCCAACTTTGAAATGTATTAAATATTATATCTACTATGAAAGGGTGTATATATTTATTGGTATATGACCACTGATAGACACAACTATATTGTGTGGGTATTTTTGAACATTTTAAATGTAACAATATTTATGAACTGAGCTCTTGATATCATCTTTACATTTACTAAAATAGAAGGAAATAACAACAGAAGATTTCCAGTTACATTATGCATTTAAGAGAATGGTGCTCACTTGTTTCAATAAACAAAAACATATTACTATTTCAAAACAATTACAATGCACTAAGGAAATATATACAATAAAGAATAAACAACCGAAAGTTTGATCGATTTTCAATATCTTTGAAATTTAACTTAAATGTTTTTCTATTAAAAACATGTAACGTAAACGTTTTCTGAAGGTTATTATAAAGCGCTCTTACATGCAAATATATTTTTCAAACACGTTTAAGATTAATGTTTCACATTTGCAATCTTCACGACGATGCTTTTGTTAAATATAAAACATATGCATCTTTATAAATACAGTCTATATACTGAATTAATTTGTTCTTTTATTTTAAAACAATATAGAGAAAATTACACGCGGGAGTGCTTTTTAAATTTCAGGTTTCACGTATGCCCCTTTTCCTAATGGTCCAATTTCCTTAATTTTTCTAAATTATTTTTCTTATATGTTATGTTATTATTTTGCTTTTTCCAGTACTGAATAGCTTTTACCATGGGGACTTCCTATCAATAATATATGATTTAAGTATTTGAAATTACTGCCTTTTAGATAGAAAATAAGATGCAAAGTGGCATTCTTATATAAAACGCCACGATAGGTCGAGGTGGATAAGGCGCTGATTTTTAAACGAGAGATCTGAGGTTCGATTCCTAGCAGGACCGTCCTCTTTGATTTTTTTTTTTTTTTCCAGGTTTTCTTCAGTCCTCATAAATAACAAATGCCGGGGTGGCACTCTAAACTTAGGCCTGGAACGCTTCCTTTCATTAAAAAAAAAAAAAACTACTTTCCCAGTTTATCATTTCATCTCATGCATCATCAGTGTCCATCGCCTGTGATGCCTCAGTAGTTAAAACGAGCGTTAAACACCATTTAAAAATCGTATATAAAGATAAAAATATTTTTTAAAATCATAAAACAAAAAAATAGAAATATTAAAACATTTTTATTAATTTTAAATCCTAATTTCCCTACACTTTTATAAAATGTTAAATTTGTATAACAAATTATTAAAATCGAACCTTTGAACTATTATATACGTGATATATTCGTACTTCTTTATCAGTTTGATTTAGTTTTATAATCTGTAGAGGTCACTATAGCGAGAATGCAGTTAATTATGTTATGTAGGCAACTGCTGGTCAGAAAAGAAGCTAACGCGAAAGTGTTCTCAGTCATTTGTTTCTCAAGCGAATTGCAGAAGCACGTCAAGAAATAATCATAGAGTAACAGCGGGGAGATTATAAAGCCGAAATGGTTTGTTGTGTAGCCAAAGGTTACGACCCCAAGAATTCCGAGCTCAGCTGAGGTTAATGTTTTCCTTTTTACGCTCGGCTGAGAATTTGACACCCAGCAGGGAAGAAGTTTGGAGAATTTGCAGCGGTGGAGAACGAGAGTTGAGGAATATACATCATCCCCTTCCCTCATTAAAGTGTTGAATGTCCAGGCGATCCCGATGCTAAGATTTCCTCCCCCTCATCATCTCGGTTTTCCCTCCCCTTTTCTCCTTAAGGAATTCCTCAAGGATGCGGTTAATCAGGTGGCACTGCCTCAAAATGTAAATGAGCGGAAGGAGTGGATCAATAAGATGTTGACTTCTGCTGCGAGCTGTGCTTCGGGCGTCCATGTTGAAATGATTTCCGCATGCGACCTTCAGTCTGCAAGTTCCGTAATATTAAATATGATACATCGCTCATATAGGACACTGAGGAAACACTGAGAGGCAAAATTGTTGTTGTTGTTGTTGTTATTATTATTATTATTATTATTATATTGTTGTTCTTTCCAAATGTATAATATAATGTAAAAGCTAAAATTGACCTCTAATGCATGTTTAACATTTCTAAGCCTTTAATTTAGAATTTATTAGCTGTAATTTAATTACCTGACACTTAGGTATGGGCCTCTTTAGATGTTGCTATACTGTTTATCATTTTTTTCCCCTTAAGGTATGTATTAGCCACTTTAATCTTTTGGCTAACGGTAGAGACCTGTGCGTCCTCTACTTCCGTCTTGTAATATCGCTCGTAGAGTGCAGTACTGCAGGAAGGCACGTGTTCGTTACCTCTCTATCAGGTAGCTACCCAATTGTCCTCACGGCTGGATAAACCCCTCTCTAGGGCTCCCTACATTTGAAAATTCATTCGCTGCCTGATGGTGCACGGAGAAAGTTCTTCTTTTAGTGAAGAACTTTATCATTGCGCAATTCACTCTTTTGGCAGTACTTCAGCCTAGCTCAAACTCCGGCCGTTGGTGCCTGAGGAAGGGATAAGTGAGGGAGATACTTGTCCTCGGTTACAGTTAGAACATCACATCGCCGTCGGAGATGCAAGTAGTTTCAGTCCCTCAGAAGTTACTCTTCCATACCAGACGCTAGGGCAGAAACCTTTACAAAGCGCAAGCCATCGTCACACAGCACCAGCCTTGCCTGAAACTTTCGACCTTGTAATAGAATGAGGTGAAATGGGAGGGCAAAAAATTGTGGAGAGCAAGGATTCGTTTAAGTAAACAGCGATTACGCATAAGCTGAAATTAGGGTGGCCCGTTCCAAAGATTTTGAACCAGGCACCACCGTTTGGGCATCGCCTAAGCCTCCCTGCTTGATAATTTTTAACATTAATACACGTGGAGCCGCCAGTTATAAGAGTTGAACCTAGTACGCTAAACACTCATTAGATGTGCTCTTTATCACCCAAGGAGTATAAAATTAGCGGGAATGTTGTAGGAAGAGCAAAAGGAGTTTAAACCTACCTACCAACCAGTTTTATTTCTTGAAAACGTTTTTGATACATTGCATTTATGCAAGTTATAGCATTTTGTCGCTCCTTTTATTTCTAATTATATTTTAGAGAAGAAAGTACGATTTAAACTACATATTTTTGTAAAATATTACTTATATCATTTTTTCTAGATTATTCACGCATTCACTGTACTATACAGTTCGACGTCTGTGGAATTTATCTGACGATACAGACTAGATATAAACAATTTTACTGCTATATGCTTACTTTTGCAATGCTCTATTCTTTGAAATTGATAATAGACTTTGAAATAATAATAATAATAATAATAATAATAATAACTGATGTCATAGTGGCAAACAACGTTACATCACACTATTCCTCCCTGCATCGTTCTGTTGTTCATATGCACTGCCAGTTTAGCTCTCGAGTTACCAAGCTACTAACAGAGAGGTATTTAACCTGAATCCACTGTACTCTTGTTCTGTTTGACATTCCGTTTCGAAGCTTTGTCGTTACTTTTGATATCTGAGATACGCAGTTCTGTTATAAATTAATTAAGGTACTTTTCCGTTACTATGCCAAACGTGAGGTACGTTTATCCAAAGCCTCCATTGCTTTTGACGTTGATACTATGCTGGGAGAAATATAGAATTGAATTATTTATTGAAGTGCTAAGAAGGCCAAGTGTGTGGTCCAAGTCATTCATAGGTGTAACCCCGTCACAAAAATATATTACAATAATGTTTAATAAATTATAAATCTTATTTTAATTATTCTTATTTCAATTTTTAAAACAAAATAAAATAGGGTTCCCCTGGCTAACGCCAGCTATGTTAACCTCTTTTTATTCGAATTTATAAATACCTTCCTTATACATGTCTTTTATGGACCGTCTATGCGTTCTGTACTTGTCTTCGGGGCCTGAACGGTGAAGTATTGTTAGGTATACCTTTAGAGGCTTAATGAATTTGTGATCGTATATCCAAAAAGTACTCACCTCAGAAACCAGAAGACGCCTCCTTACAATTAGCTGCCACATTGAGAAAAATGACTTACTCTTGCCTAGCCTAAGCAGCTCGTAGTGGTAGAGGCAGTTTAAAGATATGCCGTTAAGCGAAGTAATTGTCAATTTGCCGTTTTCAGCGCGCTTCACAGATATAATAAGAATAAGAACCCTAGCGCTTCAGAACCATGCACTTCAGCGTACTATGTAACCGTCCCTAGTTCAATGGGCGTTGAGGAAACGCGACTGTTATTTTGGAACAGGGATAGTATTTCTTGAGTGCCAAAACTGTCTGATGTAAGTCATGCTTTTACCGTTTTCGATCGCGTACTTAGTTCGTCTCGGGACGAAATTTGCTTGAACAGCAGTCCCTATAACAATAGCAAAGCACTTGTGCGGAAAACGTTGTTGTTACACTTGAGATGGGAACTGCACACACGTGCACAACGAGAGCATTAGAATTCAGGTGTCAAAGTGTTCTCACACGGACACTTGAGCAAGTGTTCAACAAGAAAAACTGCAACAGGTTAATTAATTCTGCGCCAATTACTAACACGTGTCGTGTGCGTTGGGAAGGTGCAGCAGAGTTTTAGTGCAGGATACACGCAGCTGCTACCCTACTTGTGTACGGGAGTATCGACCTCGCCTGGTCCACGTCTTAAGAGATGCTGGAGCCTCCGCTAATGAGATCACCTTTCATCTCCCTCGTCGCTGTACCCCATTACTGACTCCTGAGGGTTGATTCAAAAGGAAATAATTATTGTGAGACGAGCTATGGCGATATTCTCCAGGGGCGTCCACCTCCTTGCAATGAACCGCGAACTTTCTCGGCCTGTTCTCCCTCTTTCATTTAAAGTTGGCACCAAAATAATTGCTTGGTATTACTGCAACTCTTCCCCTTCTAATGTATCTTAAAATGAGCTTGTACTTAATTTCTGCTATAAAGAGAACTAAGAGAGCTTAATTATAATTATTATTATTGTATAATAATAACAATAATGTAATAATAAGTTTTCTTTAGACTTTTACATTATCCTATCTTGAAATATTTTTTTTTTAAAACTCAACTAGAATCTAGTATAAAGATAAGTAATATTCTATTAGTTTATAATATAATTAGAACTTAATTTCATGTATTTATTTGTTTAAATTACAAAATTATATAATATAATAGATTTTTATTTGGTTACGTTATATAATAATATACACACCATTAGGTATTTAGGTATTTATTATTATTAAATAGTTTTCTAACTCTCTGTATTAGGTTTCAAACATCTTATATGTATAACTTTATTACTAATACTTTTAATGTAAACATGTTTAGTCCTTAATATAAATAAATAAATACAAGCAATTAAGTTCTTATTATATTATCATATATTGCTTTCATCTACGAGCTAATTTTGTAATGCAATCTTCTTCTTTCGCGTATTTACCCTCCTACGCTTGTAGTATTTACACCCCCTGAAACTTACAAATCAATGTCCGGTTCAGTCGTTTGTCAAGAGCTAATTATTCTAGGAGCACATTAGGAGCTGCCTGAATGGATGTTCAATCCTATGTCAGGGCTGCCTCGAGAAACTACAGGGAAGACATAGACACGCCAGATAGATGGAATGAAGACGAATTATGAAAGGAAAGGTGAATCCGTGGGGGAAAATTACAAATACTGCGTTTCAAATACACGATAAAGTCAAGACAATCCAGAAAATAATACGTTTGTTTTAAGAGTATGTGAAAGTTAATAAATTTCCTGATTTTCAGACATTAGAGACTCCCAAGGGAGAATGAGATTATTTCTTTTTTGTCTGGGTGGATATATTTAAGAGTCAGTTAGGAATGAACATTATTCAATATTAGGGGTCGGTAAGGTCAGTTTTTATTTGCCTTTTTTTTTTTTTTGCCTGTTTTTGATCGTTATTGCTTTTTTCTGCGACTATTTACGCATTTTAAAAGGAACATACAGAATTTCAAAATATCAAAGTGAAAAAAGTTAAAAACAAAAACAAAATAAATGGCACGTTCACCCCACCAAAATATCTATTGAGAATCTTGTTATATATTAATTTCTTTTCAAGAAGTCAAAAACTTCCCCCAACCCATTCACTTAAGCTCTTTAAATATCAGGGCCTTCATTAATGAAAAGAACGCACGGTTACCTCGGGCATACGAATACCAGTAAAGAGAGAGGATGAGGGAAGTACTGTAGTTCTGAATATTTCTGGCGAATGACCTTGTATCGATTTGGCGAGACGATTCTAAAACTTTTGTGGCGGGAGTAACTTCTCAGCTGCATAAATGTAACAACCAATTGCAAGCGAGAAAGATGAGAACGGCACAGCTATGCAATAAACCGTCTCTACAATGTGTTCAGTACGGAAACAAGAGAAATACTAACCTCATTCTCCTATAAACGCATACAGAAAATAGTCTCCACCAGAAACCACTGCATATATTTTGCTTATTTGCCAGGACCATTCAAAACTATTTTAATTTGACTTGATCAACATTTTCATGGTGTCATGAAAGGTGATGTTCTCTTGTAACTGGTACGAGTCCTTTTGAATTAGCCTCAAATATGCTGCACTCACTTCAGCGGAAATATCACGTTATTTTTCCATGTTGGAAAATGTTCTCTCTGACAAGCGGCTATGACAGTTGATACGTTGAAAAAACATCTTGTTGCTTAGTAACCAAGAAAAGTAAGCTTAAGTACTTTAATTATGTGATAAAGAAATTATTAAGTATCTTAAATACCTATTTCCATTAATAATGAGCGATACTACTATCTGTTTCACTTTTAATAAATGACTATTTTAATTATATTACCGCCTATTTTCAGTATTTTAAGTGTCTTTTTGCTGCCTATTTAACCAAAATAAATGTCTGAACTTTCGGGCTTTGGTGATTATGTAGTGTTTCATTTCTCTGTTCTCAATAATTAGATTGAATGTTAATTTCCAGGAACTTACAGTGAGTTAAAGTTAATATTCATTTCTATATTTTGATAATTCAAACATACTATCAGCAAAACTAAGAAACCAGTAGTATGATACCAGCTATGCATTAAAACTAAATTTTGACACTCAGATATAAAACGTTTGTTATTATTAACGGATGAATATTTTGAATTTTCGGATTGGGTATTAAACTTGCTCCTGTCATTCTGCACTTCATATCTCTGTGAAAAGAGATCTTCCTCTTTAATTCAAGTAAAAAAAGTACCGAAATAAATTTGATGCACGCTCAGATTCACGACTTAAGTTAATCGCTCTTAAACCTAACAATTACATAGCTCATCAGAAACAACGGCAGACACACCGTCACATTATTTGCTGAGAACAACTATTTTACGAGTTAAAATACCCCATCCCAGTTAACGGTAAATTTAGCAATTTTATCGTCCATTATCTCAGAATAGCTGATTTTGCATTGTTTACTTATGAACACTTTTACATGTAATTGATAATATGTTGTACATAATTGTAAAAAATGTTAAATGTTTTAAATATAGGGATGTACTATTTATTTCAATTTTTGAATTTTAAATAACTGTACATAGTATTTTCATTAAATTAGTTGTTAATGTGTTGAAAATAGTTGGTAAATATTCCAAGTTTTTATTCTTGTAGTTTTTTTAATAAAGGAATTAATATGGAAAAGTTGGGGTTTTTTTTTTTTTAAATGCAATTAAACCTAGAAAATGAAAGAAAGCTCACATTTGTAGAAGAAATAAAAACTCAGAACCATTCTGGCTGTTAATGAGATGTTTATTTCTTCTTTTTATTTATTTTTTTGTTTATTTAGAGAATGTGAGAGAAAATATTTACAAAATGGTTCACGTTTAACTTAATAAATAATTCAGAACGGCGTAAAAAAGCAAATTCGGATATTTTTCAAAAAAGTTTAAATAATTAGAATTAAACTGCTTTAAAACACATATCAAAAAGTGGAAAATTCAAAATATTTCAATATCATGAAAATCATAAAAGTCTCGATTTTGTAAATCCTTCATAAAAGTTTAGCATGTGCTAAGCATAAGTCAATTTTTCTAGAATAAACATTTACTTTTTATTAGTTACCAGTTTAAATAACGCAGATGTAGGAAAAGAAAGAAGAAGACAAACAAAGAGAATAAAAAGATGAAGTGGAGAGAAAAATCAGAAGAGAAGGAATAGGAGAAAAGGTAAAAGAAATGTAAAGAATAGAATAGAAAATTGAAAGAATAGAAAAGAAACGAAGAGATCAGAAGAGAGAGAGAGCCAAATAAGAGACGTGAAATATGAGGTGAACGGAAGAAAGTAAAACAGAATAGGAAAGAAAAAGTAAAATGTTAAGGAGAAGAAAGAAGACGAGTATAAAGAGAACAAGAACAGAATTGACAAGAAAGAATAGAAAATCAAAAAAGAAATGAAAATGAATGGAGAGAAAGAAAGAACAGAAGAGGAGAAAAGGGCAGAGAAGAGGAGAGAAGAGAAGAGGAGGGCAGAGAAGAGAAGAGCAGAGCAGAGCAGAGGAAGGAAGAGGAGAGGAGAGGAGAGGACAGGAGAGGACAGGAGAGGAGAGGACAGGAGAGGAGAGAAGATTTCCTTACATAACGAAAAGTACCTAAACTGTAATTGTTTCCATATACAGAAACAGAAACAAGTAAATATAAGTGCTAAATGCATTAACGAGCTTCTTGTGATAGGTAGCTCAACTTTTTATTTATTTTAGCCTTATCAAAAGTGTATATATATATATATATATATATATATATATATATATATATATATATATATATAACTTCACTCTGTTTAGAACAAGTTTTCTTTTGTTTGCTTTTTTAAGGTATGTCTTTCCTCAAAACGTTTCAATTCTGTTTCTTACGTTGGTTGCAGTGATTGAGCTTAAGAATCTATATGAGTTTCTTTAATGGTGTTTAACGCCCTTTTTTACTACTGAGGTACTACAGTGGACACTGATGATACATGAAATGAAATAAACTGGGAAAGGATTTTTTGAAGGAAGGAAATGTTCTAGGCTTAAGTTTAGGGTACTTCCCCGGCATTTGCCATTTATGAGGACTGAGGAAAACCTGTAAAATACCTGAGTCAGGGAGGACGGTCCTGGCGGGATTCGAATCCCAGACCTCCCGCTCACGAGTCCGCGCCTGAACGACCTCGGCCACACACGTGACGGTATCTTATGAGTAATGGCATGTGCTTGTGCTATATGAATATTTATATATTTGGTTTTAATGTGAGTAGATGCGAAGTACTACTGAAAAATGTTCCCTCGTGAACATAATTATGTGATCTGCCTTCAAACCTGTCAGATAAAATTCGTTGACGTTGAAAACTTGGCTAATTCTTACATATACTATTTCCCAGCAGCATCAGATACAGAGATCGGTGATCCTGTGCGATCTAAAACCTAAGATGCAGGTCCCTCCCCGTACAGTAATGTCTGTGTTTCCGAACTACTAAGGCAATCGTGAGATTGATACATTAACCTCGAGAACGTTATTAGTTGCGCCAAAGCTTCATCTACCGCAACGTCTTAACTTAACGAGCAGGCCGATCTTCGGATGAGTAGAAAATATTTAAAATTACAGGCTTGTTACACATATCCCGGAAAACATTCGTCATGCACGTTAAACTTCATATGCAGTCGCTGTAAATGACATTTCAAAAGATGCAACCATGCGGAAAACTTGTTTGTTACAAGAATATAGAACATTAAAATATTTCTAAAATATACCATACTGGACCTGTATAAACCCGTTTAAAGACATGATAGGAGTAAGGGAGAAGGGCGAAAATGAAAGAGGGGAGAAGGAGGAACAAAAGTATAAAGGAAAAGACGGAGAAAAACTTTGGAAAAGAGAAACTAAGAGAATAACAAAGGGAGAAGAGAAGGTAAGAAGGGGAGAAGAGAAGGAAACAAAAATGAAAAAATAGAGGTGACAGGAAATGCAAAATGAAGAGAGAAAAGAAAAAGGAATGGTGAAGGGAAGATAGTGGAAAGAAATGAGATTGGTAGAGAAGAATAAAAGTAAAAAAAAATAATGCGATAAAGAAACAAAGACGGTAATCATGGGAAAAAAAGGAGAAAGTAGTTAAAAAGAATAAAAAAATAATGCAGAAAGAGGAAAAGAAGAAATTAAACGAACAAATAGTAGAAAACGGTGGAGTGGAGAGAAAAACCAGAAGAGAAAGAAGAGGATAAAAAGGGAAAAGAAGAATAGAAGAGAACTGAAAATTGAAAGAATAGAAAAGAAACGAAGAGAGCAGAAGAGAGAGGACGAAATAAGAGACATGAAATAAGAGGTGAAGAGAAGAAAATAAAAAAGAAAAGGACAATAAAACTAAAAAAATTAGACCAAAGAAAGAAAATGAGAACAATGAGAGAACAAACGTGAAAGAGTTGTGTTTAATGCCCGTTTTTACTACTGAAGCACCACAGACGGTGACACTGATGATACATGAGGTGAAATGATAAACTGGGAAAGGAATTTTTTAAAGGAAAGAAGCACTCCAACCCCAAGTTCTAGGGTACCTCCCCTAAACTGAGGACTGAAGAAGACCAGGCAAAAACCTCAGTCAAGGAGAAAGGTCCTGTTGGGAATCGAACCCCAGACTTCCTATTCACGAATACGCGCCTTAACGACCTCGGCCCCCGTGGCGGTACACGTGATAGATGTGAAAGAACAGAGAAATGAAAATTCGTGGAAAGAAAGGGGGAAAAAAAAAAGATAAAAGAGAAAACATTATACCTAAACTAGAAAGCAGATATCGCCATGTGTAGGTAATATAAGAAAAAACACTTGTATTAAAAACAGTAGAAAAGATTAAGGACAAATAAGGCAAAAATGATAATGAAAAACACCTAGTCAAGGCCAGAATGTATCGGAATATAAATAAGCAGGTTAAAGAACAGCATAAAACTTTTTCACTATACAGTGAAACTGCATGCGATTCTTTAACCAACTCCTTTAAACATAACTTTAAAACTTGAATTTCTGTACAAATGTGTTCACAATGAGATTTATTGATATTTTGAAATAAAAAATAGAATTAAAGCATTTGCTCTGAATGAAAGACATCTCCCTGTCGTGTTTTTATGGCTACTGCACGTCATGCAACGTACCCATTTCCTGCTCCAACACTGAAAGTTCAGTGCTTCTGCCCTCAGTCCGTTTCGCCTTCTTAGCTAACCCTCCTGAGATTTAGCGAGTATTCAACCCTTCGCCTCTCCGTTAACTCCGAGCAACATTTCACTGGAGAATAGAGGAAAATACCGTGAAGGGCTCCAGCAGAAATATCAATATGTGTCGGATGGGGGAGCAAGAAATGTTAAGTTCGTCTTCTAAAGAATCGAGAAGACATAAAAAAGAGGGAGCTTCTCAATTAAACAACCTTTAAAGATTTGAGAACAAGAGATATTTTGCCCAGAAAAATTTTGATAAGACAGTATTTAAAAAGACTTTAATGAGAAAACTTTAAAGTTGAAGAATTATCTTCAAGAAGTCTTACAATCGGGCAAGAAAACGACTGTATATCGCTTATATCGATAATAAAATAATAATATAGCAAAGTAGATATTTAAAATAGACAAACTTATAACGTAACAAAGAAAATTCGCTCTGTTTTTTGAGTAGCAAAAATCATCTACAGTTAAGGCATTGTAGTGCAGCACTCAAAATGACGACTTCGGCCAGAATATACCGCTTGAGCGGTTGTACAGTCATTCCCTACCTGTTCCTGAAGAAAGAAATCCATGCCGAAATGAAAACCCCATTGAGGGACATGGACATCGACCCAGAGACCAAGACTCCATCCAAACAAAGGAAAATATCCTGGTCAGCATGTCCGAAGACGTTTCGGGTGCAGGCTTCAGCAGGAAAGAGGATGACTCAGAGAAGGTCATCTTGTTTGACTTCCTCCACAAAGGACAAACAATCAAAGCCCAATATCCTTGCAACCTTGAGAAGCGTCCTAAATAAAAGCTGGCGTGATTTTCCTCCAAGACAAATCACTGCTCTCGACTCTTTGCAAACAGTTCATGAATATGGTTTTGAACCGTATGTGGCACCATTTCAATTTGTTTCCAAATATTAACATCTGAAAGGAAACGGAATCAATAGCAACGGCGGTGTCTTGAACGCTGTTCGTGAATCGTGTGATGACCAAGAAAACTATTTTATTCTCTCCAACTGGAGCACTGTTGGCAGATGTCTCATCTCACTTCTACGGAACTCAGTAGAGAGGTCCTGGTTTCATCCTCCCAAAATAGCTCACCTTTCGTAGACAAGCTTCTTTCCTTAAATGTTGGGGCTTACATTCCCTGGACCTTGTAAGCTAATGCCAGTCGGGAAGCTTTGGGCCACATAGATGGATGGATATACCTGAGCGGAGGAAGATAACTTCGGTATGAGTTTTGCTCACTGGTCCTTTATGCTTATGCTTCGGATGAAGGCACCTCCGGAGAAATGGTTGAGATGAGGTTACTAGCTAGAATCTATGGGTAGTGGAATTTATTTCTGCAGATAATTGCCCAGTTTTGAATACACGAATAACATTTCTGAGAAGGCCCAGGTTACAAAAGATCAACCTTGTTTGCTATGAAAAGGCAATTGCACATCTGGCATTATGAACTCCTTCCGTTCCACCCCTTAATTCTCTTAGAGGTTGGTACACACACTTTAACCATATCCGACATCCTAGACCACTGCAGCCACGCCCATTCTAATGTGCTAGAACAAGTATGTGGCCAAATTTATAGCCATTAAAATGGCATATCACATAAAGGGATTTGCATTACATATCACAACCTCGTTCCTATTTAACTTTGATTATACTAAAAGGTTTTACGGATCGCATTTGGGAAATGAAAATTAAAGGACTGAAAAGTGTTGACAAAGATTGTGTTAAACCAAGATTGGGATTTTAGAGTTACGATACCAACTAATATACAGGGTGGGCAAAAGTAACTACACACTTATTGAAAGGATTGCACTTGTTTTTATGTTCAAATCGTTTCGCTTCTGCATTAATACACCGTTGGAGTCTACCTTCTGACACACATGCAACACGGCTGAATATTGTTGTCCCGATTGCGGCCGGCTTCCTCAATGTAAACAGTCAATTCTTCAACAGTTTGTGGTTTCCTTCCATACACTTCGTCTTTAACCATGCCCCAAGGTAAGAAATCCATTGGGTAAGATCAGAGGATCGTGGTGGGAACTCAAATGCTGCACGATGTCTAAGCAATCTTCTATTAAAATCGTTATCAGCGTTAAGTTCGAACAACTGTAGTATAATGCGCAAGAGCTCCATCGTGCTGGCAGTAGAATTGATCAAAGTTGTCCAAATTCATGATGATTCCTGGTGTAACCTCTTGAAGTAGGGCCATGTATTTATTACCATTGATATTTCCGTCAATAAAGTGCGACCTAATTACACCACTTGCCGATATTGTAACTCTCACATTTACGCAGGTTTGATTTAGCGCTTGCTCCAAAACAACATAATGGTTTTCCGTGTACCAATAAGTACAGTTATGTTGGTTTACATGTCCCGATAACTTAAAGGTGGTCTCATCCAACCACACAATGTTTTGAAAGAAACTGGGGTCATAACGATTCTGATCAAGCATAATTTCACAAAATTGTAGCTACCTGTCCTGATCATCCTCCAACAAATCATGTGTCAGGCGTGGAATGTACACTTTGAACTTCTACTGATACAATATCCTTTAGATTGACCGATCGATTGCTGGAAATTCTACCACTAATCGTCTTGTGAACTTTCTTGGACTAGTCGTGACAGCCAGACACATATTGAGTTCATTTTCCTTTGTTTTTCACTGCACTGTACGTATGTTTCTAAGTTTGTAATACTGTCAGCGAGAAGAGCAGGAAATGAATTGTCAGTAACAGTTGCAAATGCTAATTAAATAAAGTTTGCTGTAAAGACCGGTTACTAACGAGGTTTAAGTTCTGCACTGAGGGAATGGAGAGAACATTCCGCGTCAGATCCTCCATCAAGTAACTCTGTTTACAATGTACTTCACAAACTTGAAATTGAAGGTTCTGTTTGAAAGCGCTTTGTAGGGGGTGATCTAGGACACCATGAGCTGATGAAGGAAAACGTTTTGAACATGTTTACGTACAAAGAAGTGAAATCAAATGTTAACTGAAATTCAATAAGTATGTATTTACTTTTTTTCATCACTCTGTATATTCTATTCATGTATAGGCGTTTGTCTGTTTCCAAATCAAAAGAGGCTACCTTGCCATCAAGCCAATGAACAACCGAAACTTCTGTTTCCCTTTGGTCTGTAATTCAATAATATATTGGGAATTCTGTCACCTGTCATTCTTTGTATATGTGTGTGTAAACTAATTGTGTTTAAAAGTATTAAGCCCATCAGTTAAATTAAATATACCCAAAGTTTCTCTGACATTTACACTTCGTTGTTTACCTAAAATGGTGAATGGTGTCACTGAACATATAAATCTATCTCCGTCACTTCATTCTTCATTTCAGACCTTTGTATTGTCCAAATTTCACTACCATAGATGGGCATGCAAACAGCCATCAGCTTGTAATACTGCAATTGCGTGTATCTTTTTGTTTTGCCTATCAGCGTGCGTCGAACAGCACTACACATCTATTAAACTTATTAATTTTGATATTAATGTATTCACTCCTGCTATAGACACACTACATCCTAAATAAAATTATCGATTTGGTTCGTTTATACCAATTTTGCATCTTTCGTGGTGTTTTCCCAAAAATGACAAGTATTGTTTTTGTTGTGTTACTTTAAATACACCGCCACGGGTGGCCGAGGTCGTTAAGGTGCGGACTCGTTAGCGGCAGGTCTAGGGTTCGAATCCCGCCAGCACCGTCCTCCCTGACTGAGGTTATTTCCAGGTTTTTCTCAGTCCTCATAAGTGGCAAATGCCGAGGAGGTACCCTAAACTTAGGCCTGGAACGTTTTCTTCCTTAAAAATCCTTTCCCAATTTATCATTTCATCTCATGTATCATCAGTGTCCACCGCCTGTGGTCCTCAGTAGTAAATACGGGTGCTAAACACCACTCAAAAAAGTTTAAATATTATATTGAGCAACGATTTCATTTAATTTGTTGTCTAAAGTTTATAGTTGGTCTTCTGTCGCCCCAAACAAGATCTGATCATCTGCAAATAAAAACAATATTTAAAAATTGCATTTCCTACTTTAAAATGATAGTTGAATTATGGCATCGTTAATGTTATTTCTACCGAATATTTCTCTTTTGTAATGTTAATCCTAATAGTCTAGTTGCTCGTATCTAATGTATACACATGTTATTAACATTAGTATAGTTATGTAGAAGCAAAACTTTTCACATTTATATTTTAAATCCAAAAATTGTTTCTGGAACCTGCCAATCACCATGGACAGTTTCCTTGCCGCCTGTACTACATAACATGTACAACCACGGTTCCCAGATAAATACGGATAAAGACGTAGAAATTGGCCATTAAAGTAACCTAAAATAAAACCGTAGACATGTTTAATGAGATCAGTTTTATGGGTCATAACATTTGTGCAAAACACAGAAACGGGGGGGGGGGGATTGCAGATGTTATGCAATGAAATCTAAGGTACGCTAATGCGTTTGGAAGTCATTGTGACTAACATTTGAAGCTTCAAACATTTTAATGGAACAATAAAAAAAAATCTGCAGTTACTGACAACGAGGATAAATTTAATGCCGAGTAGCTCCTTCTAAGCTTTAGAATCTAAAGGAAAGGAATGTGCCTTGAGTTGCGTGCCCTTAATTACCGAAAGAAACCTAATTAGTGGTATTACAAATATTCTGTTGTTCTAATTATTTTAATATTTTAATGTTATTACTGCTAATGTTATAGTTATTATTATTATTATTATTATTATTACACTTTTACGTAAATGAATAGGTCGCAAACTTTATGACATAATGCAAAAAATAATGATATAAAAACTGTAAAATGCCTGCATATTTCTATTAACGCAATACCCATCCGTTCCTATTCAACATTAGCATTCTTATAGAAAACTAATACATGAATTCGCATATAAATAATGCGACTGTTACTTGCTCTAGTTCTTCAGAATAGACAGTATTGTAAACTTTTATTTTTAAGATTACTACCATGATAATTAATTCATTTAGCATATCAACACTATACTGCAAAATAAAAATATGTTACTAAATTTGAAATTCTGGAACACTTTTGCGAGAGTTCTTGTACATTACCTCATATTTCCCATTTTTGTTTTCATTAAAATTACTGCCCCGCTTTGGTTAAAAGTCGTTTCAGAGAAACACGTTTAACGATTATAAACCGCTGAATTCAGAGGATCAAATACAAGATTATTATTAATAATAATAATTACTTATACAATATAGGGATCGGTTTATCGCATGTAGATAATTTGATTTTTGTTCGTAATATTCGGAAAAATCTCAAATGAATTCACTTTTACTGGAGTGAAGAAGTGTCGTTATGCTTGTAATTAGTGTATAATTGCAAAAATAAAGTAATTCATATTTTTCGTGCATGTACTTTTTTATATTCATGCGAACAAGAAAATTAATAATGCGTTACATTTTCGCTCGAATCATTAAAAACACTTTCAGAAATTGGTAAAGTTTCACCGAGGATCATCCCCATGTTCGAAACTGAAAAGTTGCATATGAGACGTGTTAGTGCTCGGTGGTTCCACGGCAGCTGATTTCCGAACAGAAGGACGCTCACTTGGAGGTTTGCATGCAGCTGAAGATGCGGAGTTTCTTTCAAAGGTAATCGCTGCTGATGAAACTTGGCTACATGATTTCCATCCTGAGAGTAAAGAACAACAAAGCTCTAGGTGGAAATCTCCATTTTCACCAACACAACACAGCAAACGCGATTGCCACTGCTGGGAAAGTTATGGTTAGCTCATTTTTCGATATTCAAGGAATTGCTTAACAGCATGTATTGGTGTTACTGCAAGATTATATCACAAGCAAAAGGCCACATTTTCGTGCAACAAGCTACTTGCTACACTATCTCACAAAAATCGACGTGATGTACAAATTTAGTACAGTGTAACTTTTTCTGTTCCCCATATTTAAGAAACACCTTCGTAGGAGGCATTTTTCATCATCAGAAGCAGTGATGAAGACTGCGTAGGCGATTCTGAGGGACATGTCATAAAAATGTTCCAGCATGTACTTGAAGACTGGCAGATGGGCCTGGTTACTAGGATTTTAACAACCGCTGATGATGTGTGCCAATCTCCTGTGATGCTACAGAATGTTCATAAGGCGACGCTGTGAAGTTTGTCCTGATCCTTTATTTAAAGAGTGTACTTTGGGTTTTTTCACTTCTTTTTTATAATGTTTGGTTATCTAACCTTAAAAATAAATAAATGCAACTGTCAGAAGTTGATGAGTAGTTGATTAATTGGTGGCGGACCGTAATGCAAACACGCTCTGCAGCAGTCAAATGTTGTGCTTTGTTTGGAAGCAATCATATTCCGAGTAAACAGGTACAAAGGTAGTTGAGTTAAGCAAAACGAAAACAATGAAATTACCTGTTAATGAGTCACCGGAGACCACGAGTTCCTTATATCAAAACACTCAGAAAAGATCCATGAACAACTTGTGAAAGATTTGGGAATCAGTCTGTTCTTTTACTGTAGCAATTTTTTCCCTGGTCAATTTGTCAATTGCTCCTGTATTTAAAAAAAAAGTTTGTTTCTTTCATATCACCTAGCAGTTTACCAATAATTATATTTAAAAAATGAAAAAGTAAATGTGCTTGGATATAGGTGCAACATTTGTGCAGCGAGAATTTATGAGAAAGGATTTTGACAACATAAAATAAAGGTAAAAGAAAAGAAGGAAGACCAAGACTAAGATCTGTCATATTATGAAGTAGACGATGAAAATCAGAATGGAATATACACCGTGTGCTACTTCAAGAAACCCTTAAGGATAGAGGTAGGCTCCATTTTTATTTGACAATAAGGGAACAAAGACTGTCGTGTGTGAGCTGTTTGCCGAGAATTCAGCTGGGAGTTGTGGGCATCTCATTATTCCCTTCCTTTATACTGGAATCTTGACACAGGCCGGGATCTTCTTGCATTGCCAAACATCATACAATTCCCTCTGGTCGTCTACGGAATTCGTATTTCTTCTTGTGTTTACTCTGTTCCCTGCCGAGGAATCTAGCGGATACACAGGACCTTCCCCTGTCCCTTGACAACAGAGGTCTTAGCGAGATCAAACACATGGATGGGGCACTTTAACAGACTGCTAAGCCAAGGGTACCAAGAAAAAAAATCTGACTGAAAATCGCGGAAGCAAGTAAACAAACGATAAAAGTATTAACGAGATAGTCACAAAAAAAATCACCTGAAGATAGCAAAACACTTTTAGAGCATGCATTAGCTCTTTACATAAAACAATTGGAATATTTCCAGATATTAAACATAAGAAAGTACAACGAGAGACCAAAAAAAAAAAAAAAACAGAAATGTTACTTGACTCTGGCAAAGCTGCTGTAGAATTTTTAGAGCAGGTGTGAAACATGGCATTTTTAGCCTCACATACCTTAAGGTGCATAAAGAAGGTCAGTTTTTTATAGAACGCGACATGTGTAGAGCAGATCAGCAATCCCCAAAATGTTACCTTCATATCACAAGTTATCGTTGGCGATTACAAAGATGGAGAGTCCTAATAATAAAGTTTAGAGAAAAATGAACATTAATGTTTAAAATCCAGTGTTACAGTATGTATGCATAACGCGATTACTTTTAATTAATTTTATTTTATGTCAGCATGTTGTAATTTAACAGACTGAGGGACAGAGTTGTAATATTGAAAATAAAAATTTAAAAAAATAATAAATATCATCACTGACTTGAACATCTGTATTGTGTAAGCCTATTGTTGCAACAGCTGGTTTTGTTGCACTGTTCATGAGGTATTTCACTTGTAGAAGATATCCCGAATGAAATGCCTTGGATTGGAACATAGAAGCACCTGTGGAATGAGATATAAACGTGTAACATTAAAAAGAGAGTTGGCCATTTTTCATAATTCTTCGTAATGGGTTTCTGACGTATTGTAGGCTAATTACTTATCATATAACACAATTATCTTGTCTCTTAATCATCCTCTTCTTGGATGTCTGAATTTCTCCGTGGAACTCTTGGCTTCTTTTGAGATAAATGTCTTTAGGTTCTGCAGGTCTTTGAACTTTTCCTTCTATATTGGCAATGTCTACTGTATAAACTTTGTAGATATTGAAACCCACCAACACCCAATGCAGGAACATCTTGTACTCTGTTCTGCCCTCTTCCTTGTTCAGGTTACAACAGTCTTAAATCAGGACCCATTATCCCATCAGGACGAGAGATGAGTATTTGCACTTCTTTTACGGATCCTATAGGAAATTGACATTTGCCTTTAAAGTCAGGCCAACCACGAAACATTTAATACTCACACTCAGTAACTTTGAAAGGTGATAGTTTTTTTCTTAAATTTTAACATCTGCCCATTCAGTAGGGAGTTCTACTATAACCTCCTGATTACTCAGACCTATATGAACGACCTTAACCCTAACCTTGAAAGTATGTGAGTTAGTCAGGATCGTCAATCTTAAGTTTTATAGGCCGACACCTTTTAATCATTGAACAAGAAATCAAGCTTCTTAGATACTTTTGTCCATTAAAGTTACATGTTATTACATTTTAAAATGGGCATTCTATTATCCAAGTTGATGTTCTCTAAACACTTCAATAACAAGATGGGCCCAGCTCATGGCTTTGTGCTAATAACTTCTTGTTTACCTCACTTAACCCCCCCCCCCTCAGTTGTACACACGTCATCACCTGGTCTTCACAATCAGCAACTTCCATAATTGACATCAACTCTGAAATGAATTATTTTGAAATAAACACACTATTGCGATGCTGCTAATGAGAAACAATTATTGTTGCTTTCAACAGTGCCACTCAAAATTTGATTATCATTTCTATTCCCTGAAATGAGATGAACTCCTTCTGAGTGTTTTTTTAAAATCATCTGCTTATATATGTACCCTCATAAATATTTGCAATAACCAAGTAATGCTCTATTAGCCCTAACTCAAAAATGGGCCCCCCCCCGTCGTTCTTCCCGCCAACCCTTCATTTACTTGCATTGTGGCAATGTATACAATCGTTTTTACACTTAGAGTATGGAACACGTCCGTTGTATTTACATAAATTCTACAAAAACATTAATCATCATTAACTTATAAAGATTAGGCATAAAACCTATTCCGGATCCAAAAAAAAAAAAATGAACTATTCGACTTTTACCATGACAAGCTTCGGCCGCTAAACCCTACGTCATAAGCATTCTACTTGAGTTACACTTAATAAAACGTCGATCTGGCCGGGTATGAACCCGGGAATCTTAGATTTAGGAAGAAACATTACTGCTAGACCACTGATAACAGAAACTTCATTTTATATATATATATATTAATCATAAATGCAAACAAATATAAAATTGTATTTATTTATTGAACTAAGTACAATTAACACCTTAGGATACGATATAATTGTCCACAGAGAATGATTTGGGCAAGGGGGACGCTAAACGGATGCATTCCCTGGAGGAAGGGATAGGGTAAAGGAAACTCCGGGGGCTATGAGGAGGCTATGGACTAGCGGGCCCTGTGAGAGTCTTGCCCGGTCTACCAGGAAGCACGCGAGTCGTTTCGAAGCCCCCAAGGAGACCGCAAGAAAGCATACCACACCATAAGACACCAGCCCCTCTCCTCTAATACTCCCGACGCTGTAACTGAGGCTATGAAATGAAATGTAAGATCATAGAAGAGCGGATAGTTCGCGGAAAACAAATACCCACCTAGCTTTCACCTTAGTGACCTCGGGAAACTAAGAAAAAAACCCAAGGTCAGGATGGCCGGGTCAACGGTTATTGGACTCGGGACCTCCTGAATGCGTATAAACCACCCTGTTTAGTAAATTAATACCTTACGGTTTGGCTTCAACACTAGTTCCGTTCCAAGCCGTAACAAGCAAGGAAAGAAACATACAAACAAAATTTAGAGTCAAAATATTAATTTCAATACATTTTAATCTAATTTTTTTTCGAAATTCTCCACTACAAACGGAATTCCAGTATTACATATTGTTTAACTATATATTTTGTCCACATATATAATGATTCTATTATTAATTGCTTCAAAATACAACAGGGAATAGAATGTAAGCGGTTAGCGGTTAGAGTTCAGCAAAATACTGAATTATTAATACTTTTCATTCTACAACTAACGAACTTTTATTCTGCCCAAATTCAAACAACTAAAACAAAAAATGCAGTTTGCCAGGGTAACAAAAGAAAATGAAAGGTGTGGGGGCCTCATGTAGAACGGATATATTTTATTATATTCAAAATTCACAGGAGAAACAGATAACAGTTGATTGGTTTCAATATTAAGTGTATGTTTGTTCTCCAGCATATAGTAGTGAAATATTTCAGCTTCTTATGAACAAAACATATAAAATAGTTTCATGTGGCTAGATATAAAACAAATACATTCAAGCAAAGTTTCTCGTGAAACACAACAGAGTTAAATGTTGTTCAAAAACAGCACACCCTATTCGAAAGGCTTGATATCCTAATGAAAGTGACTGAACGTCTCAACCGCTGCATTAGAAAAGTAACCAGTTGAACACAATGCTAGCCAAAAATGCAGGCTACAGTGAGCTGTATAATATCAGTGTCATTTTAAGTGAATCAAATATGAAGCTAGATCTGGATTTAACTCCAAAAGAAGTTGCTAGGTTTAATGGTTTCTATTAAATTTTGTATGTTGAGCAGAGTTTTAGAGAATACAAAGCAATTTTAAGTGATAATGCTCGCAGAAGCAGTTTCGATAATGTTTTGTAACCCTTGCTTCATTTATAGAAACATTACTATAAATCAACTTGTAATAGTACAAAAAAATGTTCTAATTATTTTAATTCCAACATCCAGAATGTACTTCTGGTGTTAAGAAAAATATCACTTTTACATAGTTTTTACTAGCATGAACATTTGATAAATACAGATGCACTTTGTATTATTTTGGACACTTTTTAAATCAATTTAGTCATATTTTCTGCTTATTTTGATAGTTTTAGTACATATGTATGCATATATTCAATTTTACTGCGACCATCTCTTTGGTCCAGTAAAGGTTGAGAGGTTCCGTGTTGCATGCCCGGCAGATTATTAGAAAGGTTCAAAGTTAGAGAAGTTTGGAAAGAGGTCAATCCAGCTTCGTGAGAATAATTGGAAAACATCTGATTGAGAGGTAGCGAACTCTAATTAACCAGCATGGACACATACCTTCTGCATTGCTGAACTCTAACAGTGATGTTGCAAGACGGAGGTAGGGGATGCAGCGGTCGCTGCGGTAAGCCGAAAGCCTTAAGTCTTTTTACTACATATAAATTCTGATCCTAATTAAACATATTGTAAAAAATTTTAAAGGAGATCAACGGTTTTTTAATTAAAATTTATTTTAAATAAGCAAATTTTGAAATGAAATTCCTACAAGTGTAAATATTAAGTATACATTTTGAATAAATTGTATTAAATTAGATGATATCTATTTCAGAGCATCACATAAATTCTTTGCTTGAACTTTTAAAAGGCCTTTTAGAAGACTATAAAATTCAAGAATATTTTTATAGCTTTGCCCTTTTGTTTTCAATTGAAAAGATAGAGTCAATACAAAGTCTATCTTAATTTTACTGTCGGTAATAAAATATGAAATGAATAGATAATAACTTATTAATTTAAAATGTTTGTGTAAAAAATGCTAATATTCATAAAAGGGGAAGCAGATGGCGATTTCCTCATAAACCGTCCGTTTTATCAGTTTTACTGACTGTACACGCAAGGATTACTGCGTCTGCTTGTTAGTCGCTTTCTGCGCGAAATTAGTGGTAGCGTTCCGGAGGTGATTTGGGAGTGTATGAATTGCCACAAAAACTCCGGGTTTAATGATGCGTCTCTGAAATGCCGACATTTGTCAGAGTTTTGCTTAACAGTGGCCTCTTTCACTGAAACTTTCTTATGAATCCCGAGAACTGGAACAATTAAAGGGGCAGTAAAACAATAAAACCATTTTGAGAGCGAGACATCTTCATAGGAAGTTGGCTGCCGGACTCTCGCTGGTTCAATGCAGTTTCTTTCTTTTGCTGACAAATATTTATAGCGTCTTTAAATCACGCGGAAAATGCAAGTGCTGCTCGGGAACAGAGACGATTGTCTCGCATAGGGCAGCTGTGAACAGCAGCGCCTGCTTTGTTTCGTTCAATTTATCTTTAGTGCTTGGAGGAAAAGCTACAGTAATCCCGTTGGCTTACACTTGGGAAATATCTCTACACGGTCACATATACGTATAGTTTTAAACGTTAATTTTTGTATTCGTCTACTAAAATTCTTACTAAGTGTTATTAATACAAGACCAACGTTTCACGATTTCAGCAGAGTTGCAAAGTATAAATAAAAAATCGATTTTTTTTCGTGATAAAAATTAAAATTGCGGCCGCTATAGCGATTTTAAAACTTTTGCTTTAGGTTAACTCTCATCTTCAATGTTCCAATTTTTCTGGTTAACGTACTTGAAAAATTCTTTCATTAATTGATCATTATACACGGAGCTTCGTTTAGAAAAAACAAAAATTGCGGCCGTTAGAGCTTTTTTTTAATGGTACGCCCGTTTTTACTACTAAGGCAACACAAGCGGCGGACACTGATGATACATGAAATGAAATGAAATGATATATTGGGAAAGAGTATTTTTAAGGAAGGAAGCGTTCCAAGCCTAAGTTTAGGGCATTTCCCCAGCATTTGCCATTTGTGAGGACTGAGGAAAACCTGGAACAAACCTCAGTCAGGGAGGGCGCTACTGGTGAGAATCGAAATAATGTTCTATAATGTTCAAAATTATTTTTTTAAACAGAAATAAATCTTATTTTCCGGTAACTTAAAATTTTGATAAAAATATGTATTTTTCTCAGGATTGGCTGAACCAATTTTCTTAAAATTTTGCACACACATAATTATGCAAATATGGTAACTAGATGTATTTAAATATTATTCTTGTACTCAGGATAACATGTCTGCAGTTTAAGTAAATAAAAAACCCAAGTCAACCAATAGTATTTAAGAAAAAAAAACATTATTATACTACAGGGTTTTCAGTTTTTAACAAAAATTTATTTTGGTTTAAATGTTTTCAAAACTGTTTTATGTCCATTAGAGAATTAAATTTTTGGGAGCATCTTTAAATAAGTTTTCTTATTATCTCTCAAAAGCTCATATTGATAGCTTTACACTTCTTGGTTACTTAAAGAAAGCATATGCAGATGTTACTGATATTTATTTTTAAATACTGCAGAATCATTTTTCAGACAGTCATGTTCAAAATAAATTGCATTTGTTTTGGTACAACACATGACATTTAATCCGCGAGTGGTCAGGAATGAGATTTTTGTTTATTTTTCTGGATGATAGTTTAATCTTCAGAAAATTGAATAAATACATTCATATTACACATACATGAATAAGTTAATTAAGCCACCTATGTTCCATCCACGGCTAGGGCTTCCGCAAGAGGGGAGCTCATTGGTTTCTCATATGGTGAGCTAGTCCATATGAGCTACTGTCCCTATGAATTAGTTAACTAATGTTTCTTATTTTACAAGTGTAACACAATTTTAACTAGAAGGTTCAAGTGCTGAGTCTATTAAGTTTTTGTATTATAAGTTTGGAATCACTTTCACAATTGGCTTCAGTTGTTTTGCAGCTCTTTCCTAGGTTCGTCGGTTCTAGTGGTGTAGTGGTAACCATACTTGCCAAGATCTTTTAGGGAGTACCAATCCAGTGTCCTAGATTCACGGCATGTAAAAGAACCTCTAGCCTGAAGCAGCAGGTCTCTCAGCAAAATTTATCGGCCGTTTTACGCCCTGACGCTGATGATCTGAGATGTTAAAGAGCGTCCGTAAATAAACCAAATCAATAATCTAGACTCTTTCAGGTACTTATGTTTCGTGCTACGCTGTTTTCCTGAAGGAATCTGCCCATTTCGGTTACCCTCTTCCTTTTTTACCCATACTGGATCCCACGTGGTAGCTGTAGGTCCCCATCTGCTGCTTGGTAGCCTTGATACATGGCCGTCCCATTTCCATTTCAGGCTGTTTGCATATAGATGCATTTCGTTTAGTCAAGGCATCTTTCTTAATTCCACAGATGATATTTTATCCATGAAGGATATCCCTAGTATTTTTATGAGCATTCTAAAACAACAGGAGTCTGTGAAAAATTAAGAAAGTGTGCATGGCTTGATTTTGTTGCAGTGGTGATTTAACTACTCTTCTCCACCTATTGTACTCATTTTAACACAAGAAAAAAACATGACAAGTGTTTTATCTTGGAGATTAAGAAAAATTAACACACAAACGAAATCACGCAAGTCTTCTCGCTAAATGGAAAATATTCTTGACAGATTGGTGCTAGCCTAACTGTACATAAGGCCTATTCAAAAGAAAGTGGAATTTTGACCATAAAAGTTTGTAAAAAGAACACTTTAGTAGATGGACGTCCATTTCGGTTACAGTAATCCTCCAGAATATTCAGAAACATAACTACGCGGTTGGTCACATGATTAAAAAAATGCTCACAATAGCGCGCGTGACATTTCAGACTGTACCAGCTGAACAACATAAAAAACGTCTATTATTCCTTGCAAATGAGTAATAACAATTGCAGTAATTGAATGACAAGAATACATGAGTCAAAACTGAAAGAACTTGCTGAGTTTATTGAAAGGTGTAAAAAAGACAAAAATATTTAAAACCATACTATAAGACAATGAAAATATGTTTAAAAATAAATTACTTATATTTATTCAAAGTATGCACATTTTTAAGAAATATTATGAAATATGTAATTTAGAATTATGCATATTGGATTCTACAATGTTTCCTAGTGCTCCTCTGTCAATGGTCTAAAATAGTTTAGAATTATAGACGAAAGATTTAAGAGTATCTCAAAAGGTGATACCTATACAAAAAGAGTTGAGAGTCAACATTTGTAAGCAACACTTAAAAGACATTTTGGAATGGACAATTTCTTGACAGCATCACTGTGATGCTGAAATCAAAGTACAAATTAAGGAATGGACCCATAGGAGTGCTCTATCCCTTAAGAAATTTAAGATTTATGCAACGGTAGGTTGATAATGTCGCCAAAAAATCCGAGCCTGAATATCACCGTGAATCTTTAATCGTCCTTCCACAAAGCAGTCAAAAATATGCATCTAAACTGAGCTGGAGGTATCTACCAATAACCTTCAAGCATCTGGTTCAAGGTATGTCTATATGTAAAGGCAAAATGTTCATTAAATTTAGTATTACTATTGAAAATATTAGTGTTTTATTATAAAATTATTAGAAATGTTAAATCTGCCTTCTGAAATAGTATATTTTCTATTAGTTTTTATGAAAACCTTAAGATTAATATAAATGAAAGTATATATCTTTTCCATAGCTCCAATAAATATATTTAAAACGTTTGTTCTTTATAATAATATAATTTGTTCATAATATTATTTTAGTGTTTAAAAATATATCTTCAAATACACGAATCAGATTCTTATTTTTTATTGAAAATTTTGATGTTTTTAAAGAAACATTGCATCATGTAAGGCTCTTTATGTGCTGAAAACATAGGAAAATAGTTCTAAGCAGATGCAGTTGAACTAAACATTTATTTTTATGCAAAGGTTAGTACTTTTGATATAAACCGAACGGGGTGGATAGGCGGTAATTTTTGGAATTCCCATTCAGGAAATCACAAGTGCATATTAAATGAGGCCGAGGTGTTTTGTCGTGGTTTCCCCTAGTTACTTAGGCGAATACTGGGATGGATTTTCCACTTTCCACAAATTTCCCTGTCTCTCATTCCCTCTCAATTCATCGTTTCAGAGTTGCAAGGCCAGGCGACGTTGGTTGGCGGTGAGCGGCGTGCAGTGGTGGAATTTGTTCACTGGAAAATTTTCTCTGGCATCTGACAATAGCCCTACCAAGGTCTGAACTCCTTGGAGGGGCGACTGCGGTATGGTAACAAATAAAACAAAAGGAAAAAAAAATAACAAAAAGAGCTTAGAAATCCAAAGGACAATCCTTCAAATAATGGTTTTAATCTTTATTTTTGCTGTTTAGCTTCATAAAATAATATTTATTGTACTGCATATGATGATTGGTAGAGTCACATTAAAGAAAATGTAGGTAAATGTTTAAAAGGATCATAAAAGCAGGGAACATTAAGGACTTCACCTCCATTACTTCACTCCTTTTTCCCAGAGGTTCAATAGAATACAAAAGACTGAACCCCTCCCCTATCTCTCACAGTGCAATCCCATCTAATATTGATGTAAACCTTAAAATATGAAACAAGCACGATAAGCGATTTTGATTTTATATAGTGACCTATATTGAAACGTCAAACACGAATTACAATTTGTTTATTTTTTAAACAATGTAATGTTCTAAGAATATTTAGTTATTGGCACTTTTTGATGACATTCATATTGAAACTGGAGTAAAATCAAGATTAGTTAGTCATATATTCTTCTCCCCTCCCCCCATACTGTCGCAGTTAAGGAACGTTGTATGTGACAAGGTCGTAAATTTATACACTCGCGTGGCTTGCGGAACGTGGGTCAGGCCTCATTCCGAAAAATCCTGCACTCGTGCCAAAAAGTAGCACTTTACGACTTTGTTTCATAAATAATTACTATTGGTTGAAGCTGTGGAGATATCAATCAACCTTTCCTGCTCTCTACCTACACAAGCTACGCCCACAGTTGCAATTGTGCAAATACATACACCCTCCGTCCCGTTATATGGACTATATGGACCAATATAAAGTTATTAAATATTCGCGATTGTCCAGTATGTAAAATAAACCATAAAACGTGAAATAGGTAATAGTTTGGAAGTGTTCAAAATAAATGTAAATACCAATAATTATAACACATGTTAGCATAACATTTAAACAATAAATATGTAAGCTTCTTTTTTTACAAAAACATAAAGTGCAATGCTATAATGTTCAGTTTTCTTAACTATGAATAGATTCAAAAAAGTCCGGTAATTTTAGATGAAATAGCAGAAAAGATTGTTAAGTGTCATCGTTGTTAGCAAGCATCATTCTTAAACGATCTATGACAGATTTTCAACCAAATTCTACAGTGAGGTTATTTCAGTTATGGGCCGCCTTAGTGCGCCGCTTACTGGGCAAATGCAGCCGCTGCAACCGAAAAATGGAAATACAGTACATTTATTTCTATTTTAGTATTTATATGTTTATTGAAAGCATAAAATGATACTGTATTCAAAACTGGCAATAATAAACGTGCCTGCGTTAAAAGATGTTTAAAAAGGCCGCTCAGTGGCGGTTCGGAACATGTGTATTCTCATTCTCATCTTCAAGCTCACAAGTTTATTTTATTTCTCAGTGCTAAAGATCTTAAGCTGCCAAAATTCGTTCAGAATTGTATTGAATTTTATGTAATAAGTAAGGACAGGTCATAAAAAAGTCAAGGAAACTGTGAACAAGAAGATTGGCTTCTGCCTGGAAACAAAAGGGTGTCATCTTGGATTTCATCAAAGCGCAAGTGTATTGTGCAAGGCTGTCGAAACTGGGGTGTGCCATTTAGAACCATCGACTAGAATGCTTCGACAGGAATTTTGTTTCTTCATGATAACGTGCGTCCAAGTAGTGCTATACTTAAAGCCTTCTATTGTACTCGTACAAGTATGGACACGCTTTGCTGCGGAATTTGTCGACAACCGAGCTCCGTGATTGGTTCGCTAGCATCATAGTCTTCTGGTTGTCATAGTCATTCTCGTTAGACCAATTTAGAGCAGAGAAATGTTGAACTCATAAAGCTTTTGTTCTAATTGAATTTGTTAGGACGCCCTCTAAGC
Source organism: Metallyticus violacea (assembly GCA_030762175.1). Classification (NCBI taxonomy): domain Eukaryota; kingdom Metazoa; phylum Arthropoda; class Insecta; order Mantodea; family Metallyticidae; genus Metallyticus; species Metallyticus violacea. Next base: position 62,122,781 of record CM060841.1, on the reverse strand, counting down.
CTTATAATTCTTATAATTCATTCCTATCCGATAGGTTAACTGTAGGCCTTACACAGTTTATGACAACACGATATAATAAATGCATTAGAACCAATAATTTAAATAGTGAATAACAAAATAAAATGAGAAATTCTTATTTTAAGTTTCACGTATTAAAAGGATGTACTTAATAAGGCCTACGTTTAATATTTTTAACCGATGACAGCCTTTTCCTCTGCCGGCAAATGACCCGTCATTGACCGCTGAGTTCGGATGCGATATTACGCGAAAGTGCAGTAACTATAACTTGACGTAATCTCAAAAGTATGCATTTTCTGTCTGACTTAGGTCTTCTAATGCGAGAAGAAGAACATGAGCAGAGGCAGAAGGTATCATTCAACAGTATAACACAAATATTTTAAGAATTGATTGAATGACAATCGAGTAGGACGACAGAAACTTAACACGTAGTCTTGTGGGAGTTGGAGACGGTTAGGCCCAAAATGGAGCGGGTGCATACTTGTAAAATAGAGGGCTTTAGCTGCACTTTCAGCAAGATTAAGGAATTCCAATGTGAAGTTTTCAAGTATCCATTTTATAACCTCCAATTATCGTCATACTCGCTTTCTAAAGTTCGATGATAGTAAAGAGGTGAAAGCAGCAATGCTTAAATGGTTGAAATCCCAGGCGGTAAATTTGAGCAGAGAACATCCAAAAGCTTGTTCCTCGATACATTAAATATTTTTAAAGGAGTGGTGACTAAGCAAAGAATAAAGAAAACTCTATAATATGTGACAAGTAATAACTTTTTTAAATTTGCTTTTACCTTACACTTATTTTGAAATGCTGCTCTTATCTTATGCTATTCCGTTTATTTGACTATATCGTTTTAATTAAACTGGGCAACAAAAAAATAATTTTTGAATGTTTCGAGCACTTCATGAGGCAATTCCTACTAATTTTGGGTTGAGAAAAACAAATATGACAATGAAAAATTTTTATTAGCTCTAGTTTCTATGATATACACAAGGTGGAAGTATTACATATTAACGGATTGAGAGAAAAGGATACATTTTAATTACATACATGCTAACAACAATGAAAGTGCAATTGATTTTTTAACTGGTAATTACATACTAAGAGTTCTAAATTACTGGAAAAATACTTCGCAGTTAGTCGTGTCTGAAGAGAATCATGTGGTGGCCTATTGACTTCGTCGTCTTTTAGCTTGCCTCTTGTGATGGAGTTCCGCAGAATCCCTATACAAAAACCAACAGTAATCCGCAAGCATTACTTCATTCCAACGGCCCTGATACCTTTGTTCCATAACAGAAATGTCCTGATGAATCTCTCCCCATGTTCATCACTAACAGCTCCACAACTAGGAGGGAAAAAGTCTAGGTGGGAGTGGAGAAAATGGATCTTAAGGGACATGTTGCATCCAAGGTTACGGTATTTTTGCAGGAGCACTGTCACCAAATGCTTGTAGTTGTCATCTCTTTTGTTGCCTAAAAATCCATGAACAACACCCTTGAAGGCTTCCCAAGCTTCCTTTTCTTTCCCCTCCAAAACTTGGTCAAATCTTTACAAGTTCTCTTATTTGTGGTCCGACAAAAATGCCTTCCTTAACTTTTGCATCACTTAATTTCGAAAATTTCTCTGTGATGTACTTAAAGGCCCATCCTTCTCGGTTCATAGCTTTGACAAAGTTTTTCATCAAACCCAGCTTGATATGCAGGGGTGGAAGAAGAACGTCTTTTGGGTCCACAAGAGGCTTGACAGTCTTTACAAGTGGCGTCAGATTGCGTTTCTGTGAGGAAAATGTTATTTCACCACAAATACAACAAAAGTTATTCACCATATTTACACATTTTCGTGGCATTTTTACAAATTTTACACTAAAAAAGCACTCGCGAACCAGAAATTTTGCATTAGAGTAGAAACTACATGTAATTCACAGTCACAGCAACAGTATCTATGTTTATGACTTACAAACAGCTGAAGAGCATTTGTGTTTTGTTATTTGACAGGTGTGCCAACTCCCCAAAAAAATTCCCCCAAATTTAAAATCTTCACTCTAAAATGAAATGTCACTTTATCTTCAAAACAAGAGCTAATCTATCATTTTTATGGTGATTTTTGAATTCAGCAGATGGAAATACATGTAAATTCACTATTTTTAAGCCCGAAACATTTTCATTGTTGCCCAGTGTTATTATATTAGCTAGATTTCAGATTTAAATCTTACGCTATCCTCTTCTTTCTAATTTAGTTTTTCTTGAAACTGTAATCTACTTGTAGTTACTGATTTAGTGTAATTTTAAAACTATTTTGAAGCTTATAAAACAGTGTTTTTACTGTACTAAAATATTAAAAAGAATGGAAGTGTAGCGGAATAGAGTTATTGTCTTTGCCTTCAGTAGAGAACCAAACAAAAACCGAAGCGCCACGTACAATTGCCGAACTTTTCCAGTGTGAAACCTCATCGGGAGATTTTCTGTAGCGTGCAAAATCCGATAACTTTGAAGTGGAGGTGCGGAACTATGTCCCAGATTTGGGAACAAGAGGCGGGATTTTTCATCTGCTTTCCGCAAATATTGAAGATGTGGAATCGCGAAGGGTAGCCCGTTAATCTGATTTGGAGTGAGAGTGAGTCATCAAGTTGGACATCCCCGAGGCGACCAGGCGGCAATCCGTTGGAATTATGGGAGTAAATGCGAACAGAGAAGGCAAATACTTTTGTTATTCCGACTTAAGCCCCTGTGAGTTTTTACACTCTCTACATGACGGTTAGGGTGAATGTAGAACTGCTATTCAACTGTTATTAATACCGAGAAAACGATGCAAACAATCAAACCCAAAAGGGATCCCTACCTCTGTCATAACTTCCATCTGTTGTTGTTGTTTTTTTTGGCTATTGTTTTCATAAAACCATGTATTAACTGCTTCGATTGAGCATTTTGTTTCACTCTGTCAATATTATATGGGGAATAAATTAAAACTAGCAGTGACGATTGCATTGTTTTTACTTATGTGTGGCAGAAATTTTAAGTAAATTTTCAGCTTGTTAAAAGTGCATAATATTTCACTAGAATTTATTTGTAACCTTTCACTAGATTACGAGAATTTTCTCCTACAGGAAACCCGATTGGCTACGCAAAACAGACACTCCAGAGATAGTCAAAACAGTAGAAGAGCGAATTCGAGGGAATCCGTTCCGAAAGCAAAAGATAAATGCCCAGGAGCTAAACATATATGCACTAAAATATTGTGGCATATTACAGAAGACCTACATATGACAGCTTATCGGCGATCAATGCGACATCGGTTAACAACTACCCTAGAAAATCAGATATGACAGCGCTAAGAGGCTTCTCCAGGGGTGGTCTCAAACCTTCGATGTCTTCTTTACCAACGAGAAAATATAAAGAACGTTCCTACAGTAAAACCTTCTATTTTATTATCTTGGAAAGCTAGATATTGGCGATAATGCTATAAAGTTTGAAAAAATTTTCACCAATATCTGTAAATTCGGTTACGGCACACAGATATCAGCAGTGAATCAGTAAAACGGAAAAATGTTTGACAAGGATACAGAGTGAAGTCCTGCATATATTTAATACAGCGCCTATTCACGCTTGCTGTACGTATGCTGAATCTAAACAGTGGATACAGGTGCGATGAGGTGTTAGAGAGTTGATGGCACAATGTAGTAGTAATTGTACATATACCATAGTAGCACCAATACAATAAAAAAATTAACAGGGCAAATACTTTTATGATACACATGGTATGGTTAATTTAGCACAATATTTTACATTAGATATTCACAATAAGATATAAAACATATACACCGAAATTGCCAAAAAATACATATACACTTTCACAGTAGATATCTATTTAATATGTTTCAAAGTTGGACCGAAAAACAACAGTAATGTGTAGTATGATGTTCTGTAAACAGATGTGACTCACATACATTATGATAGCGTTGCTACGCGACAGGTAAATGAACAATGAACAAATAAAACCAAGATTATCGTATGATGTTCTGTAAACAGATATGATTCACATTACGTTAATTAGCGTTGCTACAACAAAATGGAGCCAAAATTATCGTTTGAACAGCGGAAAACAAATTTAAAGTGGTTGGAAAACCGAAAATGTTGTTGAAGTTCAAAGGCAATGGAGACGTGTGTACAGAACAGAACCGCCAACGCGAGTAACAATTGCACGCATTCCAGACAAATTTGAGACTCGTGTTACCGTATACCTTAGACAACCAGCTACACTGGCACACTTCGGGAAGAAATTGTAACGGCATATGCTGAATCGCTGAGGACACTTTCGCAAACGTTGCTCAATCAATAGTTCAACGTACTCAGAAGTGTACCGACGCCGATGGTGAGCATTTTGAGCAACCGTTGTAACTGTAAAAGTCTAAGGCGATTAGTGCTCATCATTTTCTGTTTGTGTGAATTCAGTTTTGTTATGTTAACACAATTTTTTCTTTGCTTGAAGTGTATATACATTTCGGCATCCTCTGTATTCAGCAATATATAAACAATTAAAAAATGAAAATAAAAGATAAAAAATTAAAATTTGAATAAAATAAGAAATACCAAAATAATAATTTTAAACTATTAAAATGTGTATAAAGTATAAAGAAAATCCATTATGGATGAAACAGATGGATTCAATGTGTTTCCCTCCCAGGTTATCAGCCTTTTAAGAGCTGAGCTGTCTCGCTTTCATCAGAAATTTACTTAATTTCTCCTCTCCTTCCTTGCCTGCTAGCAAAGCCCAGCATGATCACTCCCTTTGTTGATCCTGTAAAGGAGTGTGGTAGACTTTTCTCTCCAGTCTTCCGTACCTTTACATTCATCCATAATATGTGTCCATGATTCCCCCTCCTCACATATAGGGCAATCTGAATCATCCGCCATGCGCTTAATGTGAACCACGGTCTAATGAGTTTAGTCCCTGCTTTGATGTACTGCTCCATCTCCCATTCCGATTTCAGCCCCTGTTACTTACACCTAAATCTTCTCTCTACATTGCGCAATTATCTTCTGCCTATCCATATCCATAAAGAAGTTCCCAACCGTCCTCCATATGCTCTTTCTATCCTCCTGGTCCGCCATCCAAATGGAGCTCACCCCTATTGTTTCTAGGTCTTTCCTGATTGTCCATATCTTATTCTCTCACCTCCCTAGTTGTTCATGATAGCACAATGCTCTAATTATTGTTTGGTTTCCTTAAATAATTCGCAGCCAATACTTCACTACTCTTACTATACACTCTATGGTCTCGCTGTAGGCCCAGCTTTCTCTCTTAATTCCGCAGTTGGCTGCGCTCATCCCCAAAATTCCCCAAATTTACTTTCAGAAAGCATGTCCTCACAGGTTCGCAATTTTCTTCTCGTTCCCAAATTCCAGCCCCATATGTTACTGTACATCTGATCATTGTTGCCCCAGAAGCGGTTTCCAGTGCACCTACAGGCATGTCTGGGATTCTGCTACGCAACGAACAGTTTCTACTGCTTTCATCCCTGCTTTATGCTTTTCTAGTCAATAAGCTTCGTCCACCTGCCTCTCATCGTAAAATTCTTCAAGTTGTCCAGCGTCTGCCCCGGGTAGGTCCGTGTCTCCGCTCTGCTACCAATCGATCCGTTATTGAAAGTCATTGTTTTTGTCTTATTCACATTAACGGTGAGTAACCACTCTTTGCAGTAGGTTCAAAGTCCATCTAGTCCTCTCTGTAGGCCGTTAACCGAAGTAGAACACAGTACCATATCATTGGCTTACAAAAGCGCTGACACGGCATCTTCTGACATGATGTAAGAGATGAGTCATGCTGGGGCGGCCCTGTACAGCTATCATCTGTCTAAAGCCAAAACGCCAATCAAGACCAGTGTCAATGCTTTGGCGATAATGTTGATAACGTAGGTACTACGGATATTTACATAGAAACAGATAAGAGTATCGAATGTAAATTTATGAAGGAAGACATGTAAATAGTTGTAATTTGCAAGAGTTTCCTTCTGGCCTGAATCTGGAAATTCTCACCTTCAGCTCAATCATCGTCATGTAGCGGTCAAAGTTGATGGCTTCTCATGGTTCCAGAATAACTTTCGTGTCCCAAAAAGCATTGCTTTGAAGTATGCTCCGTTCTATGGGCAGTCATTTGCCCTCTGGCTCAAACGGGTAATAACGTGTCTGATCATTATATCTAGGATTGGAAGCGATATCAAGAATTTGGCAGTCCAGAAGAACAACATCCGGATAAACCAAGGATCGCATCTGCTGCACAAGATAGATTTTATGTTTAAGGCTCAGAGGAAAAAGATTACAGTTGCCACCATGTAAGAAGTGGTCTGCAGAATGTTAAAATTTTAATAATTTCAACCTAAATGTTAGTAACAGACTGCGCGAAAGAGTAATTCATTCCTATCGTTCAGCAATTGCTGTATTGCCGAGAACCTGTCAATAATTGGCAACAGAAACAATTAAGCAACGTCTCTTTACAAATGAATTATGCTTTGAACTCAATCCAGACTCCTAGAAAACGCATATGGAGGCAACCAATAACACAGCCGGAGAAGGGACCCATGATATATCCATATTCTGCTCTCATTATTTGGAATTTTTTCTTGAAATATCTGTTATAGTTCCTGTTCAACGCTGGAAGAAGTCGTCAGAGACAAATGGTTGAATTTGGTGACAATTTTTAAACATTTGTTTTCTTTCTTCGGGATGTGCGATCTTTTTTTTTTTTTTTTTTTTTTTGTAAGCACTAACATTGATATGGAAATGACGTGGAGCATAATCCTGCTGGGAAAAAAATCATAAAGCCTTTCCCCATCACAACCACTGTTCCAGAATGTCAATTGTAGAAATGTAATACAGAAAAGTGGAAAACATCAAGTTTAGGAGATTCATGTCCCAATTCAATGTTTTTATGACAATTTTGAGAATTTTGAGTATTCTAATGTCGACAGTTATGCCCTTTTGACTGATTAAAAAGTCGCTTCTTAGCTTGAAAATTAAGCGATTCATGAATTTGTCATCATCTTCAATAAATTGTTAACAATAGAACCCCTTGTATTTGTGACTTGCTTTAAATTTCAGTTTTGAAGCTTTAACACACAACATACAATATTCCATTGTCATTCTTGAGTTTGTCTTTAGATTCTGGGATTCTTCAGTAACACAGAACGGCTAATTTTCTTTCTTACGAATTTCTTATGCTAATTGCAAATTGCATTCCCCCTCGTTGCCCTTTTACCACAGGCATCAATAACATTTGCTTTTATTGAAATCTAACCACAGAAAACATTCTGAAAACCCGAAATTATCCGCTTTAATGCTATAACCAAGAGCTTTGGAGATAAATTTAAAAAACTTCAAGATTCTTTCTTCACCACACACTTACGGAAAGTGTTATCGACTTTATGGATCTGGTGTACTAAAAATGGCTTATCTAACTTGGTAGATAAATTATCAGAGATATAAGGTAAAAACAATAAGCCATGAAAAATCATTTTAATCAAAAATATACATCATAAAATAAAAATGATGTAATTTTTTTCACACAAGTCATGAGTAAGGTTAAAAACTGGGTTCAAGGCACAAAAGTGTTCGAGTACCGACCGTGACCTCATTTTTTCTATTTGATTCTACGCCTAACATAAGACTTGTGTGAAAGAATCTCATTTAATATAAGTCAACCCTAATAGCATGTTAGCTATGAGTGCTCGAAGGTTTCGAGTCGCCTCTCTAGTAGTATGTTAGCTATGAGTGCTCGAAGGTTTCGAGTCGCCTCTCTAGTAGTGTGCTAGCTATGAGTGCTCGAAGGTTTCGAGTCGCCTCTCTAGTAGTGTGTTAGCTATGAGTGCTCGAAGGTTTCGAGTCGCCTCTCTAGTAGTGTGCTAGCTATGAGTGCTCGAAGGTTTCGAGTCGCCTCTCTAGTAGTGTGTTAGCTATGAGTGCTCGAAGGTTTCGAGTCGCCTCTCTAGTAGTGTGTTAGCTATGAGTGCTCGAAGGTTTCGAGTCGCCTCTCTAGTAGTGTGTTAGCTATGAGTGCTCGAAGGTTTCGAGTCGCCTCTCTAGTAGTGTGCTAGCTATGAGTGCTCGAAGGTTTCGAGTCGCCTCTCTAGTAGTGTGTTAGCTATGAGTGCTCGAAGGTTTCGAGTCGCCTCTCTAGTAGTGTGTTAGCTATGAGTGCTCGAAGGTTTCGAGTCGCCTCTTCCGAATAACAAAATTTTTCAGTTTTGAGTTCTTCATGATATATAAACTTAGATGAGGAAATTGGCGGTTGTGGTCGGAAAGAGCAAGCAAGGTAGCTCTGATTGAAGAGCAACGGCAAGGTAAGACGAAAATAACGTTTTGAGTCCTGGCTGTTATCATAAATTTTTCCTGATTAAAAGTAAAAAAAAAAATTGTTAAATAACGCTAAAAAGAACAAGTAAAATCGCCATTAAAAAAAAAGTTCCATCCATTGGATTTAATGGGAAGGAGGAGGGCATATCGGCACTTCAGCCTTACTCAAGCGCTAGCCGTTTGTGTTTCGTCCCCTATGGTGACACCTCCGAGAGGAATAGATGAGGTGAAGGAGACCTGGACAATCATAATCCAGATATGATGAGACACGAAAACAAACAAGATCCCTAACAGTGTTTTCAGGCTTTCTGACGCAGACGGAGCTCCACTCCCAAAGATTTCGAGCCCCTCAGAAGGGTCGCTTCCATAACAGATGCCGGAGCAGAAACCTAACTAGCGTGTAAGTCATTGTCACCCCCGCACACAGCACCGAACCACCTTGCCTGGCACTTTTGACCTCGTAACGAAAACAACGGAATGATAGGAGGTAAAATGGGAGAATGGAACGGGGAGATAGAGTACATCCCAGTGTTCGCCTTAGCGACTAGAGAAAACCACAAAAAAATCAAGGTTAGCAGTTGCGAGTCCCAGTCGTTACCACTTGGAGTCACCCCGTAGGTGAAAGAGTTCCACTTCCGTTTTTCATAATTTTTTGTCAGCAATATCAATCTTTTTCTAGAGCTCAGCTGCAGGCAACACCTTTTGCTTATCATTACTGTATGTAAGGAAAATTATAAGAATAGAACTACCTTTTATACCTTTGTTACATAAAAGAACGCACGTCAATCTATATTTGAATGATTACCCTCTTTGTACTTTCACGTGATTGCGATTGCGCGATTTTCAATTTTAATTTCATTGGTGAAATCATGCTTTGCCTTCAAATGTGACAGTGCAAAGGGACTCACTCTTGAATTGTTCAAGTGACAGGACGTAGCCAAGAAGTTCCCGGGGAAAGGAGTTTCTTTCGGCTTTCTCTATAAATTTAAGGCGTATTAGGTTAATTTGGTGACCCAAGATTGTTATGAATTTATTCAGTATTATAATGTAAGCTGAAAATTTTAACACAAGGTTTCTTGAGAGAAATTACGCCATTTCGCTTTGTAGTTACCGGACTTTAAAGCTGTAAAAACTTTGTTTCAGAAACTATTGGTATGTTAGGAGAGTTGCTGCGTGCTTAATTGAATTATGTAATTTTGCCTGCTACGAGGTGTATTTAAATTTTGCTAACCCAGTTAAGCACGTTTCTATGTTCCAATTTTAGGCAATTTCATAGTAGGTTGAACCCATTTGCAGAAAGCCTTGAAAGTTTAATTACAAACCGTTTTTATTTATGATTTAATATTTTATAAATTATTGTATGTAAAATCTGGTGACTATTTAGATTACGCACATTTTAATTTTACATTAAGTTTACCTCAAAACTTGTTAAATTTGGGTTTTTATTAATAACAGTTTAAAATAAAAGTAGTGAAACTAATGTTGCTAAAATCCTTGTCTCCTTTTTGCAAACCGCACTCACGCGTTCTCTAGGCGTTTAAATGTTTCTCTTTTGTAGGCTAAAGAGTAGCAAGAAACGGCAGAGTGAGGATAAAAATCGTACAAGATGCTATAAGTAATAAGAGTCACAAGTGATACATTCAACATGGTTATTTAAATTACATCGCACAGAGTTCTGTTTTCGTCATAGAAACAGAGACGCCACTAGAGCATGGTTAAAAAGAAAGTATTATTAAACCGAATAAGTTACTATTATCAATGGTAACAAAGTTGCAACTGCTGTAGATAAACAACAAATATAAAAGTTGCAAGTGGTAGCAGAGCGTAGTTATTAAAGATAAAATTTGTCTCTAAACCGACTTTGCACTTTTGACCTAATCATATTTTCATTAACTGAAGTTTAACTATATGTTAAATATTAGAAATACTATCAATTTTTATGGATACTTTCATATTTCTGACGTGGTTGTGTTGAAAGGGTTATTAACACATCCCATCTAAGACCTCTGTGCATAATGCGGAAGCACTTTCGAGTTGCAACGTATCACATTGCTCGTATATGATGGGCTCTCTCAGTTAATACAAACATCCAAGATGCATTGGCACAGGATTGCTTTCCCACAGTTCGAGTGCTACCGCATGCACGAGCCTGGAATTGAACTGGGACCCTAACGCGGGGAGACCAACCCCTATAACCGCACACTCTCCGTCCCAATCAGGGAGAGAGCGCGGAACTCATAAAACAATAATTAGCGAAATGCGCCCTAAAAAGAGAGGCAGGCCTACTATGATTGATCGAGGATACACTGTCCCGTGCTCCTCATTAATAAATGACTCTCGGTGGAAACCACATTCGGCCTGGATGAATTCGCATGAGCAGTGTCTCTACATCACGCGATGGACACTGCGATCTACTCCCACAGGAGTCTTCGAACCTTCCTGGCCAACATTACAAGAATCCGCTATTGCTATGATCCAAAAGCTACCGCCAAGAATGTTGCGTTTCTAAAGACTAGAGCAAGATATCTAGTAATGGACATTTCATTGTACGATTTTAGGTTACACTCAAATACATACAACTGTCGCATGGGCCTTACGGCCGTACATGCTAATGTCGTCCTTATAGCAATCAAAAGGGCAATAATGCTCATACATACGTACATACATATATACATCACATACCTACCTACACACAAATCTACAGGCATACATACAAATACACAAATAATTCATATATTTAAGCCTTCTAATAATAATTTAAATACAAATACATAACCTTGAATGAAATCCTTACTCTTGAACCCCTTCCCTTTACTCCCACCCCCTCTCCATCTCCCCCCTCTTCATTATGGCCATTAACCTCCTTTGTCGGGTTTTCTCTAGGAATATTCCCAAATTGTGTGAGTGTCTCGCATGGACCAACACTTCCCGGTATATGTTCAAATTTCTTTTGGAATTCAGAAATTGCGGTGATAAATCCTTATTTCTTGAAATCTCCGTTTCCCTGCATTCTGCCAAAATATGCCTCCAGGTATCGCTTTCTCCTCACAATGGGCAAAATCTTTCCTCGAAAGAATTGTAAAAGAAAATAAGACATACATTGGTCAAAAAATTAGAGGAATACGTGTTTAAATCAAAGTCCCAAAATAGATATTGATTCAGTTTCATTTTAGACAGCTTGTAATTATAGATTGATGAATTGTGTACAGTTAGAATAGGTATTCTAACAAACTTTCATTTCACAGGATTAGAAATAGAACTAATTATTGATTGATACAGAAAACAAAGTGGAAATACAAGATTACATAGCTTAGTACTCAATGTTTCCGTGGTTATTTCAACACTCAGTACCTAGTGTGTGCTCCGTAAGCTGCGATGACTTCATAACGTCTATGTGACATGCTTCGCACCAGCCTCCTAATAAGCATTTGTGGGATTCTCTCCCATTCTTCAGTGAGTGCATTTGTGAGTTCTCCCAGGTTCTGTAGCACAGCAGAACGCTCGCGAACAAGTTTTACCAGCTTATCCTACAGATGTATGTGTGTATATATGAATTAATTGCGAATTCCAATAAGACAACGGGTGGTAAAAGTGAAAAACTCAGTTTTGTAATAAGGAACAACATATTGAAACCAGAATGTTAAGGAGGACAAAGCATAGGCTACATTACGTTTAACAAAAAAATAACACGTGCAACATTTACATTGTTACAAGCGGAGTGTGAATAAGAAAATGTAAGTGTTGTGTAAAATTTGTGTAATAAAAAAGTTCGCCTCTTGTAAAAAGGTTGCATTCCTACGCCTATCACTGTGAAATGAAAACGTGCAGATTATGTAGTCATAAGGTAACATCGGAATTTCCCCGCTGCCATTCTGGACTGAGGAGTTCGCCTCTATCAGCTGTTGTTCGGGAGTGGAGCTCTAGCAGCTCCAAGAATTTCGCTACGGCTATGGGTATATTATCACATTATAATTATATGAAGGATGCAGTGGTTACAGGCTGTGAATAATAACGAAATACATGAAATATTTAAACCTTCCAACAATTTAATGTCTACATAACAAATTTATTTCCTTCTATGTCTTTCAGTTTGTTTGTTTTGTGTGTGTGTGTGTGTGTGTGTGTGTGTGTGTGTGTGTGTTTGAGTACAAGTCCCTTTCCCTTTTTTCTGTTATTCCACTTTATGAAAGTTTAGATGGTTCAATATTAGGAAAACTTTTAGGAGTCGGAATCGAATTCCAGAACATGTAGGATTAGTTCCAACTCTAATTTTTCCTCTTATTGAATTAGTGGTTTCATTTTTCGTAGAGATTCATACACAGTTTGTACTTTGAATACTTTGGCTAATTAATTCATAAGAATCATTGACTTTAAGCCTTTCCGCAGGTATTTCAGCATATCCAGGATACCAGCGTTGCCACGTCTACTTATTTGATCTCCTTAATTTTAACCATGTCTACTCTTCTACTTAAAAACTGTAATAAATGTAGTAATTCTTATTTTTTATGAATTTCCTCTAAAAATACAAATATTGTTCTGTTTTAAAGGATTTTTCGTTTTTAGCAATAGAATTTGTTTTAAATCTCGCGAATAAATCATTGAATTTTTTAAAGACTGAACATATGAAATCAAGGATCGAGAAAGTGTAAATGCAGCCTTCCAGCGTCATCACATTTTTATTATATCATTCCCCCCCCAAAAAAAAACTGATGACATAATACTTGCGACCTATTGAGTTGCATTCATAGAATAGTCCCCTCCCTGCACGGCCCACTTGCGATTGGGTACTAGCATAGACTTATTGTTGATTTCAACGTCTCTTAGTTCGCTATTGGTCAGTTTAGTAGTTTAAATAGTTCGCGTGCAGCATTAAAGAGAATTGTATTTTTTTTAATGTCAATTTCATATTATCAGTGCGTCAGTGCTTTTTAAGTTGCTATTTTTACAATACAAAACAGGCAAATATACACATGAGTTCATTGCCGAAAAAGAAGGTAAAATGTTTTCAAAATTACATACAAATCTGAATGGGAGAAGGAGAAAATTTTCAAGAGTTGAGTTGTGAAAAATGTAAAATGGAATTTATTTGCTTATTATTAGGCATATTGTTTTCACATAAGCATAGTTTCTGGGAGTAAAATTGTTTTAGGAAACCATTCCGAAAGCAAAAGACACGTAGAAATTGTGAAAAGGATTGTTACAACTCTCTGGTATCTCATTTTCCCAACATTAACTCCAGAAAACAGACACCTAGAGGCGATTTTTGCGTAACACTGAGATTGAAAACAGTACTGAACTGGGAGTGGAAGAATTTCGGAAGTATTGTGCAATAAAAAAAGTGAAATAACAAACCATTTTTTCCCAAATGTGGCAAAATTTGTTTGGTACCTGTTGGACCTTCCAACAAGTTTTTTATTCAGAATAACTGACGAAAATAAAAATTAGGAACAATCCTGGTGGGACCGATTCCTGCACACAAAGGGATTACTAATGGCGAGTGTTATTCATAAAAAGTGGACAACAAAGCGTGTGACATGTTTGACGACAATGATGAAGACTAAAACAGCAGTGGTAGATAAAATAAATAGAAAGTTTCATCGTTTGTAAACATGAAGTAAGTTATTAAAACTACCATATGCAGTATTTAAAAATCTATAATTCATTTATCTGTACATATGTATAATTTTTAATTGGTTTAAAATGTTCGGAAGAACAATAGCTTTGAGTTTTGTTGTCTACATAGTTCTTGCACTGACATATCCTCTATTTTCAACATCATGGGTTGTAATTCACCTTAACCTTTGCATGATTCCGTCAGCCAGTCTTTAAGAAATATCTTTACAGTTCAGCAGAGTAACTTGTAGACATTTGCCAGAAGACACCACCTTGAAGATGTCTGCTTTAAGAGGCACAGACAGTGTTTCTACAGCGCTAAGCAAAGTTATCCTTGTGGAAGCTTCAGAGCGTATTGATTTCAGATTGATGCTCTCAGTGGACATCAGTAGTCGTGCCCCAGGTGGCGCCAAGTCGTTACCTCTGTACCAGCCTCACAAATATTCACAGGGTCGCAGGACTTGCACGATTGTTTATTCAGCAGGTGAATCTGGAGCGAGCCCATCCGTTTCGGATGGCATTTACTTTACTGGACGGACACCATGCGAAATATCTCTTTTGTCCCCGCTCCCTCAAGATGTACCTTCCCTCTACGTAGTAGCAAATCAGACTGACAGAATCTGATATCGAAGAACATCTCCTGGGAATGACTCTGACTAGAATAAGGGAGGAATGGAAATTTCTTTCTTGACTTCCGTACATTTTTACTGGGTACTGCTTCCTGTGTTGAATATTTCGCTTGGAATTTGGTGAATACTTGATATGTACCGGTGTTGTCTTTCCTGGTTGGATGGGAGTTCAGAAAGTAATCTTGGAACGGTGTTGCCAATTTCATCGGTTTTGTTCCCCTCTCATTTCGCAGTACAGAAAATATACATTACCTTAAATCACATTTCTACATGAAAAAACACAGAAAGCGAAAATAAAAAGCACCAAAAACACTGCTTCCTCCTCCCCTTACATTTCAAGTCCCAAACATCCAAATGGTTATTACGTTCACTGAATTTTCTCAGTTTGCTGTATAATGTAGGTAGTTAAAGTCACAAATTCAACTAATTGTAATGAGCATCTGTCATTTTGAAAAAAATAAAACTGACCTAAAATGAGAAATGCCTACCAAATTAACTTTTGAAGTGTTATATTGAGTTTTCGTGTTCTAATGGCACTCTAGAACGCGTCTTCAAAACTGTCTACATTTCCCTAACCAATTCAGTAAATTGTTTTCTGATGCATGGTCGAAACCAGAAATTCTTAATTTGGTACTGCCGTAATAAAAATGATTGCGGACACTCCTTAGCATCACTATTTTTCTAAGTATACCCCGCTATCTTGTTTTTAAAATGAGATAATTCTCATTATGTTTAACTTTCCATATCAGCTTGGTGAATCTAGACTAAACGCCGAGGACAGAATAAAAAATACAGAGTGACTGTAAAAGAAAAAGTAACCGAAGATCGTATGCAAAAACAATACAAAAGAACGTGTATCAATATTCTGAGTTATCTCCAAAGTGGTGATGGTATAGCGAATGATGTGCTACTGAGTGAACATGTCAATAAGTACTTGTTCGTCTTTGGTTCTTTAAATCTATCGACGTTTTTGGCAAAATTTGAGGTAATTATCCTTACTGACGTGTTCGTTCTTCTTTCTACTATACGGAGAGTCGACAGCGGAACAGGGTGAGATTTTTTGGGGCATTTTATTAAAATTGTTAGGCCCGGGGCCTTCATCAAAGGATTTTGCGATCCATAAAAATGTAATTTAAATCCTTTTATTGTAATGTTTTGAGTTGTATTTGTATTATATTGGTGTAAAGTTTACTTTTGTATTGTTTGAAAGCACCAGAGGCGCCTGGAATTTGAAAGTCAATATGTGAAAATTATGCTGAAGTTGAACAGTATTAAAAGTTTTCATTCATTACCCAAGTTGGAGATTTAATGAAATGCTTTACTTCCAAGTAGTATTTATTAATGGTTTATTCAATTGTTAGAGATTTATTGGAGCAATGTTTGGAGATTTTATCATTTGTTTAAATTATATATTTCTGTGTACCATCTGAATAATTTTAAATTTTTACACCAAAAACTACTTAATATATGCATTATATTTACATTTACTATTGTTAACTAAATAATTTTACAATTGTAAACCATTCGTCTCCCGCATGATAAAGCTGCCTATCCCTTAGACAGAGAGGATTTCTTAAGGCACAAACGTATTCAGACATTAACGGGAGGGCGTAGAATTCTAGCTATTGAATTACACATATGTAACCAAATTTAAAGATGTATTCCTTTAAAATATTTAAATGGAAATTTGGAAAGTAGCAGTTGTACTAAAAGTAGACAAAGACGTTTCTAAAAAAATGAAAAGGAGTAATAAATGTCTTTTTTTAAAATAAACAAGCTGTGTAATTGCTCCGAAGCATTGATGCTGAGAATAATGCTATATAGCATACCAAATTAAAAAATCAAAACCAGATGGAACTGCCTCATTGCATGAACATATACAAGTCACTTTCCTGCAGGAAAATTTTGATTTTCATCATTTGCAACGGGAAGACTAATTAAAAGTGGTTTCACTCTATTATCAGTTTCAGGAGTTGGCTAAAATATATGTACAAATGTAATAACAGACCATTCCGAAAAGTTAACATCTAAATATCTAGATGTAGAAGAATATATTATTAGATGTTTTGTTCGAACTAGCAATTTATTATGTTGAAGGTAATAAACAAAACAAAAAGGAAAGAAATAATTAAGAATATGAATACCGAATTTCTAGAATATCTCCTCACCGTTCTCAAGGGGTTTTGCGTCTCGGCCAAGATCAACTTCCCTCCTCGCTCACGACAGCCTGCCTGCATGCCTGCCCTTGAATTGCCAAGCAGTCACCATTTTACATTTGTTCGCGAAGCTACAAGACAGCTGATTTTATAGCAGAGTATTTTTGTTTAAAAATATTTTATTATAAATACGGATCATCTCGTTGCGTTCGTGGAGAATCCATTCGGTAGTTCTTTGAGAAATTACCTCCTTCCAAAACTGCAATTCACGATCTTGTGACAAGAAATACAGTTTAACAGATGCAAATTAGAAGAAATTGGCGCCAAATCTTTAACGTTCGCCAACAAAATCGCTATCGAAAATAGCACAGATTGGGATTTCAATGTCTCCTGCACATACACCAACGAAAGTGTTAAAACTCAAGGAAAAGGTGATCCCGTAGAATATTGCATTATTGTTAGTGGTTTCTTTCATCAGTGACTGAAAGCTTAACAGATCCACAGCTTTGTGTACTTTTCAGACTAGACGTGGGCCCACCAAAATGTTCATGTGATCACTTACAACTCACTATTGGTGTTCTGAAAATCCTAATTGTATACAAGAGACCCCTCACTATGATAGGAAACTTGGGAGTTTGGTGTGCAATTAGCGCAAGACACATAAGACGCGGCAAGGTATGACACGTCCAGCTGCGAGACACAAAATCCTGTACGAGCGATAAGGGCATATTCTGAAAGCCCTGTATGACAATAACTGCCTTCAATGTGCAGAAAATAGTGTTTAATGCCCGTTTCTATTACTGGGGCACCACAGGCGGTGGACACTGATGATACATGAGATGAAATGAATAACTAGGAAAGAATTTATTTTTAAAGCAAGGAAACGTTCCAGGCCTAAGTTTAGGTACCTCCCTGGCAGGAATCGAACCTCCTAGACCTCCCGTTCACGAGTTCGCATCTTATCGACCTCGGCCACCGTGGCGGTAATATGCAGAGAGGATGACATGTAGAAAACTAATACAAACTATGCTAAACAGATTGGTGCTTTAGTGTTTGTTTAAATCTTAATAACTAGAACTAAAATTTGTGCATGAAGGAACGTCTACTTTATGAAAGCGATTTATATGATTTAAAATATGGGCATTGATAGCTTGAACCAGTGCCACACTGTGTGTGTTGACACTGCACTGCGTGACGTCATAAACAGCACAGCTTACTGGAGAGGGATGTATGAGCTATATACTCACTATAACTTGGTCTTGGGCTAGACTATTAATATTCAGAATCTATTCATAACTAATTTCCTATTTTAACTTAGTTATATTTGTTTCTTTGTTTTTTAAAGCATCCCTTATGTGTAATTTTTAAATTCTTCGGCCAAAAGCTTAGTGATATGTATAAAAACATCATAAATAATGAATATATTGTTTTATTACTGCTTTGGAAACAGATCACATAAAGCTTTTTCCTAGCGTACTTTCATATGGTTTTCTTTAATCTAAAACTCAATATACTAATGATATTTGTATCAAAACCCATAAAGGTTCATAGTTAAGAGCATGCGAATTACTTTTTTGTAATCAAAAAGTACTGGGCACTCACCATATGTCCCTAATTCCCTTTGGAGTCCTTCAAACATCAGTACGGGTGTTGAAATAATAATTTCTGTAGCCGCACCAAGTTCTAATTACATTAAGTGATGCGAAAGCTGAATGAAGAATACTTGTACAGAGACGAATCACAGCGAAAATATAAACCTCTATTCTCTGTCATCAACTTAATGTGTGCTTGATTTAATTCTAGTGGTATTCTCAAACAAAGGCTCTGCCGGCTGTGATGCATTAAAAAAAAAAATTTTCTCCCTCAACAGGAAGACAGAAACTTAACTGAGGCCTAAAATATTCTGTGGAGAAGAAATTTGGAATAATGCCGCTTTTGAAAGATGAGATGTTGATATACATGCTACAGTGCGTTTCAAAAGTCAATTAATTTTGTAAGTTTCAACGCTAAACAAAGGAACCATGAGGCAATAATTTGAAGGGATGGTACGTTTAAGTAGCATTAAAAATGTACTGCTCTGGTTTGTAAAGTATTGTCTACTGTTTTGGATAGGGTAAGGATCTTTGTAAGCTCCAAATTTGAAGGATTCAGGTTTGATTCCTTCTTGTAAATTTTAAGTTAATATTCCTCCGTCCCTCCACCCTTCAGTATATCCCCTTTCGCTTTGTTTACCTGCCCCTATCTCGGACCAGCAATACGACTTTACTGTGTCCACCGGATACATTTCCACTCAACCTCATTCAGCGTGTCAGTTCCCAGAATCTGGAACTCCCTTCCTCTTTGAACCAGAGATTGTCGAATAATAAAGCAATTTAAACGAGGATTGAATTGCGATCTCAACTCTATGAAGCACAAGTTAGTTTCTCACCTCTTCTTCTTCCTTATCTTTTTTTTTTTCCTCCTCCTCCTTCCTTCCCCCTTGTATCCGAGAAAAATTATTGAAGAACAAATAAATGTGTAACACTATATTATCAACTTTTGAATATATTAAAATATGTAATGTTTACGTGTACTATTGATTGATTTTTTATATATTTATATACCTATGTATATTGTATTCTGTGTTTTTGCTGGTTCTTCGCCTGGTAGAATGGAAGAGAAGACCTCATAGCTTAATTTTTGCAAGGATTGTTTCTTAATTCAAATCATGGTCGTCAGATAATTTTAAAGGACCCCTGGCATCAGAGTTGATACACATGAAAAAAAATACACAAACTCGTTCTGAATATCTCATATATACCCTTATACATATAATTATGTACAAATAACAAACGTTTCTTTCCTTTTTAAATAAATAAATTTTGCACCTTTGCTTTCTATTGTTGTTTAGTTTCTTTATAACCTCATAGCTACTCATCAATTGAAACTATGGTTACTCTTGTGTTGCTGTTGACAGCATTCTCAAGCACCGAATATCACATTTTTTGCTGTGTTGGAAGATGGACTCAGGGCCTGCTTTTGTCTAGTATGCAAGTGATTATTCATTTCATTGTTACCGTTTTAACGAAAATTTATATTATTTATAGCTGCTGACATATGAATTTACTGGTAACAGCACGTTACTTTGGCATGATTCTCACACCTGTATCCTCTGGTATTTGTCTGCACCTGTTTGTGACCTACTTCACGGCGGTTGCCACGACAAAGGTAGTCGTTTGCTTTATGCTTCGGGATAGCAAGTACAGCCGGACAGTGGCAGCCACTGGAACGGGGAGAAATGTGTGTCGTTGATTGGCCATCGCACTTCCATAGCAACTCAGAAGAATGCGCAAGCCGGCGAGTATTTCCAGCTTACCGAATATAATTTTTGAAACTTCGTCCGGCTAAAACACTATTCAAATTTTACATCTATTGGTATAGTGATTTAGCTGCTTTTTATATAGACTGTAGCCACAAAAATGAAATATTTTGAATTGTTAATGTGTTATTCTATCTCATTTAGCTCTGACTATATTGAAGCGCTTTGTGTGGTTCCACTAATCGTAGTTTTGGTTTTCTGATGCATAAAGAGCACTATTGCATTTACATAAAATGACTGCAAACGGTCTTTTTATATATATATATATATGGTTTATTTACGGACGCTCTTTAACAACTCAGGTCATCAGTGTCCCATTCAATTCAAAGCGTGAAACGGCCGACATATTTTGCTCAGAGGCCTCTTCTTCCAGACTTGACGTTCCTTTACATGCCGTAAATGTACGACATGGGACCCAAGGCTTTACTTCCCTTCCGAAGTAAGGCATACTTAGGATTTTTACGCTCGAAAAAAATCCATCGGTCCTGGCCGGGATCGAACTCGCGATCTTGGGTTTAGGAAGCAAATATGGTTACCACTACACCACCAGGACTGGCACTACTACAAACAGTGAATCTTTGTTTGACGTATGCTTAATATGCTTCAATTTTCTATTATACACCGGCTGTTGTACCTCTGATGTTTTGTATTTTGTGTTGAAATACAGTAGTATTTATTTTATCAGTCTTCTATTGTGTAATAAATTATCTAAAGCAGCGAGTTCATTTAACAGTGTATATCAGTATATTTTTATACTGTGTAGTAAATAGTGAACATTAGTTTCAAATTAAAACTCCTTATGCGGTGGTCATGAGCTACCTTTGGATGGATTTGACACTTAAAAAGCGATCAGCTGCTGTGTAAAATTATATATATATTGATATTCCTTTGGTAATACATTACAACACAGACTTAAATTTGCATTAAAGCAGCGCTAACTTTTGAGCCTAACTTAAGACTACGTGTTACGTTTCTGTCGGTTTACTCCATTGTCATACAGTTAATTCCTACGTTATACTGTTGAATGACACCTTCTGCATCTGCTCATGTTTTTCTTTTTGCATTAGAAGGCCTAGGTCAGACAGAAAATGCATACTTTTGAGATTACGTTAAGTTATAGTTACGGCACTTTCGGGTAGTACCGCATCCGAACTCAGCGGCCAATGACAGGTCATTTGCCGGCAGAGGAAAAGGCTGTCATCGGTTAAAACCGAAATCCCATTATTAAAGGTAGGCCTTATTAAGTACATCCTTTTAATACGTGAAACTTAAATAAGAATTTCTCATTAAAAAAAATGGCTTGCTCTAAGCAATCCTACATCGTCCTGGATTACCTTCCCCCCCCCCTCCCGTAAAAGAGGAGTTTCTATTACCGGGAGAATTTTACGTCCTACCTTAATTCTCGATACAGGTTAAAGCTACAGGTAAAAAGCCCATCTATCCTCCTACGCCATCTGATAGAAAACTAAGGTATTTCTTGAGCGCGAAACAGCCGATAATTTTTCAGGTATGGAGTTCTTTAACGTGCCCTTAATCTACGATACGGTTTAACGTCCTTCCTGTAGAATTTGTACTCGGGTTCTTTAGGCCTGAAAAATCTTAGACCTCGAGCGGGATTGAACCAGCGAACCTTGGATCCACAGGACAGGGAACATTTTCCAGACCAACGAGGTCGACCTACAAGCCTACAGTGTATGATAATCCAGAATATTTTAAAACAGACGTTAGCATTTTAACACAAAAAGTAATGTTTTCCTAAAACTGTTCAAAACTGGGGGGGGGGGGGGATGGTTGGATAATTTTCTTTATCGTGCTTAAACGTTAAAGAAATAATACTTCAGAAGAAACGCATTAGATTATCTTCCATGTTGTATTCATAAACTTTCATTCAGAAGCATATATTCATAGGTATTCTTAAACAATTTTATGTTGGTTTCTTTTTGGATTTTCTCGTTAAAATCCAACTATTTCGCAGAGCATTCAGCTTTGCAAGACATTCCATATTGCATTTATATTTCTGTCATTTAGTGCAAGTTCCATTTTCAAATTGTTATTTTTCAAAAATAGCATGCCATCATCATTACCTATATTACAGACAGACAAGCTCATTCACTTAACAATTTCGTTTGTTGTCACATTCAAGGTTATATATACGTCGTGCATGAATGGGTTGGTTTGTTTATAGAGAAGCCTCATTCTAACTTTTTGAACCATAAACAATAAAGAGAAAGTACTGCAAATCAAACTACTGTAGATAGCAAAGATACCGCCTGTGGTGCCTCTGTAGTAAAAACGGGCGTTAAACACTACTCAAAAAAAAAAAAAATAGCAAAGATAATATTAAAGATTATTGTTTTTAATCTAACAAAAGACGTTCCCTTTCCAGTTCACCAGGTAATGAGAGAGGTCACAGCACAATAGCGGTCGAGAAAGTCATGCCCATAGAAAGTAATGCACCTGAAGTAGTTATTAAGTTTATGTCAAGGAAATTATCGACAGTAATTGGCCTGGACAGCTGAAATATTTGGTGGCTTAGAGGTCTAAATATTTTAAGAAAATACCATCATAATTGGGATATTTACGATGCTCTGCGTAAAACAAGATTTCTCGAGCCTGTATAAAAATTACTCACATGTTCCTCATATTTTGAGTAAAATATAAAAAATGTAAGAAAAATACTTAAATAACGTCCTTAATGTTTTATTCTAGTACATTTTCAGTTATTAGTGATTCTAAGCGTTGCAGTAAAGTGAAATCAGTTGTAAGAAAAGTATTAGATACAAAATGTCACACACATAATGCGGAAAAACAATATGCGGAAAATTGTAGAGTAGAAAGACAGTAAAAAAAAAAAACTAACCATTTTGAGGTTAGGAGATTCAGTTTAATAACAGGAGCGCTGCATGATCATAATTGAAATCTGACGTTATGAGACATCTTCATTTGTCGGTCAAAATGAAACTAATTCACATGACATGTAGTTTAAATAAAATATTAGTTTTGGAGAGTAAAGATAAAATTTTTATATTTCCTTTGAAGTTTTAAAACTTTGTTATTTTTGGTATACAAAACCAACTTTTTCTTTAAACTATTAAAACTTATGTTAATATATTTTTGTGTTTTATTCAACTGGTACCCAATGAGAAACTAAATATTACATGACTGGCCGTGACAGGTTCACCGTGCTCGATCCATCTGTCACCAAATGTTCTGTTTAGATGATTTCGAGCTGCAACTGAAAAATGTGCGGGGGCGCCGTCATGTTGGAACCATAAGTTTCGCCTAATTTCAAGAGATCGTTCGGTATTACCGTATCATCAGCTTCAAAACACAAATGCTATCTTGAACATCAGACACACCTAGCGACGACAGTGACCAGTACTGTACAAGAGTGCGTTTTGTTTACATCTGACACTCCACAAACAAGTTTCACAATCTGAGATTCTAACATGACGGATTTAATGTTGACGCATGTAGCGCAGTAAAAAAGCCCTACGACCCCTTGTTTCCATTCTCAAAATGCTTGGTTTAGTATTGCTTTTCTACTGTACAATTTTCTGCACATCGTTTTTCAGCACCCAGTAGAAGGAACTGCATACTTCTAATACTAGAGTCAAGGCCTAAAATCCGTCCATTTCCACATGTTTTGTTTAAAATTGAACAATTCAGGGATTACTGAAGCATTCAACATTTATTTTACTTTTAGTTTAATAATGCTGTACTAAATTTTATATTCTGTTTACATTATTGAGCTAGAGCTTAAATAATTTCATGTTGTCTTGCTTGATTACGTGTATGTTTCTTTTTTTCTAAACTATTTCATGGACTACTGCTTCATTTTGCTTAAGGTCTATCGAAATAATATATTAATTCTCTCTTAATTACTTCATATAATAATAATAATAATAATAATATAAAATGTTATAAAACATTTACATTGTAGCTATTCTTACCATTGTTATAATTCTTCTCCAAACCGTAACTCCAGATACCTGAAACAACAATATTTTATTTGTAAAATAATTTATTTTGCAATTTTCTATTTAAAATTATTTACTTGTTTTGGTGCTTTCTCATATCCAGTTCTTCGCATATTACTAGCTTAAAATGTTGGTTTTAAATCATAAGCATATAAAAATGTACAACGAAGGAAAAATATTTCCAATCACAGTCTCTCTAAATAAACCGCAAGGGGAAGGGGCACGAATGAATCAGTGAAAATCGCAACGGAAATGTATAATCCGAAAAATCAAAAGCAGAAAAAGAAAGGTAAACAAGTCGAACAAGAAAGGTCTCTTGACTCAACAGCTTTCTCAAGCATGGACCGCTGCGTCTTCTGCCTCCGTCTTGCAATATAATCGCCAAAGAGCAGTATTGTAACTGGGTATGTGATCCCCACCTCGCCAATTTGGATTTTGTAGATCAAGGATGCTACCTCTCTATAACTTAGCTCTCCCATTGTCCTTGTGAGGCTGGATTCAGATTTCCATAACTTAGAAAGCTTCTAAGTACCAAAGATCGAACCAAGATCTACAGGATACAGTCAGCAACACTGCCCACTAGAGATGGAGGTAGTCATGTGGTAATTTCTGTTGTAATAATGCTAAAAATTCGGCATTCTCATCAAATAGTAGTGTATTTATTGACTTATTTGAACTCAGTCTAAAACGTTTGGGATTTAATAGTTGCCATTTCTGTATAATGTTATACAGGAACAAATCACATCCCTAACATGTTGATTTATTTTAAAAGGGGAAACATTTTTACCATTATTTAGATTTTATAGTGATTTAATTGCATTAATCATGTTATATTTAACGTTATAATAGTTTAACGTTTCCCATAGTTCCTGTCGTATGCGTTTTCATAATCTAAAAATTTGATATTTGAATTTCCTTCTTTTCTCCGTTAATTGTTTTATAACAAAGATTGCATGTATAGGTGATCTGCCTTTCCTGAACCCAATTGTTCTTCATACAGGAATTTTTCCGCTACTGTTTGTACTTTCATTTTATTATCGCTGTATACATTATGTAAGCTGATATACTTATTTACTATCTTCAATTTTTTGGTATTTTTCCATTAATCTAGATATCATTTAGCAGCTGTACATAATCTTTTTTTTTTCTCCTGGCACTCACTGAACAAAACAAAGACTTATCTCTTTCTTTAGTATTATATATTGGAATAGCTTCAGAATGATATTTTGAGCAAGTGGGTCGAGTTGAAGCGACATTCCATATCAGCGGAAGAGTCAACACACATATACTGCAGATCTGGGTTCAGAACACATTTATGAAATCGTTGAGCATGCAAGAAATTCTCAAGAGTTGGACATCATTAGTGCTATATGCAGATGGAGGCTTCACGGGCCATTTCTTTATGTCAAAACATTTTTATATAAAACAAGAAATGTATATCAATAAAAAATTGTTCAAAGGTGTCTTGCGAACACGTTTGTTACTTACAAAAAGACCTTTTCGCGATTGGTATAGATGGGAGTTGGAGAGATGGCTAGTCAGAGGAATGTACTGGTAACGTCCAAATGTTCATTGTTTTTGTTAAAAAAGAAAAAAGAGATGAACCGATTTTTTAAAATAGTGTTTAACGCTCGATTTTACTACTGAAGCAGCACTGGCGGTGGACACTGATGAAACATGAGATGAAATTATAAATTGGGAAAGGATATTTTTAAGGAAGGAAGCGTTTCAGACCTAAGTTTAGGGTACCTCCCCGGCATTTGACATTTACGACTGAGAAAAACCCGCAGAAATCTCAGTCAGAGAAGACGGTCCTGTTAAGAATCGAACCCCAGAACCCCCAGTTCACGAGTTCGCATTTTAACTACCTCGGCCAACCGTGACGATAACCGACTCTTTGATGAGATGAATAGCTAATGATACACATGCAGTGCGTAATATTTTACTTGGCAAATGAAGCCTTCTTCCTGAATATGTCGCTAGCCATCTCTCCAGCTCCCAGTAGTAAATAAAACTGCATGGTTCTCCTAATATACGAGGAGTGATCTAAAAACAAGGGCAATTTTGTTATTTCGCGAGCAAAAATCCGATTTCCAATGTTTTTTTAGCTTGTTGGTACACATGTTTCTGACCAATGTTGACGTTTTCAGTTGACTCGAAAAGTTTAGACGTGTTTTCATGTGATGGGCGGTTTTTTTACTTTCGAAAAGATGGATAAAAGAATTTGTATTAAATTTTGCTTGAAAAATGGAATAAAGTGGAACAAAGTATTTGAAATGTTGACTGTGGCTTTTGGCGGATCTCCTATGAACAAGACAAGAGCTTACGAGTGGTGCAGACGTTTCAAAGAGGGCCGTGAAGACTTTGAAGGTAACTATCGCCCTGTACGTCCTAGCACATCAATAACCGCCAACAACATCGAAGAAGCGAAGAAAATGATTCTGGAAAAATGCCGAATCATATCAAAGAGGTTGCCGATGATGTCGGTATATCATTTGGTTCATGCCAAGCAATTTTTTCGGATGTTTTGGGCATGAAACGTGGCGACAAAGTTTGTTCCGAGATTTCTACTCACACCTCATTGCGTGATTTTTTGGCAAAAAACAAAACCGCAATGCTGCGTCAATGACCATATTAGCCGCACATTACCCCCTGCGATTTTTTTCTATTCCAGAGGCTGAAGAAAACCATGAAAGGGCGACGTTTTGCCACCACTGATGAGGTAAAAACACAATCGCTGAAGGAGCTGAAGGGCATACGGAAAAGTGAGTTCCAGAAGTGCTTCCAAGATTGGAAAAAGCGCTGACACAAGTGTTTTATATCCGGAGAGGAATACTTTGAAGGAGACATAATTAATGTAGTTGAATAAATAAAGATTCTTTAAGAAAAACGAATATTGCCGTTATTTTTTGATCACACCTCGTACAAATCAAGTTCACATGATCTGAAAACGAGTGGTTACCTTCTTGTGGCTCCTGGAAGATGTGCTGCCTAAGATGGAGAGTTAAAAGAGGAAATCTCATGTTAAGAAAAAATATATACATCTTCAAACATCTGGAAAAATACGGAGTACAGTGACGGCTGGTTTCATTTGACTGTATTTACATTTACAATAAAACAAACCTTTCCTAAGCACATAATATGGTCATTTATGTTCTGGGGCAGAGCCCCAAAGCAGTCACTTGGACACACCGTCAAGACCGCAACAGTATCACGTTTCAGATTCTCTTCCATCACTCAAGCTCTACGGGTTCCACAAGCACTTTCTAAAA
Organism: Metallyticus violacea; assembly: GCA_030762175.1. Classification (NCBI taxonomy): domain Eukaryota; kingdom Metazoa; phylum Arthropoda; class Insecta; order Mantodea; family Metallyticidae; genus Metallyticus; species Metallyticus violacea. The sequence goes on along the minus strand of CM060841.1, from coordinate 62,095,413 downwards.
TTGCTGCATCAGGAGCAATCTCCCCTCTCCTCTCTTTTTCTTCTTCCTTAAAAGAATTCCTTTCTCACAGAAGGACTGCTCATAATGTCCGTAACGTGGCTTTCTCGATACATTACCATTTTCTTGAGCAAGTGGAAAAAAGTAAAGGGAAAGTACATCTGGCCAATTGAGGCATCTTTAAAAGAAAGTCTCGGAACGCCCCTCCCCTCCTTTCAGAGTGCTGGGGAGAAAGGCTGCTTCCTACTAACGGTAATATTGAACACAGTGATGCGTCGCTAATTTTCCAGCATGCCATTATCAGTAAATTGATCTCCCCTCTTCTTCTTCTTCTTCTGGAAGTCTTGCTCCATCCTCACTTAATTGCTGTTATTTAATGCAATTTCCAGACCAGCCTCCTCCCCCTCCCTTCACTTTCCACCCTCTCATATTCTTAGCTTCTTTGCGTCCATTGACGTGAAGTGAGAACAGTTGAACTGTGCAACAACGTCAAGCGCTAAAAGACTGCCATTTTTTGCCGGAAACGTGTTATCAACGAATCATTACACATAGGTTATTGATACTTCGTTACTTGATATTCAAAAGGTATTGATGTCGCCCTACATGACTCTATACTCTATGCTTTTTACACAACAATTCTTAATTAATGTATTCACAAGTAATACATTTTAAAGTGGTACCACGTGTCTCATTCAGAAGCTTTTAGGCAGAAGGTAGCAGGTTCCAAGATACTGGCTGCTCCCTTAAGCCTGACCCCCTACATGCTAAATTGCTATATTGCATTAACAGTTATCACTGTGGGTACATATAGTTTGAATTCTTGGAAGAAAATTGGGTAAACTTCTCGATGAAACATAAAAAAATTAGAGAATAATAATTGCAAGAGATTTTAACATTAATATACAGGAAAATAAAATTGATAACGCTAATACAGTTTTAGATAAGCATAATATGAAGATTTGTGTAAACGCACCAACCAGGGCAACAAAGATGTCTAAAACATGTATTGATAATGAATGCATAAGTAAGAAAAAAGAAAAAAAAAACACAAGGGTTGCTGAGGTCGTTAAGTCACGGACTAGTGAGCGGGAGGTCTGGGATTCGATTCCCACCAGGACCGTCCTCCCTGACTGTGATTTTTTCCAGGTTTTCCTCAGTCCTCATAAATGGCAAATGCGGGAGAGGTACCCTAAACTTGAGCCTGGAATACTTTCTTCCTTTAAAAAAAAAATCCTTTCCCAAATTATCATTTCATCCTATGTATCATCAATGTCCACCGCCTGTGATTCTTTAGCAGTAAATCCGGGCGTTAAATACTACTCAAAAAAATAATTATAAAGCCTAAAGTGTTGATCATTATGGTAAGATTTTACAAATTCACTTAAAAAGAATAGATAGGGAAAGATTGTCTGATACAAGAGAAACAGAAAGAAAGGCAATTTACAGTCACTATATATATATATCGACCAAATAGATTAGGGTACATTATATGAACCAGGAAACATAAATAACAAATATAAACTATTTATCTCAAAATCCCCTATTTATATACCAAATCAAGTAGGAAAAGTGAAACTTGCATCACTAAAGGTATAAAAATATCTAAACAAAAATTTTCCTAAACGAACTTAAAAAAATACTGAAAAAAAATCATTAGAGTACATAAATAAATATAAAATCATTTTCAAGGGTATAATTGACAAAGCAGAAAGCTGTACAATAGCAACAAACCAAAGAAATAAATAAAAAGTTAAAACAATATGGAAAATCTAAATTCCTCACATATACTACCTTAAATACTGTTGAAAATATTATTATTCACAAAATGGGTGTTATATAGATGGACCAGAAATTACAGCCCACACCTTAAATTAATACTACCTATATATAAATATTGCAAACCAAAAAGCAGTAACTGGAAGCAATAAAAACAATAATCTATCACCTGCAAAAACATCTAATTGGAGAATTGCCAATCCTTTGATGTTGACAGGTAAAGAAATTATGTTATCAAACAAATAAATGAACTGACACAAAAAAGTCAACTTCTCTCAATGGCTTTTCAAACGAAATATTAAAGTCTGCCATAAATACTTTTGGTGAGCCTCTAGCCTATATTGTTAACCAAACCTTTGTAAATGGTTTATTTCTTAATCTATTAAAAAAAAAGTTATTGTAAGGCCTGTGTACAAACAAAAGGGATGAATATTTGTTGTCGAAATCTGTAGGCCGACCTCTTTATGCTCTCTTTTCTCTAAAATCATAGAGGGATTATATATACATCAGTTATTAAATTTTGTAATAAATTTAGTATAATATCTAAATTTCAATATGGTTTCCAAAACAAATTCTACAATGAATGCACTAGAAATAGTAAATAACACTATAATAAATGCTTTGGAAAGGAAGAAATCGTTGTTGTAGTATTCCTTGATCTTACGAAAGCTTTAGACATATAAATTTTATTCAGTAAACTTGAAAAATATGAGTAAGAGATCTAATATTTGATTGGAATGCTTCATATCTACAGAATCGAATTCAGTATGTTGAAATAAAGCATAAACATGAAAATAAAACAATTAAAAATTTCAGGTTTCTCTTTCATACATTGGAAAAGGACAAACTCTCAAGGAACGAAGTTTTTATTATTCTGTTTTTATTATATATAAATGAAGTACTTGAAATAATTCATAAATAAGGAGGGCGTGTAATTAGGCTGTTTTTAAATAGTGTTTAACACCTGTTTTTACTAGTGAGGTGGTAGTTATGCTGATGACATCACTAAAATTATAATAGATGCAACAGTAGAGGTGTAAAACATAAAATAAAACAATTAATGAACGATGTACAAATGTATTTAAAAGCCTTGATATGACGTTAAACGTTGTAAAAACTGCATGAATATAATTTAACCTAAGAGGAACGGGAAGTAAAAGTATTACAATTATAAATACCAGAAGTTAAACATACAGCATTTTTAGGAGTCAGAAACCTCATTGGTACACACACATAAATGAAATAGTAAAAATTAAATCAGGAATTTATGAGATTAGACAAGGGAACATATTAGACTGTGAAGCCTGTAAAACAAGTGTACTATACACTATTCAGATACAATAAGAACAATTAAAAATATCAGACTCGTAATAATTTTAGAAAATTGAAAAGCCTAACCTTTCCATTATATATGTATCAAATTCTTTCTCATTACCAAGGAAATAGATGCATACATATATACACATGGCACTACAAATAGTTCTATTTCCAAACCACTTTAAATGGATTGTTGTACAACAAAACAATAAAAACAGTAAGGTAATATTTTACAATAGACTGCCAAATGATATATAAATAAAATTGGGGATACTTTAAAACTAACATAAATTAAAAAGCACTTAATAAAGCAAGAATTTTATTAATTCTCAGAATTTAAAATAGTTAGAAGAGATCTCTGCTCTCAAAATATAAAATAATTAATGTTTATGTTAAAATAAGTATTTTAATGTTTTTTCAGATTGTGTTAAAACTAACCTGTTTATATTTTGACTTGAATATTACTTTCTATTTAAATTGTTTTTGACTAATTTGTTTAGAATACAATTTTGTCTTGTATACTTTAGGAAAATAAAATAAATTAAACTGAATTAAATATCGAACATATTTTTTTCTTTGTTTACTTTTTATGAATATGGAAATTTCACGCTCCGTCTATAAAATAAGTTCAGTTCTAAGTCTGAAAAATAATTAAAAAAGGCTTTTGGTATGCATATAATGTAACCTGTTAAAATTTATTTAACAATGTCGGCGACATGAAAGCAGGTTTTACATTACTAGGTAGTAGTTATTTTAAAGTAACAGAAGATTGTGTTTCATATCAACTTTTTTAGGATAATAAGAGTGAACTTCGAAACTAATTTCAATTAATGGGTGATAGTTGGGGCAATTTGTCGCATTTGTAAAAAGACAGTTTTGCGAGCTGTTTCTGTACAGCTACAGAAACACGCCAGTTCTTGACATTCCAAAGCTGTAAGAAAATTCAATCTACTAATTGAATATATCAGAATTGTAAAAATGATAAATATGTATTTAATTTAAAAAAAAAACCATGAAGTACAGTGGCGTAGTGGTAGTCTCCTTCTTGGGATCTCAGTAGAGACTGATTTTGTGCCTGTTGGACAATATATATTACGGTCAAAGTAGAAAATTGGCTATTGTTAACAGCTGCGGGTAAATGTGAACATTATTCAAATAGGCAAATAGGCAAATACTGAAAACATATATATTTTGAGAGAATTTTTGACATTTAGCTTTGGTGAATGTTGAGTGTTCATTTGCGCTTGTTAGTTTATTATTATTTAGCAGACCATGAATATATTCTGGGTTGTGTTAGTTCCCTGACATTTCCCCCCCTCCCAGTTCTTTAAAAGAATGCCTGGGAAACTTAAGTCACAAACTTTCCTAAACTCGTTTGGTTTAGTCATCATCTATAATCATTCATCTAGTAGAATAGATATTATTGAAACCTTGCTAGTGATAATTTAAAATAAATAAATAAATAAATAAATAAATAATAATATTTCTAATTTTTTTCATTGCAATACTTATATATTAGAATAATTCTAATTTTCTTCCTCTAATACCACACAGCAATGCCATAACTCATATCATTTCATTAATTAATAAGACCTAATTTGGATTTTATATTCATTTTTAAAGTTAATTAAGTTGCTTAGTTGCGTAGTTCCTGCGTGACGGACTTATTTAATAGTAACATGTTTTTGTTTTATTGACATATATAAACTACATCTTCTTAAATTCACAAGGAAAATGGAAACCTGTCATTTTTCTCTATTTTAGTGAATGTAAAGATGATATCAAGTGCTCGGTTCATATATATGATTACATTTAAAAATATTTAAAGAAACTTACATAAAATATCTTTATCTCTGTCATATATTTCATTTAATTAAGGTATATCCTTAATTTTTGTGGTTTAATCTCAATAATAATAATAATAATAATAATAATAATAATAATAATAATAATAATAATAATAATTCTGAAAATGTAGCTTTTTTTTTAACATTTATAGATTGCAAGAATTCTAATTTTGTTCCCCCCTTAATTTTGAAAATTAAAGTACTTCCTCTATAGAAGTCAAGTGATTTTAAAGCGAAAAAACAGACAAACCTAAGTTACATAATGTGTTATAGTTTAGCTTTTCTTTTATTAGTTCGCTTTAGAGCTTGTCATGCCTATTAACATTATTTAATTAATTAATAACCCAATAATTTGGATTTTATAATCTTTTTTAAAGTTACTCTACTTGCTGAGAAATTCGCTTAGTTTACGCAGCTCTTGTGTGACGGAATTTATATATCTAGAAATTGTTTTAAGTTTATTTTAATAGATATTAATTATGAAGAAAAAATCAAACCCCTCTATGTGTATCAACTTTGCTAATATATGCTTATTTGCGGTTTTCATGCTGTTTATGTCTTTAAGTAAAATAAGATATATTGTAGTTTCATTTGGGTATATTCATCTCGGCCTATTTTTACGGCAGCAGCTTTAAAATAGCTACGCGACATAATGACGAATATAAATAGTGGATCAAATTCATTAAGAGCACAGGACTACTGTTGGCAATTGTAGAATGTTTTGTAGAGTCTAAAAGCACCACAACTTGAAGGCCTGCTTGCAGCCCGTGAACAGAACATTTTTTTTAAAGACAGAATAAGCAGTGAGAAATTCGAAAATGTCAGTCTGTAAGAGAGGACGAGGTAATTTTGTCGTCGTGTTTCACAGACGAATATAAAAAAAAAGGGGGGGGGAACTTTGGCAGGAATGATCCGTTCGTTAGTGCAAGACACGTATAGAGGTGTTTTATCGCAGTGAAGCATTTTAATTAAAGTTCCGTTTGAACCATTAATTCGTAGGTAAACGGAGTCGAGTGAACAAGTGCAGTCTTTGAGCAGTTCTGGAAATAAAACCTGATTCTGTGACGGCCTTTAATTGGGATTAACGTTTCTGCATGATTCCCCTTTGTGGCAGTAAAGAAGAAATAATTACAATAATGAAGCAAGGGAAAATAGATAGGTTATAAATGTGCAGAAAATCATGACCCAATTAAATTTACGTAGAATGCGCGCTGTCCAATGTTTTCTTCTCCTTCTTCTTCATTATCATCATCATCGATGCTACTTTTCCTCTTCTTCAGAGGTAAAAAGCATTCCTTTCCATTCTTCTCCTTTGTCTTAATCTACTGCTTAACTACTACCTTCTCTCTCCCTTTCCCCCTCCTTAATGCATGATCTATTATGCATTTATTTGCTCATTTTTATTCTTTTATTATGTACTCTCATCTTTTCCTCGTTCTCTTTTATTGATACCTTTCTTCTTTTCTTTTATCAACCTTCTCCTTATATTTATTTTCCTCCTTCTACACTTCCTATACTTCTCTATCTCCTTTTCGTATTTATTTCTCGTGTTCTTGTTTAGAGTTATTTCCGACTCCAAAGCACAACGTTTATTTTCGTATACTTAATGTAGTTACGTTTGCGTATTGGTTGGTTATAACGTTAAAACGTTATTTTCTGTAAATGCTGCAGTATTCTGGGGCCGATGTTCTTGTCTTCTATTCGTTTTCGAAGTGATGGCGTGATGTAAGACCTTTTTCTGCCACAAAGATGCGTGTGGCATTCTATGATATACAGCTTTGCAAACATATGACGTAATAGACATAGTTAAATGTCACCATACATATTCTCCCCCCCTAATTTATTTTGAAAGAAATTATATTTCTAAATATTGCTATGGAATGCTTAATTTGTTTTACTGTGTTCTTATGTTACAAGGACATTTTTATTTTTAAAATCAATACAAAACATAAAAGTTTAAAGAAAAAACAGCGAACTGAGATTTTGATGGTGGTGGCGTATAATGACAGAAAATATACGTAACAAGAGCAGTACAGACAAATGTTGCCAGAGTGTAAATAATTGAATGTTCATGCTAAACGAAATAATTAGTTTGTTCATTAATATATTTGTCATTATTTTTAATGAACAAAATTAGCCTAATTTTTACATCTATATTAGTATTTACATAATCATATCACTATTGTAGTGAGTTTGAGAATATTTTTAAGTGTTCATATTTCCCAATCATTTGTTACGTTATTTTTGAAAACTTTACAGCAAAAATGCGCTTTTATTTGCAAGAATAACTTCAAAGTCATAACCTAAGACCTATTTCACAATTTATAAACAAACATTTAAAGCATGGAGCTATTAAAATTTTAATTTATTGAGAACCATGGCTAATAAGCACCAGACAGTATTGTTGCGTTTAATTCAGAACTATGGCTAATAACCACCAAACAGTATTGTTGCGTGTAATTGAGAACCTGGCGTATTATTCAGACTTTATATAGACTTAAGTAGTAACCGTTATGTTGTACTTAAACATATAAAATGTTTATTTGCATCATAATCCTAATATAAAATGTATTTGTTCAGAACTTCACTATATTCGGAGAAATGCCAAATTTGTTTAAAGTAATAAATATCATACGTACATTTAAATGCCTCTTCTTTTAGGTGAAATTATAAATAATTTATAATTTAGAATATTATCACAATGTTCTAACATCAACAGCAATTGTATATCTATACTATTATTACATTATTTTAAAAGGTTTTTTCTTATATATACAGGATGGCGTAAAAGTAACTACACATTTACTAAATATCAGTTAGCAAAATTTCACTTCCTTTTATATTCAAACGGTCTCCTTTCTGCATTAATGCATCACAGGAGTCTACCTGAAGCACTTTGACACACACGCAAACACAACTGAATGTTACTGTGCATATTGTGGAAGGCATCCCTCAATGTAAACAGTCAGTTCTTAAACAGTTTGTGACTTCCTTTCATATACTGCGTCTTTAACCATATCCCAAAGGAAAAAAAAAAATTGAATCGTGGTGAAAATTCAATTGCTGCAGGACGTCCAAGTACTCTTCTATTGAAAACGTTATCAACTATGTCCGAACAACTGTAGCATAATGCACAGGAGCTCCATCGTGCTGGAAGTATAGTTGATCAAAGTTGCCCAAATGCTGATGATTTCTGGTGTAACCTCTTGAAATAGAGCAAAGTACTTGTTACCAATGAGATTTCCGTCAATAAAGTGCGGCCCAATTATACCTCGTGTCGATATTGAACCCCACACATTTACTCCGGACTGATTTAATGCTTGATCCAAAACAACATGATGGTTTTCCGTACACCAAAAGTACAGTTATGTCTGTTTAAATGCCCCGATAGCTTAAAGGTGGCCTCATCCGACCACACAACGTTTTGAAAGAAACTGGGGTCATAACGATACTGATCGAGCATAATCTCACAAAATGTCTGGATCATCTTCCAACAAACCGTGTGTTTGACGTGGAATGTACACTTTGAACTTCTTCTGATACAATATCCTTTGGATTGACCGAATGATTGCTGGAAATTCTACTGCTAATCGTCTTGTGTACTTTCTTGGACTAGTCGTGACAGCTAGACATATATTGAGTTCACTTTCTTCAGCCCATGCTATCCTAGGTCGCCCACTATGAGGCGCATTCAAAACAGAACCTTCAATTTCAAATTTGTGAAGCACATTGTGATGGTGGATCTGACCCGAAATGTTTTCTCCATTCCTTCAGTAGAGCACTTAAACCTCGTTAGTAACCGATCTTTACAACAAACATTCTTTCCTCTTTCGTTAACATGTTCAACTGTTACTGACAATTCATTTCCTGTTTCCTGCTCTTTCCACTGACAGTACTACCAACCTTAGAACATACAGTTTAAAACAAATGAAGGAAAATGTTTTTAACATAACATATTAAGAAGTGAAACCATATTTTAACTGACATTCACTACGTGTGTAGTTATTTTTAGGTCATCCCACACACCTGTATATGTATGTGTATATATATATATATATATATATATATATAAGTTATAAGATAGTAAATTAGAATTTTATTCAAGGAAACATAGAGTATGTTTACTTTCGTGTAACATACGATATTTTTTTCCATTACTAGTATTTAAATCAAACGTTAATTTTAATTAAATATGTACAATTATCATTCTTTAAAGAGAGTCCAATGTTATCGATGATAATAATGTAGATTGTTAAGGAGATAAAAACTCAATGAATTAAAAGATTTTCATTTGTTTTGTGTGTGGAAACGTAAGAGTTGGAGATGAACATTTCACAAGAAACTGATATAGGTACTTATTTCTGAAACATTTTTATTTCATGCAAGAGGCAATTTCACCTGTGATATACATATTATCCCTAATGGGCACTTATTTACCTACAATTCTAATTCCTTTAAGTATACTTTTAGAACAATTAAACATTTTACCAATGAATAAAGCTTTTTAATTCACTGTGCTGCTGCGACTATATCAACTATTGATGTATGAAAAAATGTATTAGGTCAAGCATTTCCTTTATTAGACACTTTTGGCTCTTATTGTGTTTGATACTTTGAATGTTAAACTTTGTTATTTCTCCCCTTTTACCTCAAATAGAGCTCTTTAAGTATTATCCTCAGTAATGTATATCAAAACATATTTATTAGCTTAAAGCAGCGTATATAAAATTACTTATAATTTTAAAATGTTTAACTGTATCTGCTATTTCATTACAAGTTTATCACTATAAGCATTAAAAAATTATGATGATAGTGGTCACCCTACATTAATTTAAATATTCTTTCATTTGTTGTCGCTTGGACTGCATTGATTTTATCGTGAAATCTGTAGATTGTTACCGTGAATACTATAATCGAAGTCTGTAGTCGGAAGGGATGAATGAAATTAATAAATAACGGCGCAAATGAGCTCGGAGCCCTTGACGCCTTAAAACTATCTAGTGCTCACCTTCTAAAGGTATTGAAAACTCCGAAAAAAAAATCCGCACCTAGCCTACTTGAACGAGAATCGAACTCAGGTATTTATTATTGCTATTATAAATAAATATATATACGACCTCCTACTTGGTCTAGTGGCTGTCGCTGCTGGTTGGTTCAGGATTCGATTCCCGATATCTACTTTTGAATTTTTCTAAGTTCGGGAGGTCTAGAACGGGGTCCATCCGCCACGTGAGGATAATTGGCGAACTGCCTGAGTGGAAGTAGCATTCATCGATCTCGAAAGCCGCGTGATAGGCGACCAGCGGAGTGCCGACATGTTGATTACATTCTTCCTGCAATACTGCCCTCTATCAATGAAGTCGTAAGACGGAGATAAAGGAGGCAGAGATCGCTACGGCAGACTATGCTCGGGGTTATATATGTGTAATCAGAAAAGCCGAAAAAGATAAAACATTAAGCAAAGGTCACAGATTTGGTCATAGAATAACTCTAGGCATTTTCAGCATAAAAACAAATAGGCCATAAGATACAAATAAGTACTATCCTATTTAAGTATCAAATAACCAAAAACCTTTAGCGCCGCCATGGCGTTATAGTCATTAATATTATCCATGTTTCTGTAACATTTTCAAATGTTGAATATCCTGTTTGCTATAATATTTTTATTAGATCATTCAATTGATAAATAATAACTAATTTATTTTCAATATTTACTGTGCGAAGGTAGGCGTAATCATTAATCTTTTAATTGAGGACTTGTATGAATGGTTGGACTCATATGCACAAGGGTTAACTTGTTCTTATAGAAGAAGTTTCAAGAATAAGGAAAATATATAATTTACATGGTTATTTTTAGCTAAATGCACAAACAAAATTAGTTCTCTTATCTTGTTATTGTTACATCCATTCAATAGCTATGACACATTAATGTTTCAACAGTCTATGCCGGAATTCCATTTAATCACTAGATGGAATATGAACAGAAACTCCAGTAATATACTGCCGCAATTTGATATCGTCTACAAGAATTAGTTAATTGGCGTTAAAGGTATACATGGCGTTGTTTGATTTAGTCACCTTATTGTTAAGCAGTAAATGCTGTTACATTGCATTAAAATAATAGCTTTCCCCTCTTCGTCATTCAAATAATGATTGGACTATTTCTCTCGTGATCCCAGGCAGACCCTACAAGAAGAAGGCGTGTCGCTGACAGAGAATCCAATTCATACCAATGTCCCCGACTCCCTTTATTTGAATTCCATAGTCTTATATCCGCGTCGGAAGTGGCATGTATGACTCACACTCCAGGAGGGCCATTCCCTCCCTCCTCCACCCAGCGAGACCAGATTCTGCTAATTTTATCGCTGTGTGATTCAAACCAAAAACGTTCCTCTCCAATTAAAACGAAAAAGTTGCAGAAATCACTTTAAATTGACGTCGAAAAGAAACGGTTACGAGTGTGTTTATGTCACTTCTAAGTATGTAGTTAAATTCATTTTAACTAACCACAAACTGAAAGGTTAGTCATCACATTTGCCTTCGTTAACTCACAATCTCTTATGCAAGGTCAACCTGATGTCATTTAATGGCAGAAACACACTCCAAGCTTACAATTTATATTTTATAAATACTTAACTCTATAAACATGAAAATAATTTGGTTATTTTACTCAATGAAAGACCACGTTATTTCCTTACTTTTTCGCAAAATATTTTCACAATAGACTTTGTTGTTTTGTTTTAATTACGGACGCTCTTTAACATCTCAGGTCATCAGCGTCCCATTCAATTCCTGGAGTGAAATGGACGACAAATTTTGCTCAGAGGCCTCCTCGTTTCAGGCTTGAGGTTATTTTTCGTGCCGTAAATGTACGACACGGTGCCCACGGCTTTACTTCCCTCCGGAAGTAAGCTATATTTCGGATTTTTACGCCCGAAAAAATCCATCGGTCCTGGCCGGGATTGAACCCACGATCTTGGGTTTGGGAGGTAAGTTTGTTAACACTACACCACCATGACCAACTATTAAAATGACCTTTTCATTTTGTGAGTAGAATATTTGCTCTTTTTACTATGTGTTTTTTCGTATATTATTTTTCGTCAACCCTTAAAAGGTATAAATAAATTACTAATTAATTTCAGTCATTCCGAATTATTCTTTGTTTCAAAGAAATGCTGTCTTGTGGGAATTAATGTGAGCAAGCACTTTAATTAGTTTTAAAATAATAATTTCCCTCCAATTCTTCACAGCATTATTGATACCCATTGTTGAGATGGTTAACTGTAGCTATTGCTTTTATTGATTGTACTAGAAGCTATGGAATTTGCTTGTGTTACTAACTAACGTTTTATTTATAAAGCGTATTTTCATTCATAAAGGATATCTCACGTAAAAAAAAAGTGAGATCATAACCCTACACGAATTTAGTAACATGACTCAAGAGACAGATAGCTAATGTAATCTATTGGAAGAATGTAACATTTATAATATAATAGAAGTTAAAATGAGATTGCATTGATTTCACCTCAAAGAAAAGGACGATGTGCCTAAAAACAAAAAAGATGATGTCTAGCTAATAAGAAACAGCAAAATTAATCCCAAAAAGAACAGTTTTTATTTACAAAAATATTTGGAGGCTGCAGAAGTGAAAATCTATGCTTCAACAGTCCGTAGGCGGCTTCTAGAAGCTGGAAGTAAAACTGTAAGACTGTCAGAAAACATTTGTTGACGTGTTCTATATAAAGATTGGCATTGGCTAGAAAATATCAGAACTGGCCATGAGAAGGATGGAGAAAGGTCATTTTGAAGTGCAGGGGGTTGAACGTTTCACAGAAATCTCGCTAAAGTACATCAAAGAGACGTAAAGTTTCCACAAAAGAATATGTTTTGGGACTGTTTTGCATTCACAGGCATTAAATGTCTGTTTCATATTGATGGAATGATGAACAGTGGTAAGTATATTACAAGAGTCGCCCCAGAGCTGAACAGTGAAAAGGCGATTTTCCAGCAAGATCTTGCCCCATGTCTGAATCAAAGAAAGTTAAAGAATTCATGGCGAAAATTGGTTTTCACTGTTTGGACTGGCCTGGAAATTCACAGGATCTCAACCCTAGAGAGAATATTTGGGTGATTGTCAAGAAACGTATGAGCAAAATGGAGAAAGAAAAGATTATTTATGCTGTGAGAAAATGTGATTTCATGACTAGGAAATTTGCGAAATATGTAATAAACTCATTGACCCTATGCCTAAACGAGTGAAAATTGTAATTAAAGCCAAGGGTAGGCACATTAAATACTGAAACCATTGTTTAGTAAAAAGTAATTTTGAAACTTTGTGAAATTACTAAAAAAAAAAAAAAATAATAATAATAAAATTATATTTTTGTTCACATTAATTTGCATAAGGGTGCATGCAGTTTGTGTATTTCCCACTAGGAGGAACCTGGAATAGACTTTACCTAAATCACTGGAAAATGTTGTCAATATCTCATTGATGGTAATTCATTTTTTAAAACTATTTTAGCGGAGTTAAATCACACATTAATTCTTGTTCTTCTTCTTGTTCTTCTTCTTCTTCTTCTTCTTCTTGTTCTTCTTCTTCTTATTATTATTATTATTATTACAATATTATACCTATTTCGATTTAAAAATGGTATAAATAATTTGTAGTATGCATTTAGATATGCGCAATGAAGGGATCAGCTGTTATTATTGGTTTCAGGGTTGCCAACATGATACTTAGGCGAATAAATCTTCGAACTCCTTTTAACAGTTACTACTTGTCCCAAAATAAAGTTGCATTTCTTGAGAGTTATCTATTGACATTTATTTACAGAGAGTACTGATCAAAAATAATGAGTAGATGGCACTAGCAGTATTCTCAGAATAGTCAGTCACTCAACGTGGCGTACAGATAACATCGTCGGGATTGCAATGGAGAACAAAAGGCGAAATATCCATGTCGTATTTATTTCCCCATATGAGGTAGTTTGTAGCAGTTCTTCCTATTAAACTTGTGTGGCAAGGTAGGGAATATCTGCGAAGGGCTTCACAATGATTATAGCAAGTTCATCTACTTGGCGACATTGATGGAGGGAATACAATGTGTCGTGTTAGACTTAAGGGCTAAGGAAATGACTTGTTCGGATGTCATTAACTTATCTTCAACTTTAGTTCTACTAATGAAAAACATAACCTTGTTGAACTTAAATATTAAAACACAATAATGCATATAATAAGTGTTCAAACTACGAATCGACCTTAAAAACATGCGAGAATAAAGATGAAAAGGCATTAAGACTGCAAGTCTACCAACAACTGACTGCTGAAGGCAAGATTTCCACGGGCAAGAACGGAATGTCTCGGATTGTTGCTAATGCGCACATAGATGTGCTGCAAGAACTCACTTTGTAGATAGTGTGCCGTGATAAACAGCAGTTGAAATAATTGTTCTACAGTATAAGCACCAACACAGATGTCCAAACGAATTCCACTACAGCTGCAGCGAGACTGGAGTGATTCGTAACGTGCGCCAAACCATGTGCGACTATAGTTGGAAGTTACAGTTGTGGCTGGTCGGTGAACCACGGGCAACTCAACCGTGAAAGCACATGGTAGATTAACGTTCGCCTATCGTTACAAATCAACGTAAAAAATCTGTGGATTGCAATTAAACATTGTCAAATTATGCAATTAAATTTCTTTCTACCCCTGGTTTTTGATCCTATTCGAAACTCTTTACTTGCACAAACTTTTTCATGTGCAATTTTTTGGTGCAGGATATTGTGCACTCTTTAAATTGAGATGCTTACGTTTTCAGATATGTTATGCACTTTTACTCAATTATTTCCTATTATGGTACGGTGAGTCTTTTTAATGATATCACACATTGTAAGCTCAATATTCCGTCTGGAGCATGCTTCATCTTCGATGCATATACAGCCACGTTTAAACAGAAGCTGGTTCAATTGACTGCCAATCAAATTTGGCTTCAGCGTTGTCAAAAATCGTTAAAAGAATAATGCTTATCATTGAACGAATTTTTTTGACGCTTCATGGAAATTAACTGGATTTTTCAAATGATGTTCGTATTGCATGGAAATGTTTGTGCTGTACCGTATTTATCAATTCAAATGTTCCATTTTGTGGCAGTCTTAACGACTGTGCGGTTTTCCATCCAAAAAACATTGAATGTTTTTTCTACAATTGAATTTCCATTTCGTTGTAGATGAATAAATAAGAAATGAAATGTTAATTGGAAAAGTCAGCAATGCTGGTCTGGTGTCCCAGCTGCGTTGTTAAAGAACCTGCAAACCACATTAAAAAGAAAAAACATGTAACCCAATTACTGCACATAGCATGAAGTAATGTTTTGTTTTGTTATTTTGGAGCTTGTTTGCCGGGCTCGGAGGTAATTAATTTTCCCCAAAGTATAAATTGGGAAAGAAACAGGATCCGGCGCGGCACTTTACCTGG